>ML784988.1:142306-191826 GCA_009831015.1 Picea engelmannii
TTCATTTCCATCGTTTCTCGTCTAACAAAATGGCATGCATATGAAGTCACCTTAGGAGGGACTATATGAAAAAGAAGCAGCACTGATAAATTAGTGATCAGAGGGTTTGTGGGCCTGAATCCTTCAACTTCAAGGTCATAAATGGTGGACTCCTCTGGTGCAGGTGTGTCTTCTCTAGGAGTAGGATCGGGCACAAATTTCGATGGCCTGGTCACTTCAAACGAACCCTCTCAATCTATCCTTTGCCTCAGCGGTAGCGGAGGTGGCTCCAAAGTAACCAGTAGCAGGCCCTAAAGCCTACATGAATGGTGGAACTATTGATCTTCCACCTTTTGAAATGATCAACGGACACTCTAAGTTTAAGCTAGTGTGAAACACAAAGCACACACTAAAAAATTTCCTAAAGGAAAATCAAGCAATCAAATTACTGACAGGAAGAACATTTACGCCAATCAACATTAGAGAAACTTACTGGTACAAGTGTAACTCAAACACAGAAACACCCTCCGAGTATACTCTACAAAGTGTGATTCAACGTCTGCCCTAGGTACCATGGTATACCCCCACAGTCAACTTTGTAAGTCCCTATAAAAAGGAAACTAAGTTTTTATCTCGTAGTTAGTTACCAGGTGGGTACAATCGACATTCAGGTTGATCGTAATGAGCAGGATAACAAATTCTGAATCCTTTCAAGGGTATCGAAGGAAAATGGTCTAGAAGACAAACAAGGATACCTAATGGATTCAAGGTCCATGAAGCTCCATATTCAAATGCGGTCAACAAAAATCCCAAGAACAACCCTTAATATACGATCCCCATTATGTTTGGTCCAACATTGGAGGGGTTATCTCTTCTACATTTCCTCACGAGACCTCATGTTTAGCCCCTTTGTTAGAGGGGGTCCTGACTGACGCTTACGAAACTAAACTTCCACACTCCCTATGACAGACTCTTATGTTTGTTTAAGCGACCTTGAAGAGTTTCATCTCCACACTTATTTAAGGGCCGTAAAGCCTAGACTACTTGGTGAACTCTACAAACAAAAGTCTAGTTGATTTTAGTGTTAATCATTGATTTTAAATGGTTTAATTTACTCAAAATGGTATGGAAGTGAAACTTATGGTGATTTTAAGAGATGAAAGAGAAGAAATAAAATCTTTTAGAACATTCGTGTAGAAAGGAAACTATGTTCTACAACTAAAAAAATGGCTTTTAAACTTTGTAAGTGAAAAGTTTTGAAATATAGTCCAAGATCCTAAAATGTAAATATTTTCCTAGAATGTGCTTTTCATTTCACAATGCAAATGAAAACTACTAAACTTTCAAGGAAGCAATGTAGAAGGAAATTTGGAAATGGAACTCTTTTCTTTTGTAATAAACAACCTATGCTACAAATACCAAAAAAAATGCAAATGCAGTTAATGAACTACAACATTTTTATTTTTATTTTGAATGCTAAGAAAATAAAATAACAAGCAAATGATATTTTTTTGTTTTTCAAAGCACAAACAAGGGAGAGAGAAGAAAAACTCAAGATTGACATAGACCCTAAGCCACTGCTTGAAAGCAGGGATTCAATGGAATCCACAGGAGGATATAATGCTTAAGAAATAAAGAAACAACAAAGACTCTTTACAAAAGGCAAGATAGTATGAGCCTTTAACCCAACCAAACATAATCAACAAAGACCCTAAAGAGTTCAGGAAGACCTGAGAAACAAAGAGCTTCTTATCAGGAAAGAAAAGTCTTTTGTAAAAACCCTTCCAAAACATAGATACATGTGTTGTACATGAGCAACCTATGTATGTACGCATGCTATATACTATGGATAACACGTATGTATGTGTTATATACAGAGGATAGGGTGCATACAACTTTGAAAATTTTCAAAAAAGAAAAATGTTTGGACAAACAACTAGGCAAGGGAAGATGGTAGGCACGTGGATGGTGACTAGAGACCCAAACTAACTCATAAAACTTTAGAAAACTCAAAAGAAACTAAAAAATCAAATCAAACCAAAATCTCTCACTAAGACCCTAGAGAGAATCCCCAGTGGAGTTGTCAATTCTACTATGGGGAAATTCCCCCTAAAATGGGTCTAAGGAATAGGTAGAGTGATAACTCCCTTAAAAGACTGACTTATCTCTAATATACCCCAAAACAATATAGACTAAGTGATAAGAGAGAGAGAGAGAGACGAGAAGGTTAAGAAGTGCATCTTGAATCCATACAGTTGATGTAGACCTCTTCCACTTGTTGTTTACTCTTAGATTACAGATCTCCTCCCAAAGTTGACCTACAAGGGGTTAATAATACAATGCAACAACATATACAAACTCTAGCAATAACTTAAAAGCCTAAATATATATATAAATGATCAAATTAACAAGAACATGTAGACATAGGGTTTTGGGACAAAGATAATCTCTTTTATTCATATACAAGATAAAAGGTTACAACCTTTTCTTGCAAACACCACTCTACAAACCAAGTTCAGGCTCCTCTGTCATGGCTCCAAGTGCACCAATCCCACATAGAATTCTCACAACGAACATGCCATCAAGGGAAGAAGGAAAAGTTTCATAGGGAGAATGGTTGGAGGGGAAAGTTGAGGCTAAAACTCAGAGCAAGATGAAAAACTTGGGCAATGAGAGGGAAATGATTTTGGCAGAGTTTTCTTATTCTCTTATTCATGTGTCTAAATGACTCCCCAAGACCTCTTTTTATATGATAATAATATGATTATTTAGTTTGGGGATGGGCTACAAGGGGTAAAATGGTTACGAAATCCTTCATATCCCATAAACTCCGCCAGAATTCGCACAATTTTATACTTTTTGCAACTTTTGGAGGTAAATGCAGTCTACTTAGCATGCAACAAGAATATGTACGTGAGATAACTAGCATGAAACACACATGTGTACGCAGGCTAATAGTGCAGTAGGGCATGTACATTATCCAAAAAATAGTTTTTTATAAGGAAACCTCAACAATATGTTTGACAAAGTATGAAAATGGACGGGCCAATGTCTTGGATGCATAGATGTGACATTTTTGGACTATAACACTATCTATAGAAAGGAGAAAGAGGCCTCAAGAAAAGAAACAAGTGTAACATTCAATTCAAGAAACATGAAATGCTCTTTGAACGAAAAAGGTGTTTTATAAATGAGTCAAAGAAACTGTAGGATACATAATTCTTGGCTAAAAAGTGTGGGATACACGATATTTTTCTTTAAAATGCAAGCTCAATTTCATGCTCCACCCACTAACTAGAATGCAAGAATTTTATTTTTGTTTGATTCTTAATGCAGTGAAATCAAATCAAATGCAAGTCCTTTATGCTTCTTTTCTTTCAATTAAAATGAAATAATTCAATGCTAATACAAAGGAACACGAAGAAAAAAAGATCCAAACAAATTGTGCACTCAAAATGTTAACAAGAACTCAAAAAATGCAAATGAAGGAATGCTTCCAATACAAGTTCAAACAAGAACCCAAATATATAAAAAGAGAAAGGAAATCAAAGATAAATGCCAAGTTTCATTAAAGATATAGAGCTTATAATATTCAAATGGTCAAAAGCTTTCCAAAGAATACAATATGAAGCTCAAAAACAATGCTCATAGAAACCCTTGCAATCCTAAATCAATGAAGAAGAATTCAAAATCAATCAAGTGAAACACTTAGAAAGTCTTGAAATCAAGATAACAGAAGTTTGATAACCTTCATGATGAGGATCAAACTACTAGTAAGACATATTTTGACCAAAGGATCAGGTTAGCCCAAGGAAAACATGCTCATTCCATAATTTTGAAGAATTTGCAAAGTCAAAAAAGACAAAAAGAGTGATAAACACAATTCTTTCAATCAAACAAAGTAATAACCAATCATCAAAGACTCTGAGGTAAAGCTCTGAATCAATAATCTAAGAAGAAAGAGGAAAAATGAGCTTAAAACTGACCCAGGAAGGAGATAAATGCTCTTGTAATAAGTTAGGCATGGCATTGAACATAGGTTAATTCTTCCTAAAACACTTCTAGGGAGTGTTGAATAGGGTTTTCAACGCTCTTTAGGCCACTATAGGGGAGTGTTGAAACGTGGAAGTTGTTAAAAAGCCATAAAAAATTTCCCAGATTCAACAAAGATCAAGCTACTGCCTTTGTACACTTCCCAATGAACATGAGGGAAAAGGAAGAGTTCAAATAACAAGAAAATAACCAGAAATGTCAAGAAAGGAACATAATTCAAGAGAGATAGAAATCGAGGAAAACATCAAATTTCTTCCACAGTATGGTCGCCATTTTTCTGTTGTGGTGAAATCCCCCTGCAAATAGGTAAAATCCCCCTTGGATTGGGTTTCCTTCGATCCAAGACAAAAGGAAAAAAAATAGACACTAACTTCCCCTTAAGACTAATTTATATGTTCATTAATGAAATCAAAAGAGAGATATAAAGAGAAAAAGGTAGACGGCTTACCTCTTTCATGTAGGTTGTCCTCACTACTCCAACTGTTGAACTTGATCTCCAAGCTCCTAGTATGGAAGTATCCATACTGCAAGAGATGAGACAATCCTCTTCTACTACTATATATATTTAGACGAAAGTATATTTATCTATGCTTGACTTAAAAAAGACAAAGATAAACATCCATGAAATGAACAATGTAGACATTAAGAAAAATAGGCCAAGTTATATATTAATAATGGAAAACATGGAAAAACTTACAACCTTGTGATGTTGTGCTAGTGTTCCTCCAAGCTCTCCTTTTTCCATCCCCTTCATGTAACAAGACGATAGGTATGATGCTATGAACTATTATCTTCACTCTCTTGAATGTCACAATATCAGAGGTATGATATTCCCAAGTTCCCCCCCTTTAAGCTCTCACATAAGGAATTTAAATAATTTTCGATTTGAGAACTAACTCAACAATCCAAGGAGAAGATCACTCACTAGATCCACTAAATTGGGATCTCCAATATTTTTAGGGAGAAAATACCTCTCAAGGATTTTAGGGAGGAAATATCTCTCAAGATCCATCAAATTAGGATATTGGTTTGAAAAAATCTCTCAACCATCCATGAAACTCTCAACTTCTCCTTGATATTAAGAAACTAGATGTGAGGTGCATTCTCACACTAAATTAATTTCCCTTTTTTAATAAAAATGAAAATTAAATGTGCACATATTATTTTGACCTTCATATGATAAATTTCTCTACCGACATGTCTGGGGATCATGAGAAACACTCTCTCACTTAAGTGTAAGAAATAAGTGTGTAACACTATTGAAATAGATAATTTATTTACAATATTATATTATTATTTTGATTATCATTCCTTATGATGTATGTATTTAAAATACTTATGGACATATGAGAAGAATTCCTATGAGTGTGTTACTTGCATTTACACTATCCTTCATGTCCTTATTCCTGAAACAACTTCAGGCTTCATGACCACACCTTTGGGTTTCTGGTAGACTTATTCAAAGCATCTTCCCATGAGGTCCTTACTTAAAGCTACACCATAGGGGAACGACTTGGAGACTTCTTCAAATTCACTCATCACATCTGTTGACATCAATGACAACACTTTTGTTGACATCAATGACAACCAACTATCCAACAATCTACCCCTTTGGCATTCATGGAAAAACTCATACTCCAACACTCATACTTCACATGTGAACAATTCTCATGATATTTCTTTCCTCATGTTTATCTCCCCCTTTGACATCAATGGAAAAGGGTATCTCCCCTTAGGGATGCTCCCCATGTCTTCATTCTTCTAATCTTTCTC
The DNA here is from genome assembly GCA_009831015.1 of Picea engelmannii. NCBI lineage: Eukaryota > Viridiplantae > Streptophyta > Pinopsida > Pinales > Pinaceae > Picea > Picea engelmannii. Next base: position 148,112 of record ML784988.1, read on the forward strand.
TTTCTCCACCTTTGACATCATGGGAAAAGGGTAACTCCTCCTATCGGTATACCTTCTTTGGACAATATTTATCTTACTTCGTGTGCTCCCCCTATCTTCATGCTTATGATATTTCCTTCCTGATCTCTTTCTCTAATTATTTCTCTCCCCTTGACTTATTTTCAACATCTCATGTACATCAATATGGGGCTTCTTGTATATACTTCCTTTCCTCTCTTTCATGGATTCTTGTCCATTGGTTCTTCCTCTTGTAATTCATTGACATATATAAAAATAATTCCAAGTTAATTGACTTCAAATATGCATGTATTTTCAAGTTCACATCAATGAACCTACTTTCATCTGACAATATAACTTATGTTGACGGTTTATCTTCCCTTTTATGTCATTCCTTTTACTTATTTCCTTCCTATGACTAATCGATTCCATTTGTCCAGTGAGTCAATTGATTCCACTGATTCCAATTGTTAATATTCTTTCATCCACTGTCATATATTTGTTTAGACCTTTCAAATCTCTCATGAATCCATCTATGTCCATATGTCATAAAATTGTTCATGACTCTTCTACTCAACTGCATAAAATGTTGACTCATTTGTTGCAACTGATCACAACATCTTATTTTCTTCTTTTAAGTTGTCTATTTAATATGCAAATCAGACTCTACATGTTTTCAATAATATGTACTGAATATATTCATGTCTGAATACATTCCTGGAATCCTTTATACAATAATGAATCTATGCCTAAAAAATGTTCCACTAATATTATTCGCAATTGTCAGTTGATACCTGCATAGAATTGTATTATGAAAGTTGTTCCTCAAACAATCAAACTATCATTCTACACTTCTATCAGGAAACCACTCTGAATATGATTTCCAAAATTATGCAAACACTTCAAACTTCTTGAAATATAGTTCTTTGATCTATAGATTTTCTTCTTAGACTCCCTCGGTTCAATACTCATATTTACTAGGAGTCTCCAAGTCGAATGTCTCGGAAAAATATCCTCTCTGATGCAGACTAATCTTCCTCTTCATCTGTGGATTCATCATTTCCTGAATTCTGACTTGTATTCTAGCATCTTCCATTTTATCCTTTTCTTGATTTTTGACATTCTTTTCATCTCCATCCTCTTCCTGTATTTTGACATCTTCATCTTTGTTTGTTGATTCATCATGATCTTGCGTTGTTGTAAATCTTGTGAGTACGATCTATGGGACCTGGTTTTCATTCACTTGTTCTTCTTGTTTTTTATTTCTTCTCCAAACCTTCGTGTATCTGGCATCTTCCTTTTTCCTATAGATTTATCTTGATCTTGTACTACTGTAAATACTGAGAGTATGACTTCTGGGTGTTCTTCATTCATTTGTTCTTCCTTTACTTGTTCTTGTTTTCTTTTCCAAACCTTCTTATATTTGATATCAATGTTCTCTTTCATGGAAGTATACATCATGCTTCTACATTCACGTGCTATATTTCCATGGTTGTGACATTTATAACATTCAATATTGTGTTGGGCCATATATACATTTATTGCTTGACCATTTCTTCCATAAGCTCTGCAATCTACAACTTTATGTTCAAAGTTAGTACAATTAAAACAATTACCATAAAGGAAATTTTGATAAATGGGAGTGAATGATCTTATTTGTAATGTATTTCTTCTGAATTCATGTCTTGGTTGATCACAATGTTCTCTTCCATTGTTTCCTTCATAATGATTGACGCTTCTTTGATACTTGAAAGTGGAGGGTCTTATTTGATATCCATCTCTTATGTAGTCTTATTCTTGAGTCTTCATCATTTGTGTAATGTTCTCCTTTGAGGGCTTGCATTCTTCCTTCTTAATAGAGTCTTTGATGAATTTTTCATAACTCTTAGCCTTCTATTCATTCTTCCTTTCATGTAACCCGTAACATTTCTCTTCAACTTTCTTTACTGATGATGTGGAGCTTCCTCTCTCGTCAATGTTATTTTTGAGCTTGACAACTTTAAATCTTAATTTAACAACTTCTTCTTCAAGTTTCTCACATTATTCCTCTTTCTTCATCATCTGGATATTCATGACTTCTTCCTTTCTCTTTGCTTCTTCAAGTTTCATATTCAAAGAGACAATTTCTTCTTCAAGTCTTCTTTCTTGTTGACTAAATTATACTTCAATATTATTAAAGTCCTAATATCTTTCCTTGATATGTCTAGTCAAAATTGTTTCTCTCTTTTCCACTTCCTTTCTTTGTGCTACTATTTCAGCTTCCATAAACTACTTTTCTTTCAAATGACTATTGCATGCTTCTTCAATCCTTCAAGATTTTTCTATTTGAAATTTTAGGTTTGTAATCATCTGTTGGAATTCTTTAGAGTTGGGATTTTGAGACCCATTCTTTAGCTCGATTTCTTCCTTGATTGACTTGTTCTTCCTTGTTTCTTTCGTCAGATCGTCTAAAGCATTGATTAATTCTGCTTCAATATTTACTACACCTTCTTCACAATCTTCTTCTTCTTAATCTATCTGACATGAAGAGAATATTTATTCTCATTATTCTTTAGCATGGGATTCCTTAAAGTATAAATTATGTAGCTTATCCCAAAGTTATTTGGATGACGAACATTGCCCCACTTTATCTTTTACTAGATGTGGTAACCCTTCCAAGATGCAATCCATTACTATTTTGTTGTTTCTCTCCAATTCCTTCTTGGTTTCAACATTTGGTTTCTTTGAAATCGTGTATCTTCTAACAAATGAGTGCCAAACATCATGCCCATGTTCCTGTAAAAATACTTTCATCCTATTGCTCCATATCTCATAGCTCATACCATTTTTTCCATCAAATATTGGTGTTCCATTTACTGTGCACTTCGTGAATCCCGACATTCCATTATCTTTGGAATCCATGATCTACCTTCCAATGGTTAAACTGTTTTCTTGAAAGACTGCATCTAATACCAATTATTGGAATATTGAGAGGGGGTGGTGAATCAGTATGATCACTTTTTACCACTTTCAATAACAATATATAAACTTCAACTTTATCAGTAGTATATATTTTATGATTGCATTCAATATATCATGAGCATATATCCAGAAGCAGTACCATTCAACAATATCACATCAGATACACAATACACCATAGTTTACATGGAAATCCAAATTGGAGAAAACCACAAAATGCTTTCTTATAAATATCAATATTACATTCATAGGAAGCTCCAACTCCCTGAATTACTTAGATCCAACTAGAAGGAGGCTACAACCCCCTGATTTACAAGCTCCAACCTGTAGGAAACTCCAACTCCCTATGTTCTCTGACACCAACTGGAAGGAGGATACAACCCACTTTCCTTTCCCCATCCTACCACCCTGAAATATAAGTGTAGACTCAACCTATCACTACCACTGATACTGTCATTTCCACTATCACCGATACATCTACCAACCTGTCATTGTCATTGTCATTGCCACTATCACTTTCACTTTCACATCAACCTATGACTAACACTTTCAAATCAACCTATGACTACCACTGTCACATCAACCTATCACTGATGATCAACCAATCATCCAACCTGTCACTGGCACATCAACTTGTGACTACCACTATCACATCAACCTATCATTGTCACTATCACATCAACTTTGTACATCAACCAAGTACATAAACCATGTACATCAACCATGTATCAAACATATACCATATCATGCATCAACCATGAATGATACCATGTACCAATATCACCAAGAAGTGCCTCTAGCAATGTACCATATCATCATGAACTCATGAACAAAAACCAATACCATAGCATGTGCCTCAACCATACACTGTATCACTCATGATATGTCTCAATCATGCCATACACCATGTACCAAAAGATATAGTCAATGAAGTTCCTCAAGCATATGATAACATCTCCATGACATATACCAAATTAGATACCAAGATAGAAAACATATGTCTCTAACAAAGTGCCATGATAGCATCAATATGTGTCTCAACATGTACCAACATCACCAAGACATACCTCAAGCATGTACCACAACATCCAATGCATGTACCTCAAACATGTACCAACATCACCAAGACATACCTCAAGCATGTACCTCAAACATGTACCAAAAGTATGGCTCAAATCATGTGTCAAAACATACCTCAAATATGCAAACTTGTAAGATTCACCACGAGCTCAATTTTCAATTTCGTATTCTAAAATTTCTACCTGAGGCACTTCTTTATGTATTTTCAGACCTCTGAAAATTTTGAAAGTCTGCAAAGTCCCAGAAAAGAAGTTATAGAAAAAGTTCCAAGCTGACTTGTTTGAAACATATTCTTAGATCGTTCAGGAACTATGAATTCCACAGATCATATCTCCAAAAATTTTGTGAGACAATGTATGAAATGTTAACCACATGTACTATGAGATATTGCCTCCATCTCCTCAAAATTTTAGGGTATGAAACTTCCCATAACATAAGTTATAGAGAAAGTGGCAGACCTTCCTGAATTCTAACCTATTTTGGAGAGTGAACTTGTACAACATTCCACGTGCTCAATATCTGATATCTTATTCTAAAACTCGCACACAAGATACTAAAGATTGTAATATTTCCAATTCAATTGGTCTCATAGAATTGGGATTCTATATGAAGAAGTTATGACTATTTTACCCATAACACGTGTTTGAGACTAGTTTCAGGACTAGTAAAAAACACAATCTTCCACAGAGTGTAACTCCAAAAATACAATGACCCAAAAGATGAAATTTTTACCACATTTACCTTTCTATGATGTCTCAACTGCATCCAATTTTCACTATCTGAATCATTCTAGAAAAAAAAATTCTAGATAAAATGGTAAGATGACCTTTTACAAACATACCTTAGAACACATCATCACAAGACTTCATCTTCCCTTGAAATTCTGCTCTTCTTCACTTAATTTTGTTGATATTTGGAAAACATTGGGAAGACATTCTCCCAGATTAATAATTAATAATTATATTATTAAATAATAATAATAATAAATAGTTATTGTAATTATTAGAGATGCATCCTTTCATGGATAGTCACCACATGTGCCTTTAGGTTCTCTATATATTTGGCACATTCATCATTGTAATAATGAATCTATCACATCACCTCATATACAATATCATCTCATATACAATACACTCTCATATGAAAATTCAACATGGCATGAGAGCGAGACTGGGCTTGACTCCCTCACAGGAGGGCCCAGGAAAATGAGAGTAGAGTAAAATGTTGGGAATGTTAAAATTTATGGGGTTATTACAATCTCTATGTACAACATTTATTTTTAATCCTACCTAATTTATAGAAATAATTCCATAAATTATGGTGGGAAGTAATTTCTAGTAAAAATGTCTAATTACCTAAATATGAAGAATGTATTGCATATTTACTTCTACCTATATTTATGAAAATAATCGCATGAATTATGGAGGAACAATTTAACAAAGTAAAAATATTATGTGGATGGATTAAAACCAAATTAAAATTAATCGTTGGGTAGTTACGAGAGGTATTCTCCAACTATTTATAAGAAATAAAATTTGATTTAATTTTAAATTTAATTTTCAAAGAGACGTGTCTCTTTGGATCAATTTAATATTACTATAAAAATACACTTAAAAGACACAACAATAGACACATATTTTTCTCTCACACACATGAGAAGTGATCTAAGGAAGAAATGAAAGTTTCTAAGTAGTTGAAATTTTCTAAGTGTAATTACTTAGTAATGTTCTAGAGTTTACTAAAGTAATATCATATATCATTTGCAGGGTCACTATATATAGTTTTTCACATCCATGTAATTAAGAAGAAGAGGAGATCAACACATGAAGAGGGATCATATGACTCCAAATACTATATAGCCTCAAAGGGAGTCAAGCTTTAGAGGAGCATGCAGACTCAAAGTGAGCCTGATCTAAGAGAGAGTCAGTTGCTTAGAGACTTTCATTCAAAAAGAATTCCTATTCAGATTTAGATTCATATGGGAGAGACATCCTCCAGGACTAGCACACAAGAGGCTAGACCTTAAGGAGATATGAGACCTCCCATAGAGGATTCCCTTATTTCATTGAAGGAAGCCAGTCAAAAGGACAACAGAGGAAAAGGATATAGGAGCTAGTATTGTATGCCATGAAGTGGTGTGGCTTCAGAATTTTCTTGTAGGACTTCATTCGAGACATGATGAAGAAGGGAGTTGTGAATCTCCAGTACACATCCATTGATGAGTAGCATCGAGAAGACATTCTCCTAGAGGGGTCATGCTGATTTGACTGAGGAGAATGATACATTCACTCCCAAGATTATCCATGTTGATTTTTCTAGTGGTGAATGGCCCAGGCGTAGTCTTTCTCCTTAGTCATGCTGATTTGACAAGGAGTGGAAAATACTTGAGGTGATGATGTTTCTCCAAGTGGATGCATCAAGAAGACATTATTCCATAGGGGTCATGTTGATTTGACTAAGGAGAATGATACATTCACTCATAGGATTAGTCATGTTGATTTGGATAGTGGTGAATGGCCCAGGGCGTTGATGTTATCCATGTATTAGCATCAGGCACTCTCCTATGATGGCCATGTTGACTCAGATAAGGAGAGTGACCTAGGGTTTTGATGTTCTCTATGTATTAGCATCAAGCATTCTTCTCATATGGCCATGCTAACTTGGCTAAGAAGAATGAACCAGGTGTGGTCTCTATCCTTGATCATGTGACCTAAAAAGGATCGTTGGAGACCTGAGGTGCTATGTGGGAGAAGTATACATCAACTAGGTGCATGCCGAGGATGATTACATCAAAGTCTCATTGACAAGTATAAGAGGAGGTTGGCCTTAGAGTTCAAAATCAAGAATCTTGGTGTGATGTAGAATGTCTCCCTAACTAAGGAGCGTTGAATTTAGAAGCATTGGGTAGACATTCTCTAGAGTGGTCATGCTTATTTGACTGAGGAGAATGGCCCAGATGTAGTCTTATGGAATCAAGGTGCTTGAGGTGCAGAATGTCTCCTTCATTGAGAGGGAGTGTTGATGTTTGGACAACATCGATAAGACATTCTCCCAGATTAATAATTAATAATATAATTATTAATTATTAATAATATTATTAATATATCTAATAATAATAATAATAATAATAAATAGTTATTATAATTATTAGAGATGTATCCTTTCATGGATAGTCACCACATGTGCCTTTAGGTTCTGTATATATTTGGTGCATTCATCATTGTAATAATGAATCTATCACATCACATCATATACAATATCATCTCATATACAATATACTCTCATATGAAAATTCAACACATTTTCCCTCTGAAATTTGTAGCACACTTGTACCAAGAGATTGCGAGATTGAATGATGAGAATGAGAGGTTCTTAATGTGTATTTATACTTTTTCAAGTACCTCCTTTACTTGAATTTTGGGCCGACCTGTAATTTCTTGTTACAACCACTTCACCCTTTAATTAATGACTTATAACTTCTTGTTGCAACCATTTAGGGGCTTCTTAACTGTTATTAGGGGCTTACAACTTCATGACCTCATAACTCCTCAACTATGAGGAACTACGTGAATTACCACCTACCATTGGAAATGACATGATGAGGAAAATCCATCTATGAGTGTGTTACCTGCATTTACATTATCCTTCACTTCCTTATTCTTGAAACAACTTCTAGATTCAAGACAAAACCTATGGGTTTCTTGTAGACTTCTTCAAATCATCTTCCCATGAGGGTCATGATTAAAACTATGCCATAAGGGGACCACTTTGGATAATTATTCAAATGCACCCATCACATATGTTGACATCAATGAAAACCACTTTTGTTGACATAGATGGCAATCGACTATCCAACAACATCAATGAAAACCAACTATCCAACAACATCAATGAAAACCAGCTATCCAACAAAGGAGGTCCCAGAGGAAGCTATGGAAGTGGTTGTAGATGAGGATATGGAGGAAAGAGAGGCAAACCCCCCACTTTCTTTAATTTTGGAGAAATGGGTCATGTGTCTAGATTATGTACCAAACCATGTTCTCTTTGTGGGTACTTTTACATCCCAGATCACGTTACAAAGGACTGCCCTGACTTGTTGAAGAAGTGGGAAGAGAAGAAATCACAATGCAATAAGGTACATGTGGAGCTACGCAACAGTAAGAAGAAATATGAGAAACTAAATGTATGGGTGATAACCCACAGTGGTGTGAAGACATGAATGGACTTTGAGAATGGTGAATGCTTGATGTTGCTCAGTAGAAGCAATTTATGTGCAATTCTCAGAGGGAAATCAAAGAATAAAGAGCACGAGAAGAGTTGCAATGTGTGCCTAAAAGGTCACTTGAGGAGGCATGGATTCATGAAGAGGTCCAACACATGATATAGAGGTCACTAGAAGAGGATCTCCCATGAGAGGAATTGTAGTGCACCATGCAAATATCTATTGAGGAAGTCTATGTGTGTTAAGAAATACAACAAACCACTCAAAAGTATCTATAAGAGGTGCACAAAAAGGAGGAATTGGAACATGTCATACAAAGGGCCATTGAAGAATAGGTGAATGAACAGTTGAAGTGCACTACACATGAAGAAGCATTGTGTGACTTGGGTTGCCAAACAAAAAAATAGGATCAAGTAAGTAACTTCTTATGGTGTTGTTTAATATTTTTAAATGATCCTGATGTTGCATGTAAGTTAACACAGATGTTAGCTACCTACATGGGGGAAGACAAGACCGGTAGAGCTATATTATCCCCCTACCAGAAAGAGATGTGTTCCAAGTCAGAAATCAAAATCAAAATGGGAGAGTTCAATATAAAAACTGAAATTGGTGGGTATCACATGGATGGGGTCATTGGATATAGGTTTCGACATGAACATATTGCCTAAGAAATCATGGGAAATGATGGGTAAACCTAATTTGGTCTAGTCGCCCATCCAGTTGTGGTTGGCCAATCAATACAAGATATATCCTATATGTCGAATGGAGCAATTTTAGGAGAATATAAAAGGGGTGAAGATGAAGGATAAATTGAATTCATAGAGATCATAGATGACTTTGATCCATACCCTACATTAATTGGCATTGATTGAGAATTTGAAAACAATGTGGTTTTGAATTTAAAGAAGTGTCATATGTTGGACACCATGCACATGATCTCACCTCTAGATCCTAATGAAGGATAAATATATAATGAGCCAATGGATGAGGATGCACATAGTTATGCTATTGAAAATATCTATAAGTTCACCAGGCACAGGGAACATTATATCAAACCCATGACGGATGAGGAATTGAGATGGAGGAGTGTGAAGTCACACGACACTTATTCAAAGAACACTACGGAGAGGTGGAAGCATAATATGTATGAGGTATATACCTGATGATGCACAAGAATAAATAAAGCAGTATGTTGGATTGGACTTGAGTTATGCGATGCCCCATGATTTGATGGAACAAGGATGATATAGGAATTCCTAGGGTAGATGGAGAAGATCGTTCCAAAAGGAAGGAGGATGTAGGCCATGGATTTGGTAGTGTGAGGAACACTGTGAATTGGTGGGAAACACACCATGTGAACATAAAGGACTGGGTGTAGGTGGCCAAGTTAATAAAAAATAGATTCCAACCCATCTATGACTTCAAATTGGTTAATCGATATAAGGGCATTGAATATCCCTAGGAGCACATTCACTACTACAAAAGGATATGGACAACTAATAATATTCCTCTCACCCAATGGGTCCAATGATTTTTCCATATCATCGATATGGTTCCTTGAAGTTGGTACATTCAGGAGGAACTCTGTAGACAAACAATAGACTAGGTTTAGGTAAGTACACAATTTTTCTCAACATTCTTCTTTACTAATGAGGATCTGGCTCAAAGAGAGGAACTATTCCAAATTAAGAACTTTATATTTCATCATCATTTGAAGGGTGCCATGCCAAGGGTAGTATGCTCATATCATAAACCAATGGAAAAATTGAAAGAGGTTGTCCATTGTTGGAAGTTAGACATGGATAATGTTGATAATGATGACCCAAGAAGAATATAGATCAAAGAATCTGAAGGTGAACGTGAAGTTGAGGGAAAAGTGTTGGAGATGGATGTTCCAGACTATGGTGGCCCAATAAAGACAAGGAAACATAATATTGGCATGGAAGAAGTTTTGAAAATGGATATTATTGGAGACTATTGGGACAAGGATATTGTCACCCAGGTTGTCAACCTCCTCGGAAAGTATGAGAACATTTTTCCCCGCAGTTTCTCAGAAATGAAGGTAATTGTAGGATCATTAGGTTCTATGAAGAATTAGCTCAAGCCGGTTGTAAAACCAGTCAAGAGGAGGCCTTACCAATTAAATCCCAAGTATAAATAAAAGGTGCACAGGGAGATATATCAGATGCTCGATGATGGAACCATTGTTCTTTTTGAGGAATCACATTGGATTAGTCACATGGTGATGTAACCAAATAAGACATGTGACAATTGCATTTTTGCAGACCTGTGAAGCCTTAATGAAACCTTTGTCCATGACCCTTTCCCTACACCTTTCATCGATAAGGTCCTCAATAATGTTGGGGGATGAGAGGCCTACTCTTTTATAGATTTATTTTTTGGGTGTCACCGGGTTTCGATCATGGAGGGGGATCAATACAAAACTGCCTTTGCGACAAAATGGGATTCTTTTGCTTATACAGTGATGCCTTTTGGAATAAAGAATGCACCCGCAGTTTTTTCTAGGATTGTGGTTACAACCTTTAAATAAATTATACACAAGTTTCTGGAGGTTTACTTGGAATACTGGTGTAATGTCCCCCAACTTAACCAGGGAAAATTACTTGTGGAAAAACAAATAAATTTTAAAATTTATTTTGCTAATTAATCCATGTATCTTACTAGCTACAAATTAAACACATGTTCAACTAAATTTTGATACCTATAATTTAAATGCATATACAACATTATAATGAATGTAATGTATAAAAATAATCATCTACAATAACAAATAAAAATCATTCTCATGCATAGGGTAAAACACAACCATTAAACACATAAGAAACTCATAAACAAATAAACACTTATCTTTTAAAAAGTCTGTGCAACTTGTTGCTTGTGAAGGATGTTCCACCCAACCATAGACATGTTGTTCCAAATATCAACAATAAGTCGCCCCTGATCTGGGGATATGAATCCACAAGAGAAGGGTTCCTCGCATAGTCCACTCATAGCTCTGTATCCACAACCCACCGGTATTCTCTTACAACTATCCTGAATTTCCTCCAAGTCTCTTCCTCTTGACCTACCCAACCCAAGGAATTTACCCTTTCACTAATCTCAGTCCATCGGGAATCCCATTCATTTATTAGGGACACATGTAACTAGGAATATCTCTTCTAGGAAATCAAGGGAAGTCATTTCCAGGAAAAACTACCCAGAAAACAACAAAAAATAATTGTTTTTCTAGTGAAACTCACCTAGGAGTTCACTCTTCAAGCCTAAAAACCTATCTCTTCAATATTTAGCTCCAAAATGCTCTAGAATTCTCCATCATGCTCCATAATTTTAGATAACTTCTTGTTTTAGCTCCAATTCTCCTTTTCCTTTCTCTCCTCCTTGTTGTTCATGAAAAACTAAATGTGAAAAACTATCTCTTCTCTCCTATACGAATTTCCTCAATTTTCCCAAGATATTTGAATTCTCACTCTCCCCAATGTTGATTGTATTACACCCCCGTGTTTCCAATAATTATGGAAGTGATTTATACACCCACCTCCTGACAGGTATTCAATGATTAGGCTCTTATACACTCAACTAAAAAATACAAGGTTGTCCCAATGATAATAAAATTCAGAATTTTGGGTTGAAATAATACCCATAATTAATTTCCTGTTTGGACCCCTCTTAGGCACTCCTAGACATTCCCTCTCTCTTGTGGATAAATTATCCCCCATCTCTGTCCATATTCCTAGCAGCTGGTATAACATTATATTTATTAAAATTAAAATACAATTCACATATTAGATCATTTGGCCATAGCCATATTCATATATACATTATGCATAAATTAAATTGGGAATTAAAATTGAGATGTTACATTCCCCCTCAATTGTTTTCCATCCTTGGTGCACATTATGTCGATATACATATATTCAAATTTTCATCACAATACTTAAAAAATGAAATTATGCAATTTCACAACTCCAACAATAGTTCCAACCATAATCTCTTGTTCCTGTCAGTCAGCTGACCCAAGGAATGCACCATTCATTTATTAGGGATAACCCAATGACTATACCATTTTTTTATTAGGGTTAACCTAAGGAATGAGCCATTCTTTTGTTAGGTCCCCCAATGTAGTTGGCTAGGACTCTGAGATATGGTTCAAGAACTCTAGTTGCTCAAAATGGAGTCCTCTTGCATAGTTTCTTCATTCTCCCATGTTGCATATTTAGGTCCATAATAGGTCCATTGAACCTTTACCATCCCTATGGATTTATTCAAGAGCACTTTGAATTTTCGGTCTATGATGCGTACTGGTTCCACTCGAAAATCCCCTTCATTTTCCACCTGGATCATAGTCCAATCGATTATGTGGTTAGGGTCAAGCACACATTTATTTAATAATGATACATGAAAAAAAATATGCACTCTCTTGGATGCATAAAATGTTAACATGTATGCAACTGACCCTATCTTCTCTAGTATTTCAGAAGGTCCACAATGTCTTGCTGCCAATTTTGGGTAGGAACCCAATCTTATCAAACTTATTTTTTCTTTCACTTTTATGAAAACATGTCTGCCCACTTTAAAATATCTAAAAACTCTATTCTTGTCTGCATAAAAAACTTTCCTATCCTGGGAAGCATTTAAATTATTCCCGATCTTTTCCATCTATTCTTCCATTTCCTTTAAAAATTATGGCCCAATAATATATCTATCTATTGGTTTATCCCAACTCACTGGTGTGTTACACTTCCTTCTGTACGATTCTTCAAATGGGATCATTTTTAAAGAGTCTTGATACCCATTATTTTAAGAAAATTCCACAAAGTGAATATAATCTTCCCACTTTGATAGACAGTCTATCACATACTTTCTAAGCATGCCTTCAATTATTCTATTAGTCCTCTTTATTTCCCATATGAATATGGGTGATAAATTGTGTTGATATTTAAATTTGTCCCAAATCCTTTGAACAAACCTTTCCAAAAATTTGAAGTAAAATTTGGATCTCTGTCTGAAACAATTTCCTTAGGAACTCTATGTAGCCTAGCAACTTTCTTCATGTAAATCTCTGTAATGTTTGTTTCCTTGTGTAGTATTCATAGGAATACAATGTGAAACCTTTGTTAATTTATCCACCACCACCATGATGGAATCATGTTGCTTCACTATCTTGGGTATCTTTATAATGGAATCAATTGTAACCACTTCCCATTTCCACTCGGGAACGGGAAATAAATGTAACAACCCCAATGGGTGTCTATTCTATGTTTTCACCTTTTGGAATTCTAGACACTTGGCTATGTAAGTAGCCACTTCTTTCTTCATTCATGGCAAAAATTATTTTCTTCTTACAACTACAATTGTCTTATGATATCTCAGGTGCTCAACATATGACACATTGCGCATTTCCCTTAGCACTATACTTCTTATCTCTCCTGAATTTGGCACATGTATTTTTCCTTTGTACATGAGGATTCCATCCTCTTTCAAATCATAATAATTAAATTTCTACTATAAAACTCCTTAATGTAATGTTTCTTGTATTTTTACATATTGTTGGTCTAAATTTGTAGCCTCTAAGATTTTATCTTTCAAATATGTGTTGAACATGCTAATGGCTGAAATATGCATTTCATGAGCTCTTTTGTTGAGTGCATTAGCCACCTGATTTTCCTTTCATTTAATATTCTTGATTTCAAAGTCATATTCACTTAAAAATTCCATCCATCTAGTTTTTCTGGTATTTAATGTTGGTTTTCCAAATAAATGTTTCAAACCACAGTGGTTTGTTCTTAACTCAAATCTTTGACCCATTAGGTAATGTCTCCACATTTTTTAAGCATGAACAATTGTTGCTAACTCCAAGTCATGTGTAGCATAATTCCTCTCATGATCCTTTAATTTTATAGATTCATAGTATACCACATGATTATTTTGAATAACAACTCCACCGAGCCCTTCCTTACATGCATCAATTCACGCTACAAAATATTCATTTGGATCTGCAATCTTTAAGATTGGTGCACTTGTTAAAATATTTTTCAACTACTAAAAACTTTCTTTCTCGCTTGGGATTCCATTCAAAATTCACTCCCTTCTTTTGCAAAGAAGTGATTGGGATTGCAATCTTTGAAAAGCCCTTTATGAATCTTCGATAATAACTATCAATACCCATAAATGATATTACTTCTATGACATTTCTTGGCACTATCCATCCTTTAATGGCCTCTATTTTCTTGGGATCAACTGATATCCCCTCTGCTAAAATAATATGCCCCAAGTAGTGAATCTTATTTTGATAAAATATGCACTTACTTAACTTGACATACAACTTATGTTCTCTCAAAATTTGTAGCACCAATCTTAAATGTTTCTCATGGTCTCTTTTTTTCCCGAAGTAGATTAGAATATCATCCAAGAAAATAATTACAAACCTGTCCAGGTACTCCCTAAACACTTCATTCATCAGGCACATGAAAAAATATGGGGAATTTGATAACCCAAATATCACTATTATGAATTCATAATACCCATATCTTGTTCTAAACATTGTCTTGTTGATTTCCTTTTATTTTATACTCACTTGATGGTAACATGATCTCAAGTTAATCTTGGAAAATATTCTTGCACCTTTCAGCTGGTCAAAAAGATCATCAATCCTTGACAAAAGATATTTGTTCTTTATTGTGACCTTATTCAGCTATCTAAAATAAATACATAGCCTTAAGGTTCTATCCTTCTTCTTTAAAAAAATAATTTGGGATCCCCAAGGTGACACACTTGTGCATATATACCTCTTCTTTAACAACTCTTCAAGCTGCATTTGCAACTCTTTTAATTATGGTGTGCCCATTTTGTAAGGTGTCTTGGACACTAGGGAATATCCTAGCACCAAATCAATATATAAATCAATGTCTCTCTTTGGTGGAAATCCTGAGCTCTCCCCAAAATCATATTCAAAATATTTCAAGACTGGGTGGTCTTCAATACTTGTCACTTTATCTTTGTCCGCCTCTTTCATATGGGCTATAAAAAATTTACATCCTTTTCTGAAACTCTTTTTAAGTTGTATGGTTGAAATTTCTCTAACAACCACATCTCTTGGAATGCATTGAATCTTTCCCTATTTCCCTCCCTCATCAATACAAGATATTGTCTTGTTGTAATAATCTAGGAAAACATGGTTTTTTTCCAACCAATCCATGCCAATTAGACAAACATATGAACCCAATGGTATGATGTTCACATCTACCTTTATGTTGAGTCCATCCATGTCTATTGGAAAATATTTAACCAACTCATTGATCTTTCTCTTATCCCTTGTGGCTAACTGGACTAACCAAGATTTATTATGATTACTCCTTTGTAAGTGAAATATTTCAAAAAATTTAGAGTTTATGTAACTATGGATAGCTCCATAATCAATTAAAATTTCTATGGGTTGGATGTCAATCGTACCTTCCACTTCAATCATGGGGGATCGATACTCTGCTTGCCTATATTCCAAGGTTGCATAAATCCTTGTAATGCTTTCTCCCATATCTTCTATCATTTCAGACTCTTGAATGTTATGGAAAATCCTCATTGTTTCACCTTTGTGAGGACAATACCTATATAAATGATTTCCCTCACATTCCCAACATTGTACAAGCTGCTACCTTGGCCTTTTCCCAAAAAAATATGTTGTTTTGTTCTCATTTTGGGTTGACTATCCTTGTTGATTTTCTTTTGAGTTGTTATTGAAAAAGGGTGTCTTAAAACCTTTTTCCTTTGATCATTTTTACCCTTGATCTTGTCATTTCAATCTTTTTGGAAGACTAGCCTCCCTCTACTTTTATCATAAAGATGTTTTTATCTCCTTGTGGACTCTTCCAAATTTCTATGGTTATCATATTGTATCTTTTCATTGTAGAAAGAGGGTAACCCACTTAGAAACCTTTGGATTTTGACCTTATCATCATTTATGAAGTCCACATACTTCAACAATTCAAAGAACCTCTTATCATACTCATCCATTGTCATGCTTCCCAACTTGAGTTCAAATAACTCTTTCATATTCATCTCATAATAATGTTGAGACAATATGTTCTTTTGGAAATATCCTTTGAACTACCTCCATGAGACCTTTCTCTCATCAAGGTGTTTTTCTTTCTTAAGTTGATCCCACCACATGGTTTCATTTCCTTGCAAGTGGTAGGTTGCAATTATTGTTTCTACCATGGAGGGGTAATCATGAAGCTATAAATATTTATTCATTTCCAATAGAGAGGCCTCATCCTATTCTCTCTTCCTATGCTCACCATTGCAATTTGGTGGTTTTAATTTCTTAAGTTCACCTTGCAATATGTTTCCCTTAGGCCGTCTCCTTTGTCTCCTCATGAGGGATACACTTGGGCTACTCTTTGGCTCTGAACTTGCATGAGATATCCTAGTCGATTTCTCTGGGGAATGAGGGAACCTGCTCATTATCCTTTAATTCATATAATTCCCATGCTCATCCCTTTTGTTATGGGATCTAAATGTTGTCACTTTTCTATCACTAGATTCTCGCTTGGTGTCAAAGTCTTTATTAGCTTACCTATGCAATATGTTCAGACTCTAAAGTATCTCTTCCCAGGCCTTCATAATATTTTCATTATCTTCCCTATAAATAGTGACTTCTCTCTTCAGGATTCTCATAGCTACAGGCTCCTTCCTCTCTCTTCTTCCATTAGATTCAGTCTCAACATTTCTCATGCTGACATATAGCCTTATGAATTCCTCTCTGTGATTGTAGGAACCTTGGGAATCTTCCATGGTCGTAGTTATCGCATAGGAACCAATTCCCTTCCCTTACCTCTAAATTTTGAAATAAAATTTTCATGCAAACAATATTTTGTTAGAAAAAAATATTTACATACACGATTCTAGAAAACAATACATAAGTTTTTTTTGTTCTCTAATGCCACCAATCATCTTCTTTTGCATTGAATGTAAATTATACTACCCAAATCAATTTTCTGGGTTGGAAAATGGATTTTCCTCTCCAATATATTTCCAATGACTGTTTTCTTGCTCACTTTTGAGTTATGAGCAGAAAGTTATGGCCCTATGAATATTGCTAATTTCTCCATTTTTATGCATTCTTCATTTTGTTGCAAATAATCTCAGACACCAACTTCTTCCACTTGCAAAAATAAATATTTTAGGAACCATAGAAAATTTTGTATGAGACACAAATAAAAAGTATGAAAAGGAACTAATAACAACTCTCAAATTGTCATTCCAATGCTCTAGTAAAAAACTACAACAATCTGGAAATGACAACTTTGTCCTTTTTCACCCCTTTTCCAAGACTTGAATTTTTAGCCAAACATGCTATCTCCCAAACTGTGCCTTTCTGGAAAAACTTTAGTAAACTAAAATTATCTGAATTGATGAGTATACAAAATGTGAAGTAAATAATTTTTTCCATATTTGCAATATGGGGACCCTTTTCCTCCTCTGAAAATCCCAAAAATCCCCCAAAAGTGGCATGGAATAGTGGATTCTGATTTATTTCAACATCCCCATTCCAAACCCCTTTGGATTTATTCAATTCCTTCCTGGTTTATTTCCATGTCTGCTTTCTAGACTCTCTCCAATAATTTTAGATTGATCTGGACCACTACCAATGCTCTGGACCTAGAACTTTAAAAAGAACTATTTTACAATTTCTAACAAATACAAAACGAAATGAGCAATGACCCTATTTATCACTTCTACATATCTCCTCATTGTGGACAAAACCTAGAAGTTACATCTCAATATGGACTAATATGCTCCAGTTATGGCCAAAATAATATTTTGGCTCTAGACTTAGTTTTTTTTAGACTAAATACAATTATACATGCGTGGTATATTTGTTGGCGTGGCTATTGATGTGGCATTTTGCTTTCACATATCACCTCTAGGTCATGTTGTGTCACCCTCCTGGCTTGCTTGACCCTTCCTCATCAACATTCTCTTTCTTTTTTCTCTTCTTTCTCATACACTGACCTTAAACATTAATAATATTAATATTTTATGGGTCCCACCTACCCAGCTCACACACATCTAAACCCGTATGGAACAAGGGTCCCACCCTGAACATTCACTTCCATGTAGCACCATCTCATTGGTCATTGGGATGGGTGAGTCCCATCATGCACCTTTACCTTGGCATGTGTGAACTTGCACGTCTCCTAGATCCGACGATGGAGATTGGTCAAGATCTACGGTGGAGAGGCCATGTTGCATCCAAAACATGCACGGGAATTAACAAAAATTTGGGTCGTGGCAATGGTTTATCATGTGCTATATGGCACGATCTTAATGGTGTCGCATGGCTACAATCATCAGGCTAAAACTACTTCACTCACATGCGACAATGGTTTATGTTATTGGTTATACCACCCTATGCATGTGGCTCCCACATCAGCTACTAGCATGCCACCAAATTCCACTGTGGAATTCCATATCACCTATTCCACATCACTTCCACATGGCCTCCACATCATGCTGACATCATGTATGAAAAAATACTCAAATTTTTCCAAATTTTGATTTTTTTCAGTTTTTCCAAAAATGCATAATTTTTAATATTCACATAGGCCACCATGGAAGATCTAAAATTAAGCTCGCTAATGGCCAATTTAGGCCCAATGTATATCGAATCAACCTCTGCACCCAAACTTTGACACTCTTATATCAAATTCTCAACCCATTTCACAGCAAAAATTGGGGCTTTTCCCCCTAAACTCAAATTCGACCAATTATAAACCTACAATGTGCATATAAACCTATAATGTGCATATTTATAGATTAAAATTGGGGATTTTAACCCCTAAACTCAAATTCACCAAAATTATAGGAAATTTCCTCACACTTTTTCTTTGAAAAATCTGACAACCACATTGCAAACATTCTCTAATATTTAACTCTGCAATTTTAGCTTCTACATGTTGAGTCTAGCCCATACAAGCTCATTATTTGAACATGTAGCTTTGATACCATTATGTAATGTCCCCCAACTTAGCCAGGGAGCATTGCTTGTGTAAAAACACATAAATTTGAAAATTTATTGTGCTAATTAATTCTTGTAGCTTACCAACTACAAATTAAATAGATGTTCAACTAGATTATCATACCCATAATTTGAATGCATATACAACATTATATTGAATCTAATGCAAGAAAATAATCATCTACAACATCACATAAAAACCATTCCCATGCTTAGGGTAAAAAAAAACATTAAAATCATAAGAAACTCAAAAATAGATAAACACTTATCTTTTAAAATGTGTGTGTAACCAACTGCTTGGGAAGGATTTTCCACCCAGCCATAGACCTATTTTTCCAAATATCAACATCAAGTCACCCCCGAGCTAGGGCTAGGAATCCATAAGAAAAGGGTGTCTCTCACAGTCCACTCACAACTCTAAACCCACAACTATCCTAATTTTTCTCCATTTCTCTTCCTCTTGACCTTCCCAACCTAAGGAATGTACCCCTTCATTTCTCTCAGTCCATCAGGAATCCCATTCATTTAACAAGGTCTCTCTGGCATATGTAACCAATAATATCTATGTTGGGAACTCACTACTAGGAAAAAATACTAGGAAAACAACAACAAACAATTGTTGTTCTAGTGCAACTCACCCAAGAGTTCACTCTTCAGGCCTGACAACCTGGCTCTTCAATATTCAGCTCCATAATGCCCCAAAACGCTCTAGCATGCTCCATAATTTACCTAACCTTCTCAATGCTCTTTTTCCTTGTTGTTCATGCAAAACTAAATGTGAAAAATATCTCTTCTCCCCCATACGAATGTCCACTATTTTCCCAATATAGTTGACTTCTCACTCTCCCCAATGTTGATTGTATTTCACCCAAATGCTTCCAATAAATATGGAAGTGACTTCTACACCCATCCCATGACATGTATTAAGTTCTTAGGCTATCATACACTCAACCAAAAAATAGAAGGTTGTCCCAATGATAATAAAATTCAGAAATCTATGTTGAATTAATACCCATAATTAATTCCCTCCTTGGACCCCTCTTAGACACTCCTATACATTCCCTCTCTCTTGTAGACAAATAATCCCCCATATTTTTCCATATTCCCAGTAGCTAGTATCACATTATATTTATTAAAATAAAAAACACAATTCACATATTAGATTACTTGGCCATATCCATACTCATATTGGAGTTGTGCTTCATGTTGAGATTTTGTGGTGTGTACTTATGTTATTTTATGATATTTGTAATCATTTGGATCATAAAATTTGGTGCAATGTGTAAATACATATGTAATAGGGTCAACCTAGTGATAAAAGGGCCTCATGTGCAAGTGTGAATAGCTATATACAAGAGATCATGCATTCATTATTGAGGGGTGAATTGTGAAGTATGAAAGGTATTTGGTTATTTGGAGGGGGTTCCCCTATTCTTTAAGGAGTTATTGTGTAACTTATCTATATTGGAGTTGTGCTCCACATTGAGATTATGTACATGGTGTGTACTTCTTTTATTTTATGATATGTGTAATCATTTGGATCATAATAGGTCCCCACTTTGGTTTACAAGCTATGTGCGAGATTAGGTCATACAAGATATTACCGACAATTTATTCAGAACTATGTGAATATTGCAACCCCTCTGGAGAAGTTACTACGAAAATATAACAATTTTGGACATATGAATTTCATGAAACTTTGGATACTCTAGAAGAGAAACTAGTTATTGCACCAATTCTAGTTTTTCTCAATTGGTCTAAGTTCTTTCATGTGAATGTGGATGCATTGTCCATTGATTTGGGAGTAGTTCTTGCACAGTCGGGTGAAGGTAATATTGATCATCCGATGCACTTTTCTAGTCACAAATTGTTCAATTCTAAGAATAATTATACCACAACCTAGCGTGAGGGCCTCGCCATGGTATATTCCTTGCAAACGTTTTGCCACTATTTTTTGGGAACCCCCTTTGAGTTCTTCACCAACCACTTCACACTCAAGTATTTGGTCAACAAGTCGGTGTTAGGGGGAAGAATATGTAACTGGATTCTACTCTTCCATAGTTCAAGTTTGAGGTTGTTTTCAAGCCAAGGAAGTACAATGTTGGACCAGATCATCTGTCCTAGATAGAGTCTGATGAAACTAGTCGTAGTATCGATGATGAATTCCCAAATGCACAAATATTCTATGTCGAGGCAGTTCCCGATCAATTATTAAATATAATTGATTTTCTCACATCAGGACAGGCCCCAACAAGATACACTCTAGCCCAACGTCATCAATTGGTGACCTATAGCATAAAATATCAATTAATTGTCGGTCAACTATATAAATTAGGAGCGGGTATTTTGCGCAGATGTGCCTTAGAACACGAACGTGACCCCATTTTGTATGAATCGCATGAAGGTATTGCAAGGGGACACAACCCAGGGAAGGAAACCACATGAAAATTGTTACACGTGGGACTTTGGTGGCCCTCACTCTTTTCCAGTGCCAAGGAATATTGTAAACGTTGCAATGATTGTCAAAGGAATATAAATTATTATGGCAGAGATGATCTCCCTTTGTTTTTGGTTACAACTTTGGAACCATTCGAGAAATGGGAAATTGATTTTTTGGCTTCCATCAACCATCCTACGCGTTAGACGGACACACGCTATTTTATAACTGCCACTGAATATCTAAGAAGATGGGTTGAATCCATGCTAGTTAAGGATTACACAGTAGAAATGATAACATGATTCATTTTTCAGAATGTGATTACCAGATTCATCTATCCAAAGGTGTTGATGAGAGACCAGGGCTCACATTTTCTCAACGAGACCATTCAGGAACTCACTTAGGAGTTCATGATCCATCACTAGAAGAACACTACATATCATCCTTAATAAAATGGTATGGTTGAGGATTTCAATAAAATTTTAGAACATGCTTTAACTAAAGTTTTCAATTTGCATCGCGTCGAATGGGATTAGCGGATGTAACATCCCCAACTTAACTAGGGAACATTATTTGTAGAAAAACACATAAATTCAAAAACTTCTTTTGCTAATTAATTCCTGTAGCTTACCAGCTACAAATCAAAAACATATTCAACTAGATTTTGATTCCCATAATTTAAATGCATCTACAACATTCTAAATGAATGTAATGGAGCCAAATAATCATCTACAACTAAAATTCATTCTCATGCACAGGGTAAAACACAACCATTAAACTCATAAGAAACTCAGAAATAGATAAACACTTATCTTTTAAAACGTTTGTGCAACCAACTTCTTGGGAAGGAAATTTCACCCAACCATAAACTTGTTGTTCCAAATATCAACAACATGTCACCCCTGAGTTGGGGCTAGGAATACACAATGGAAGGATTCATCTTAGATTCCACTCATAACACTAAATCCACAAGCCATTGGTATTCTCCTACATCTATCCTGAAATTCCTCCAACTCTCTTCTTATTGACCTGCCAAACCCAAGGAATGTACCCATTCACTACTCTCATTCCATCAAGCTTCCCATTCATTTATTAGGGTATATCTAGGATATGTAACCATGAATATATCTACTGGTAACTCAAGGGAAATCACTTCCAGGAAGAACTACCAATAAAAACAACAAAAAACACGTGTTGTTCTAGTGAAACTCACTCAGTAGTTCACTCTTTAGGCCTCACAACCTAGATATTCAATTTCCATCTCCAAAACACTCCAAATATTCTCCATCATTCTCTATAATTTTCCCATCCTTCTTGGTCTATATCCAATGCCCTTTTTTCCTTTCTCTCCTCCCTATTGTTCATGCAAAACAAAAATCGAAAAACTGTTTATTCTCCCCCATACAAATTTCTTGTATTTTCCCAAGAGAATTGACTTCATACTATGCCCAATGTTGATTTTACTACAACCCCATGCTTCCAATAACTATGAAAGTGACTTATAAACCCACCCCATGACAAGTGTTCAATGATTGGACTCTCATACAGTCAACTAAAAAATAGAAGGTTTTCCCAATGATAATAAAATTAAGAAGTCCAGGTTGAATTAATACCCATAATTGATTTCATCCTTGGAACCCTCTTAGACACTCCTAGACATTACCTCTCTCTTGTGAATAAATCATCCCTCATCTCTGTCCATATTCCCAGTAGCTGGTATCACATTATGTTTATTAAAATCAGAAAAGCAATTCACATATCACATCGATTGGCCATATCCATATTCATATCTACATTGTGCATTAATTAAAATGGGAATTATAGTGGGGATGTTACATTCCCCCTCCCCTACAATTGTGCATCGTCCTCGGTCTGCACTATGTCAATACACATATACATATTTACGTCATAATATTTTGCAATTTCACGACTCCAGCAGCAATTCCAACCATAATATTTTATTCCTCTCAACCCGCTAACCCAAAGAATGCATCGTTCGTTTATCAAGGATAACCCAAGTAACATACCATTCGTTTATAAAGGCTAACCCAAGGAATGTGCCATTATTTTATCATGGCTCCCAACGTAGGTTGGCTACAACTCTGAGATGTGGTTCTGGAACTCTAGTTACTCAAAATGGAATCCTGCATTATATTCTCTTCAAACTTGACAAAAATTTGCAGGTATTCTTCCCACATAGTTTCTTCATGCTCTCATGTTGCATCTTCAGGACCGTTGCAGGTCCATCAAACCTTTACAAACCCTATGGATTTGTTCCTGGGCACTTTGACTTTCCAGTCCAGGATGGGTACTGATTCTACCCGAAAATCCCCTTTGTTTTGAACCTAGATCATAGTCCAATCAATTATGCGGTTAGGGAAGGCACATATTTATTTAATAATGACACATGAAAAAAATTATGCACTCTCATAGATGCAGGAAATGCTAGCATGTATGTGCAACTAGCCCTATTTTTCCCAATACTTAAAATGGCCCACAATATCTTTCTACCAACTTTGGGTAGCAACCCAATCTTATCGAACTTCTCTTCTCTTTCACTTTGAGAAAAACATGTTCTCCCACTTTAAAATATCTTAAAATGCTTTTCTTATCCACATAAATTTTGTGCCTATCTTGGGTAGCCTTTAAATTATGTGTAATCTTTACCATCTTCTCTTTCCTTTCATTTAAGAGTTTTGGCCCAATGATAGCTTTGTCTACTAGTTTATCCCAATGCACTGGTGTGTTACACTTCCTACCATACAATGCTTCAAATGGACTCATTTTTAATGAGGCTTTATACCCATTATTGTAAGAAAATTCCATTAAGTGGATGTAGTCTTCCATTTTTAATGAGGCTTTATACCCATTATGGGAAATGGCTATAGAAACCCTATTGTATCTCTATGCTTTGTTTTCACCTTTTGGCATTCTAGACACCTAAATATGTAATTAGCCACTTCTTTCTTCATTCATGTCCAAAAGTATTGGCTTCTTACAATTGTAATTGTCTTCTGATATCCTGGGTGCCTAGCATATGGAACATTGTGCATTTCCATCAACACTACATTTTTCATCTTTCCTAAATTTGGCACATATATATTTTCTTTATACATGAGGATTCCATCTTCTTTCAACTCATAATAATTAATTTTTTGTTATAAATTGCCTCGTTGTAATGTCTCTTTTATTTTTACATATTGTTGGTCTAAATTTGCAGCCCTTAAAATTTTGTCTTTTAAATATATGTTGAACATGCTAATGGTTGAAATGTGAATTTTATGATCTCTTCTGCTAAGTGCATTATCCACTTGATTTTCCTTGCCTTTGATATGCTTCATTTCAAAGTCATATTCACTCAGAAATTCCAACCATCTAGTTTTCCTGGCATTTAATTTTGGTTGTCCAAACAAATGTTTCAAACCACAGTGGTATGTTCTTAACTCAAATCTTCTCCCCATAAGGTAATGTATCCACATTTTTAATGCATGAATAATTGTTTCTAACTCCAAGTCATGTGTAGCACAATTCCTCTCATGCTCCTTTAATTTCTAAGACACATATCATACCACATGATCCTTTTCACCGAGGACTCCACCAAGCCCTTCCTTGCATACATCGGTTAAGACTACAAAATATTCATTTGGGTTTTCAATCTTTGAGATAGGTGCACTAGTCAAAATTATCTTTCAATTACTCAAAACTTTCTTCACATTTGGGAGTTCATTCAAACTTCACTCCCTTCTTTTGCAATGAAGT
This sequence comes from Picea engelmannii, assembly GCA_009831015.1. Lineage (NCBI taxonomy): Eukaryota > Viridiplantae > Streptophyta > Pinopsida > Pinales > Pinaceae > Picea > Picea engelmannii. The sequence goes on from ML784988.1 coordinate 173,600, forward strand.
GATTGGGCTTGCAATATTTGAAAACCCCTTTATGAATATTCAGTGATAACCTGCAAGACCCATGAGAGATATGACCTCTGTGACATTTCTTGGATTTTACCATCGTCTAATTGCATATATTTTCTTAGGATCAATTGTTATCCCATATGTTGAAATAATATACCCCAAGTAGTGAATTTTCTTTTGACAAAATATGAACTTATTTAACATGGAATACAAATTATGTTCTCTCAAAACTTGCAACACCATTCTTAAATGCTTCTCATGCTCTTCTTTTATCTTAGAGTAAATTAGAATATCATCCAGAAAAAATATTACAAACTTGTTCAGGTACTCCCTGAACACTCCATTCATCAGGCACATGAAAGCAGCTGGGGAATTTGATAGCCCAAATGGCACTACTGTAAATTCATAATTCCCATATCTTGTATTGAATGGTGTCTTGTTGATGTCCTCTTCTTTTATCTTCACCTGATGATAGCCTAATCTCAAGTCAACCTTGGAAAATACTCTTGCACCTTTCAGCTGATAAAAAACATCATCAATCCTAAGCAAAGGATATTTGTTCTTTATTGTGACCTTATTCAACTACCTGAAATCAATACACAACCTTAAGGTTCCATCTTTCTTCTTTACAAAAATAATCAAGGCTCCTCGAGGTGACACACTTGGGTGTATATACCCCTTCTTTAACAACTCTTCAAGTCTCATCTGCAACTCTTTCAATTCTAGTGTGCCCATTCTATAAGGTGTCTTGGACACTAGGTAAGCTCCTAGCACCAAATCAATAGATACATAAATGTCTCTCTTTGGTGTAAATCCTGGGATCTCCCCAAAAACATCTTCAAAATATTTCAAGATCTCGTGGTCTTCAATACTTGCCACTTTATCTCTAGATGCCTCTTGCATATGGGATACAAAAATTTGACATCCTTTCCTAAAAACATTTTTAAGTTGCATGGCTAAAATTCCTCTAACAACCACAACTCTTAGAATGCCTTGAATCTTGCCTTGTTTTTCATCCTCATCAAGACAAGTTGTTTTCTTGTTGTAACAATCTAGTACAACATGGTGTTTGTCCAACCAATCCATCCCAATTAGACAATCATATGAACCCAATGGTATGATGTTCACATCTACCTTTTTGTTGAGTCCATTCATGTCTATTGGACAATCTTTAACCAAATCATTGATCTTTCTCTTAGCCCCTATGGGTAACTGAACTAACCAAGAATTAATTATGATTACTCCTTTACAAGTTAAATCTTTCAAAAATATTAGAGTTTATGTAACTATGGATAGCTCCAGAATCAATTAAAATTGCTATGGGTTGGTTATCAATATTACCTTCCACTTCAATCATGGGGGATCGATACTTTGCTTGCTTGTTTTCCAAGGCTACATAAATATTTGGCATGCTTCCTCCCATATCTTCAATTGTTTCATCCCCCTGAATGTTGTGGAAAGTTCTCATTCTTTCACCTTTGTGAGGGTAGTCCCTATATAGGTGATTTCCCTCACATCCCCAACATTGTACAGGTTGTTTCCTTGGACTTTTCCCAAATGAGAATGTTGTCTTTTACTCATTTTGGGATGACTTTTATTCATGAATTGCTTGATATTTTTTCTTGAAAAATGGTGTCTTAAAACCTTTTTTCCATTTCTATTTATTACCCTTCATCCTTTCATTCCAAGTCTTTTGGAAGACGAGCCTCCCTCTGCTTTTCTCATAAATATTATTTTCTCTCCTTATGACCTCTTCCAAAGTTATAGGGTTATCATATTGTATCTTGTGATTATAGAAAGAGGGTAACCCACTTATAAACCTTTGGATTTTTACCTTTTCATCCTTTATGAAATCCACATACTTCAGAAACTCAAAGAACCTCTTCTCATACTCATCCATTATCCTGCTTCCCAACTTGAGTTCAAAGAACTATTTCATATTTATTTCACAGTAATTCTCAAAAAAATATTTCTCTTTGAAATTCATCCATGAGACCTTCCTCTCATTAAGGTGTTTTTATTTCTTAAGTTGATCCCACCACATGGTTTCCTTTCCTTGCAAGTGGTAGGTTTTGTTGCTTGAGATTACCCTTAAGGCTCAAAAGAGTGATGTCAAGGAATCATAAATATAAAGGGATGCTTTTAGTGGTGATTTTTCTTACATTAGTTATATAAGAATTTATCCTCGAATGAAAATAATGACATAACAGGACAGAGGTCGTAATTTGTCATCTGAGTCGATTTATAAAATCAAGTGATATGAGGGAAACTTACAGAACTATTAAACAAAATGAGGCATCAATGCAAGTTGAATCTTACCTTGTTCACAATATAAGAAATAAAAGAATGCACCCTTGTAAGGATATGAGATACAGTAATCCAAGTAGCTCACATGTCTTGTATTTACTTACAACAAACACAGAGGAAAGAATGCTATCTTATCAAACAACTGATAAAATGTGACTATAGTAGTAGTAGTACTAAGTTGCAATCACTCAGTTATCAAGGAATAACATAAGGGAAAAAATAAATATGGAATACAAGAAGAGAACATAACTCAAACTGCACAAAAATTGGAATCCATGTCTACACTTGTATTATTTCTCACAAAAGGAGAGTTTTTCCTTATTACATCTGGCACGAAGAAGCCTTTGTTTAGTCTTCAAACTATGCATTTATACAAAACGACCTCAACCCTAGGCAGTTCAAATTTTCATAATTCAAAAACAATTAAAATTACAATATCTGAAATTTGAAACGTTTCACTTGCATCTTTTTTGTCTCTTTGCCTGCTGGTAGAGACGTTTCTTCTTCTTGTACTCCAACTTAGAAAACAACTAGTCTCTAATCATGACTCATGCAAAAGGAGTACACACTTTGTATCATTTGCTTCCAAACGTGGTGGATTTTCCTTGCTCAACGCACTAAACGCATCTGCCCACTAACTGTACCACCAGCCTGGAAGGATCTGTTGTATTATTTGCCTCAAAAGTGTATAAATTATTCTCTATGTGAGGCAGCCTATATTCCATCCTCCTGGATTCTACAGTTATAGACTGTAGCCATAGAATGGGATTGACTATCCATTTATTTATCTGAGTAAGGTCAACTTGTTTCAACTGTTGGATTTCGGCCTGGGCTTCTTCCATACTTGTCTTGGAAGTGAGTTCATGTTTTACAATATAAATTTTCCCCAGGGCTTCAGAGATATTTTTTACTTCCATGCCCAGCGATTCGTTTTTGAGTGAGGAACAAGGTTCTTCACAAGATTTCTTCACTTCCTTGTCTAATCTGGTACTTTCAACTATATTAGCCTCAAAGGTTTTAAGTAATATGTCACCTCTAGTTTGTTATAAAAGGGACAATATAGTGACATGAGATACTTCCTCCTTTGATGAAGATAATATGACCTCTTGGAATGTCACTCTAGTTGCAGTGGCCTCTTTCTCCCTTATGCAAATATTACTTAAATATTGTTCTGTCGACTGATAATAGTTTTGAATACCTTTTATCTTAGTCAAAAGGTTTTGCTGGGATGATCCCAGCTTCTCAAGTGCTTATAATGCTTGGGCTTGAAAATATGATATATCCACTGTTGCATTCTTGGTCAAGTTTAATTTAGCTTGCATTTGTTTGACCAACTCCTCTTGTTGAATGGTCAACTCTCTGCTTGCCTGTGACTTTTTATGCATCTCATCTAGGCTGATATCAAGTTGTTGAATCTCTTGTCTGTCATGGGCTCTAACCTACTCGAAACCTTTATTCATCTTTCTTTTGACACTCTACTCCACAGTCTTTACTTGGCTTTGCAAATGGCTCACCAACAAATCCTTCTTCTTCAATTGTTCCTTTAGGTTTCCAACTTAGTATCGGTTTGTTGTGGAAAAAGCTCTCAATGAGCCTGCCACTTCCATAGAGAACTCTTCTTCTTATAAGGCCTAACCATTGTATAATAATCTATGTCTCTTGACAATCGCACCCTCCCTTAGATGAGTTTCTCTTTTCACAACAACTCTCCTCTTTTTTCTGAAGATGATGTTGGAAGGGGGTATCTCTTCCATCGAAATAGGCATAAGATATTCTATGAATACCACTTCAGCACTCGAATTACCTCTACTAAACTATAAAGGTGTGACATATTGGATAGGGCTTCCTATATCGGTCGATGGTCATTGTCCGATTGTGTCAGTGGTTGATTTTCCTAGTGTAGATGATGGTTTTTCTTCTACCTTTTTTATGAAGGCCTCATCCTGAGTTTTGGTCTGATTATCTCATGGGTTTGTCAATGCGGTGTCCCGTTTCTGCGTCACAACCTCAGTTGTTTCCAAATGTTCTCAAGCATCATGTCCACTGGATCTCCCTGTTTCTAAACTTTGAGTCTCAAATTTTTGTGTAGCTGGAGGTGTTGGGGTTTCTCCCTATAAGAATTTTGGAAGGCCATTCCTTTGGTGCCTTTGAAAATTATGAAACTCTACTAATTTGTCTGGAGCCAGAGTTTGCACTTGGCTCAAGACATCCTGATAGGATCTTACCCCTCGAAATATCTCATCATGTGGGGAATCTTCATGATTGTATATTTTTAAATTGGAAAGAGCCATGTTATTTCCCACAATCCTCTGAGGATCATGTTTCTTGAATTCAATATTTACCATCTTGATGTCTTCCAGGGTCATGACCTCTACTTTCGAGTGGCCGAAATCTAAGAGTGTGAACCTACCAATCTGCAAAGGAAAGGTGGGCCATACCTTTTTCTGTATTGATTTAAGTTCCTTACTGATTCCCCCAAGCACACTTTGATGTGCTACTTCGCAGCACACCAATCGATCTGGTAGAAACTTCGGCAAGGCATGTGGAGGAACAGAATATCCAAAAACCCTAATGTAAGAAAAATGCTCTTCAATGTACCAATATGCTATATTCCCTAGGTTGGTCGCTACTTTATCAGAGATCCTAGGGGGTGGGCATCCATATATAGTGATGTGGATCGGCACCACCACAGTTTCATATTTCATAGAATAAATCTCTCACTTTATCCTCCCATAGCTTCGAATGATAAAAGTGTATCAACTTAGCACTGGTTCGAGTCCAGCTCCAACGCATCAAAGGAAATGGTGTCATAAAACAAATGACATCCATAATGTATGTCGACATGAAAAATGGGGCAGGTTTCCCCTTGGCTCTCAATGAATGATATTCTATGATCTCCCTAATCAAATTGTCGGATAATATCTTGGCCCAATCGAAGGAATACCCATCTGCCACTGTATGCATAATTGGTACCCATGGTAGGAAGAAATGGGCAGTATTTTCCTTCCCATAAAGTCTACACATCATCATGGCTATATACATCATGTGAGTCTATAAAGAGGTAGCAACATATACGCCATGGTTGTCTTCTCTAAACTTATCGGGATAGGAGCACCAATCCTTGATCAAATTAGGTAAGTTCTTTCCATATTGCGCACATTCCTTTCTATAGAAGTGCATTAAGAAAGTGGCATTATAAATGTAGTTGGGAACTGGAGATAATTTGTACATCACCTGGAAATGTTCTGGTCAGAAAGAGCCAACCGTAATTTTTTTTGAATTGCAGATGGTCCTGGTCGAGAGGTCGACATTCTCCAGTGCCCAACCAATCATATCATTATAAGGCATGAGCCTGGGCCATGTTGCTATTTTATGCAACTCTGATTGAGCGACAATTTTATATTTTGTAGCCTGGGTCTCAATCTCCTCGTCACCCAAATCATCTGGTCAGTTGATCAATTCGTATTGTAGGATATCAAATACCTGCGTCCAGTTTTTTATGGTGTCTTGGCTTCTAGGAGAAGTGTCTAAAATGATGTTTGTGTTTGGGTTAGAGATTTCAACAGATGCTTTAGCTGCTTTCCATGGATCCATGGTATCACGAGCTTAGCACTTTGTTCCCTGTCACAAGAGATGCACAAACTTGTTATCTTGAAAACTTATTGTTCTGTGAAAATGCAAGATGAAATTCAAACTTCAATATCCTTTTTTCCCTTAATTTCATCGATTCCATAAATATCTCTACTGACGAAGTATTAACTTTCCTTAATGAAAAAATTTAGGCGGTGGACCAAGATTTTATTTTGAATGATCATCGTAGATCGATTATTAATGTCATTAATTCCTAGTGGTTCGCGATTAGAAGTTTGGAAAACGACATTTGAATTTTCTCGATTTATGATTCAACAGAAAATTAATCACGAGATAATCCTCATTAATGCGTCAATTAATCACACTTATCGTTAAGTATATTTTGGACCTCGGGATATCTTATAGTAGTTCAAGACATGACTTCCAAAATGCAAAATCATGAAGTGATTAATTAATTTAATCATGTTTAACCCTTTAAATAATTGTGTTTAACATCAAGAATTTCGGGGTTTCGGACCTCGGGATATTGATAGTCGCTCAAGACAGGATCTCCGAAATGTGAAATCATGAAGTGGTTAATTAATTGCTAATCATTTTTAATCATTAATTAACCATGCTTAATGCTTAAGACATTTCAGGAGTTTGGGCTTCGTGAATTGGGAATATGATATGTGGCAAATGCCCGAAATCCAAAATTGTGAAACTATTAATTGATTTTATAACTGAGTTTTAGTTTCTTTTTAGATATTTATCACTTCATGTATTTGGTCAATTAAATTCACTTAAAATCCCGATAGGTCACTTTATGGAAAGACACATCAGATATTAGGAGGTATACGTGTGTGGTGACTAGGATATGTTGGATGCTTTTCGCGTATTGGGGTTTTGAAATATCAACATGTTAACACACATGAAGCGCGAAACTCCTAAATCCGAAATCGCAAAGTATTCTTTAGTAATTTGACTTTTTAATGAGTAGGCGACTCCATAACTCCTAAGGAATTAGGATCGTTTGATTAGATGGAAGATCTCATCGACGGTGAGAATCAAGCGTACGTTGTTTTTATTTAAATGGGAATGAAATCTATTTAAAGTCTAAAGTTTAGAAATATGTATGTGTTCCAACATAGTTTCCATCTAGGAATCGTGTCTCCCTATGAGACGTCAAAGAACAGTAGACCAAGTGCCTTTATTGGGTAAATGGAGTCATTATTGCATTTCTATCAAACACCTTTGAGAAAACAAACAAAAAGATATTAGACTTCGGCCTTATCTCAAAAAGATTATAAAAACATGATCGCTCACCAATATCGAGTTTAGGTTGTTTATCGATTTCTTTTTCTTGAAGCTAATTTCGGGTCTATTTAAGATAATCAAGACAACTTTAATCAATCTATCAGACTCTGGTTGATTTTTTCTGCATCAAGGCAAAGTAAAATTTAGCAATTTTAATTAGGGGATCCCTTGTCAGCTTAGAGTGTAAATCTTTGTTGAAAAGAGAACTAGCTACCAGAGCACATTATATACATGTATAACAACCTTGCAGATATCATAGACATTGCTTCACTGCCAGTGAGCCTGTTCAGTACTCCGGTGAAGTTATCTACATTTCCCATTGAATTTCCTTTCACCACTTCAATTTTCACTTTGTTGAGATGAGGGAAATCATTTAAATGAATTTCCTTTCATCATCTCTTTTGGAAAAAATGGGAGCAATCAAATTTCAAATTTCCTTTCGCCATTTGTCTTGGACTAGATGGGGGCAATCAGATTATGAATTTCCTTTCACCATCCATCTTATTTTTTAATATTTTTGAAGTGGGGGAAATCAATTTGTATATATCATACACAGGATGATATATGTTTATAATTTAGTAGCTAAGGTATGTCAACTCACTTTGATTTACTCTGGGCTAATCCTCCCCTGACCTTCAAAACACCTTCACCTACATGGAAGTTATCACAAGGAGATTTTAATTTCCAGGGATTTTCCTTGAGCGAAACAAATCAGTTTAAAATATGATAGAAGGGCTAAAGTTGTCAGGATTATCCTAGACACACTTTCTCTCATTACAATCAGAGGACTCACAAAAAATTTTCCTACTCTCATTTTGAAGGTCTAGTCTTTTAGGCTTCCCAAGTCAAGGCGAACTATGTATTTATGTGGAGATTTAAAATTAGGACGTGCAAATCAAGACATAATTAAACCTTTCAAACATGATGGATGGGAATGAACTAAAGAGTTAAAGGTTTAGAAAGGGATCTTATTCCTACTCAGACCTACTTCATGATTTGTGAGCTTCTTTTATTCTTATTTTCTTTTCCTTTTTATGCATTTTATTTCATTTTTAATTTTAATTTTAATTTTATCAAAAATCAGAGAAGACTTTTAGGATTAGGTTGTAATTCTTATATCCCTCTAGTTGTTGATCAGATGACACTATTTATATGGATGATACCTCTTTCATAATTTAATGAGATCCTTTTGAAAATTTAACTTGGGTTAGTAGGGTAGAAGCTCATACTTCATATTTTCTTTATATTTTCAACCAAGTAAACAATTTATTTATCACCTGTTTTGAGAGAAAGCCAATATTCAGAAAATTTAGTGTTGGTTTCTGATACATCCTTATCTCTCAACTATCAACCAGTATTATGCATAAAAATAAACATGAGAAATGTCAAAAAATTCTTAAAAAAAGGGAACGATAGGTGTTACTTGTTTTTTATATTTTTGTTTTCATGAAATTAACAAAATTGGTCCTATCTATAGTGAAAGAAAAACTTACCAGAGAAGTGAAAAAATGTAAATCAAAAAGAAAAACAAACTGGTATAAACAATGGTGATTTGGGATCTGATTATTGCATGAAGTGTTTCAGGTAGCATCCATTGATAGGGGCATTAAGGATTTTCCCATCGATATTTTCTAATAATAATGAATTCTTTCCCTCAAAGGCTACGACCCTGAAAGGTCCACACCAGATGTGATCAAAATTGCATTGCTTTCTAGTCTCCTCTTTCCTAGCATCCCATTTCAAAACTAGGACTTCACGAAGGAATTCCCTATCTTTGGTTTTTTTATCAAATAAATATTTCATGGTGTCTTGATATTTCTGAAGTTTCTCATCCACTTCGGCCCTGTTCTGTTGTACTTCAATTAACTAGTTTATTTGTCTGGTAACATCGTTAGGTTCTTCCTTTGAGTATTTCCAGAGCTTCATCATAGGCAGAGCAAGATTTATGGGGAGGACTACATCGGTATAGTACACCATTTTGAAAGGAGACATTCCAATTGATTTTTTAGTGCCTATCTAATTTTCCCACAAAGCGTATTTCAAATGAATGTGCCAAGCTTTCTTGTTTTCAATCAGCACCATTTTTATTATGGTGATTAAGCTCTTATTCAATGATTCAGCTAATCCATTTCCCTAAGGATAGTAGGTTGTTGAATTTCCTAGTACAATATTGTACTTTTGAAAAAAACTAACCATTTCCATGGATTTAAAGGCTTGGGCATTATCCGTAACTATTTTCCAACGACAGCCAAATCTAGATAAAATGTTTTCTTCCAAGAAATTGATCACCACCGAGTCTGTAGAATTTTGTTTTGGAATGGATTCTACCCATTTAGTAAAATATTTTGTGGCGGTTAAGATCCATTTATGTTGTGCACTTGAATGTAGATGGATTTCTCCAATGAAATTGAGACCCCATTGTTGAAACAGAGCTTTTGTCTTGATTGGGGTCAAGGGTAGTGCGAGAAGCTTTTGTTTACCTAAGAATAATTGACAATAATTATAGGCTCTGACTTTAGTATTCACGTCTGTAAATAACTTCAACCAATAGTATCTAGCTCTCAGGATTTTATAGGTCGTTTCCCTCCAAGCATGGTGTCCTCCACACGCCCCTTTATGAAACTCATTTATAACATCCTTCATTTCACATTCTATCATGCACCTTAGTAAAAATCCCAGGGGATATTTCCAATACAACTAACTATCAATGATGCAATATTTTACCGCGTGCCTCTTCAATGTTCTCGTCTTGCAAGGAGTCATATCACTTGGGCACAGGAGATTAAGGAGATATGAAACTATTTCGCCATACTAAGAAGAAGACAAAAATTTATCTTGGATCTGAGTTATAGGTGTCTGATCATCAAATTTTGTTATGTCTGCAAGTTCTTCGTAAGCTTGCAGATGATTTATTCTGAGTGCTCTGAAATTTGATTTGGCTAACAGCTTAGCCAGGCCTTGAAATTTGACTAGTTTAGTTGGTTTGACCCCAAGATCAATTTCCTGAATCTTGGCTAGCCATCGAACCCTCCTTCCGTTACTATCTGGTTGAACTAATATATATTTAATAGAGTTGGTTGGTACGTAGGCAATTATTTTGGAATGTAGCACGTAAGTCCTGAAAGATTTGAGGGATTTCACCGCGTATGCATGTTTTTCCAGTATATCATATTTCAAATATGTGTCTCTGAGGATTTTACTAAATAATTCTATCAGTTGTTTGAATCCTTCTTTGTTCTTTTGTAACATCACGACTGCAATCGTATGTTCGGATGCGAATGAAAAGATCAAGAACATAGGTAGTATGGGCTAGCCAACACTAGTGCTTCTCCTATTACCTTCTTTATGCATTTGAAATATGATTTAGCCTCGGTTTTCCATTTTACCTTGTTGTCATTTTTTAGAATATATGTAATAAATTTAACAATTTCGACGAAATTTGGAATGAATCTTCTTAAAAAAATATATTTTTCTTAAAAAAAAATTGAATTTCCTTCTTGTTTCTAGGAATATTTATTGTATCTATGGCTTCAACCCTTTTTGGATTGATTTTGATTCCTTCCCTAGATACTATATGGCCCAAGATTTTACCTTCCTACATTGCAAAATGAGATTTCTTGGGATTTAGCGACAAACCGAATTTTCGGCATTTCTCAAACATCTGTTTGAGGTGTACCAAGTGCTCTACGTTAGAGTTAGAAAAGACAGTTAAATCATCAAGATAGATAACGACAAACTTATCTCTTTCACCATAAAGGATATGTTCATCCCTCGTTGAAAATTGGTCCCTACGTTCATTAGGCTGAATGGCATTTTGTCATACATGAAAGTACCCCATGGAGTGGTAAACATGGTTTTCTCTTTGTCATCTCCATGGACCGCAATTTGATTGTAACCTGAAAATCCATCAATCATAGACATTCGGTTAGCTATGACCACTTTTTCCATAATGTGATCCATTTTAGGGAGAGGATAATTGTCTTTAAGAGATGATCTATTTAGGTTCCTGAAATCCACGTAGAGTCTGATTTCGTTGTTTGTTTTTCTAACTGGAACTAAATTAGCTACCCACTTGGAATATCTGAGTGGAACAGTATTTTTTTCATACAGGATTTTTTTTACCTCTCTTTCTATTATAGGAAGGAGTATAGGGTTTATCTGTCTGAGCTTTTTCCTGAAAGGTTTGATGCCCGGTTTCAAAGGTATTTTATGCTCGATAACAATGGTATCATAAGTTTTTAGTTCGTCATAAGACCAGGCAAATACATATTTGTATTTTTTGATTAAATTAGCATATTTTCTTTTCATTTCGGGTGGAAGGTATTTAGAAATTTTGACAAGTTTTGGGTTTTCCTTAGTGCCTATGTCACAATCTTGAACCTCTTCAGGATGAGGTTGCAAGGTAGACTTCAAAGTTATATCGTCCTTATCAAATAATCTCTCTAACAGAATTAGACCCTTAGGAATTTGATTTTTTTTAACACCAACATGTGGTGGTTAGCAATCTTATCTTGGAACTTCTGAGAATCTTTGCCTTCTTGCATGATCCAAGTAGGGTCATTTTGGATTTCCTGGTCGATGTGTGTTTCAGAAAATTCATCCGCCATTTCTAGAAACTGCTTGATCTGTTCATCGTCTTCAAAACCTACTAGTGTTGGACATTATTTGGTATTGAAGGCTTGTGCCTCATGTCTATGTGGTATTTTATCTTCAAGAATGTAGGTGGCATAAAAGTAGCAGCCGCTTTTGCTAGGGAGTCAACTTGTTGATTTTTTGCCCTGGGAATATGATGAATATTGAACGATGAGAAAATGTTTTCGATCAAATCCTAGGCACAGTTCCTGTATGACCTTAGCCTTGGATGTTTGGATTGATACTGCTACCTTATCTGTTTCACAATTAATTCTGCATCACCATAAACTATTAGATTTTCAACTTTCAACTTTCGGGCAACCTCCAATCCTAATATCAGAGCTTCATATTCACATACGTTATTGGCATAGTCAATGTTCCACTGTAACCTGTATGAGAAAGGAATTATGAATTCATATTCAAGTGCCAAAAAAATAACTCTAACTCCGGCTCCTTCCCAATACAAATCACTGTCAAAAAACATTTTCCAGACCCCTATGCTATTTACATTTTTGTTTGTTTTTTTGAATTTTTTGTTTTCTTTTTTTGAATCATTTTCTTCTGTACAATTTTCTTATGTACATTCATCAAAACCATCATCAATGGATAATATACAGTTTCCTAAATCTTGATCTACGACATAAACCAAATAATTATTTGGGTTCTGTGGGTCACTTACGGTATATGCCAATCTTGTCTCTTTGTATAGACGAGTGAACTTTCCACCGAATATTAGGATTGTAGCATATGTCATGTCTAATTGAATCAATCCTCCAAGTTTGTCACCTCAATACCTGGATAACAACATGCCATATTTCACAGGAACATCAACAATGACTACATCCATGAGAATACTCTTCACAGGGATCTGTGCAAGATTAACCACCAAATATTTTATCATACCAATACATTCAACTTTTCTTGAATCAAAAGAATACAGATCTTTGTATGGTCTGGTAACCTCGAGGCCCAGTTTTTCCATAATAACTTTGGAAATTAAATTATGGGAGCCTACAGAATCCAACATACAGTTATGGAGTAGGTGATCATGCACAGTCAATGTAATATAAAAAGGAGCAACAAGATATTTAGCATTTTTTATATGCGGACCAAACATTATAGTAGGTATATCATATTCTAAATTAATATTATCCTCATGACTTTCAGTATCTGAGAAATTTATCATTTTGGCAATTTGTTTCCTATATGTCGGATTTTTTGCTAATTCAACGAGAGGCATAGGAATTTTGATTTATTAATTTCATTTTCCATATTGAAACTTCCAATTGTCTTTTCAGCCTCTCTAGTTGGGATCTATGTTTATCTTTTTTCTTGTCTATTGGTTTGTGTTGCTTTGGTTTTGGTTGTCTTTCTTTTAGCCACTTGTGTCTCAGCTATTTTTGTTTTAGCAATTTTCTCTTCAACTGTTTTTGTTTTGGCAGCTTGCGTTTCAATGGATGTTTGAGTTGCCTCATTTGTTTTATTTCTCGACAAGATCTTCCTTGGTGGAGCAGTTGTAGAATTTTTATCTCTATGCCTTAAATTATATTTTTGTTGAAGCTCGGCCATTATAGAGTCGATGATTCCTTGATAATCATATTCTCCCATATTATTTATACTTACCTCATTTCCAAACAATGTTTCTTGATCTAAAGACCTTTCATAAGCCTGTCTAGTTAGGTGAGGTTCTTGGTCGTTATCACTGAGGTTGTCTATATCTTCATCTAACCCCTCAAAGTCTTGTACATCATTTCTTTGCATAAAGTTTTATGTTTTAAAAGGAGCTTTGATTTTCTGATCCTCATTTTTTACCGGTCTCTGTTGGACTGGGGGATTGGGATTCCTTTTGAAATCTCTCCTAGAAAAAGGATAAGTTTTAGCCTAGTCCAGTTCCATTCTGGAGATTTTGTTTGAAAACTCTTTAATTATTTTATCCATGTCATCCATTGTGTCCTTCGTATACTTCCCAGATCCGGAAGTTCCATCTTGTTCCCTGAAGTGCTTAGTTTATGTGGTTCCTATTTTGACCTTCGCATTCGGCTTACCAGATTCCATCATGTTTGATTCAATTTCTATGGCGTCGTCTTGCATTCTCGTGAGATCAACTGATCTCCTCTCCCTCAAAAGTAAGGCAAAGTTGATCTCGAAATCCCCTGCGAAGTCACCTTAGTTGCAGGCTAAGAGGGTTTGACCTCTGCTGGGATCTTATGATATAGTTTATTAAACCTTTTGTTGAATTCCATGACTGACTCAGAATTCTTCTTCCTTAGAGCCTCGAATTTCATCAGATAGTACAAATGATCTTTCTTATCTCCCCACTACCTTAAAAAAGCATTTTCTAGTGCGTCATAAGATATTATAGAACCCACCTGAAGCCCTTGGAACCAGAGTCTTACTTGAACTTCAAAATTTTGTACTAGAAGTCTTGAATAAACATCCTCATGCTCAATGCCGAGGATATCATCGAATTGTTCAAAAACAATTATGGGCTCTGTGGCAGTTAAATATCCCTCTCTCGTGAATTTCAGTAAGTTCTTCATATAATTTTCTGGTAAATCATGAAGGATAGGGGGAAGGAATAAAGGGGTGTATCTGGCCACCACTTTGGAAAAAATCCTAGGGGGCGAAGGTGGTGTTCCTTGACCGCCTCATCCTCCAGCACTACCTCTGATGCCACCTCCTCCAACAACAACCATTTGATGTCGAGGGGATGAACTTCAGGAGTTAAAGAGAGGGTTTTCGTAAACTACTAGGGAACTTTCAACTGCCTCAGGATGAAGTGGCGGAGGTTCTGGAAACTGACCATTAGGAGACAGAAAATCTGAAAAGGGGGGAAAAGGGAAATGAGGACTGGGTTCTTCAGATTTACAAGATATATAAATAGGAGAACCAACAAGAGTTGAATCAGGGTAAGAGATATAGTCCTCATCGTTTTCAAGAGCTAAAACCTTTACTTCGAGGACCAGCGAAATATCAATAAAAGCGAGTATCGAAAGGGATATTTTACCTTTACTAGTAAAGGGGGAATTTTAATCGATCTCGGCTTTAATCTCAGGTAGAACCAGCTCGGGGTTTATGGTTTCATCTACAAGCTTCTCAGTTGATGTATCTTTGAAGCGGCTTTGCATATAACCTTCTTGCGAGGTTGATTGTTCCAGTGGAAGCTTAGCATTAGTTTTCATAGTTTTGGGTTGGTAAACCTTACTTGTGGATCCAACAGTCTGCTTGAGGTATCCCCTTGGTTTTAATAGATTTTCAGGATCAGATACATGCATAGTTTGTTGATCGTCTAGGTTCTTCCTAGTATTCTTTCTACTGAATGCCAGTTTATCTATAGTGGAGTCACCAAGTGAAATATAAAATTTAGCCTTATAAATGTATTCAATCTTTGTTCACTATCAAAGAGAGAAACTTACCATGTCATTCTCCCACGGAAAAAAAAAACTTTGTTTCTCTGTCCCCAGTAGTGGCACCAAAAAGATGTTATTCCTAAGATTACCCTTAAGGCTCAAAAGAGTAATGTCAAGGCATCATAAATATAAAGGGATTTTTTTAGTGGTGCTTTTTCTTCCATTATTTATATAAGAATTTATCCTCGAATGAAAATAACGACAGAATACGACAGAGGTCGTAATTTGTCATCTGAGTCGATTTATAAAATCAAGTGATATGAGGGGAACTTACATAACTGTTAAACAAAATGAGGCATCAATGCAATATGAATCTTACCTTGTTCATAGTAGAAGAAATAAAAGAATGCACCCTTGTAAGGATATGAGATACAGTAATTCAAGTAGCTCACAGGTCTTGTATTTACTTACAACAAACATAGAGGAAAGATTGTTTTCTTATCAAACAAATGATAAAATGTGACTACAGTAGTAGTACTAAGTTTCAATCACTCAGTTATCAAGGAATAACATAAGGGAAACAAGAAATGTGGAATACAAGAAGAGAACATAACTCAAACTGCACAAAAATTGGAATCCCTGTCTGCACTTGTATTATTTATCACAAAAGGAGATTTTTTCCTTATTACATCTGGCAAGAAGAAACCTTTTTTCAGTATTCAAACTATGCATTTATACAAAATGACCTCAACCCTAGGTGGTTGAGATTCTCATAATTCAAAAACAACAAAAATTACAATATGTGAAATTTGAAACATTTCACTTACATCTTTTTTGTCTCTTTGCCTGCTGGCAGAGACATTTATTATTCTTGTACTCCAACTCAGAAAAAATATGGTCTCTAATCATGACTTGTGCAAAAGGAGTACACACTTTGTATCATTTGTTCTCAGACGTGCTGGCTTTTCCTTGCTCAACGCATTGAACACATCTACCCACTAACTGTACCACCAGCCTGGAAGGCTTTGTTGTATTATTTGCCTCAAAAGTGTATAAATTCTTCTCTATGTGAGGAATCCTATCTTCCATCCTCCTGGCTTCTATATTTATAGACTGTAGTCATAGAATGGGATTGACTATCCATTTATTTATCTGAGTAAGGTCAACGTGTTTCAACTGCTAGATTTCGGCCCAGGCTTCTTCCATACTTATCTTGGAAGTGAGTTAATGTTTTGCAATATAAACTTTCCCTAGGGCTTCAAAGATATTGTCTACTTCCATGCCCAGTGATTCGTTGTCGAGTGAGGAACAATATTCTTCATAAGCTTTCTTCACTTCATTGGATAATCTGGTACTTTCAACTATATTAGCCTCCCAGGTTTTAAGTATTATGTCACCTCTAGTTTTTTCTGAAAGGGACAATCTAGTGACATGAGATACTTTCTCCTTTGATGAAGATAAGACGATCTCTTGGAGTGTCACTCTATATGCAGTGGCCTCTTTCTCCCTTATGCAAATATTACTTAAAGATTGTTCTGCTGACCGATAATAGTTTTGAATACCTTCTATCTTAGTCAAAAGGTTTTGTTGGGTTGATCCCAGCTTCTCGAGTACTTCTAATGCATGGTCTTGAAAATATGACATATCCGCTGTTGCATTCTTGGTCAAGTTTAATTTATCTTTCATCTATTTGACCAAATCCTCTTATTGAATGGTCGACTTTCTGCTTGCCTGTGAATTTTTATGCATCTCATCTAGGATGATCTTAAGTTGTTGAATATCCTACATGTCATGGGCTCTAAATTGCTCAAAACCTTTATTCATCTCACTTCTGACACTCTTCTCCATAGTATTTACTTGGCTTTGCAACTGGCTCACCATCAGATCCTTCTGCTTCATGTGATCCTTTAGGTTCCCAACTGAGTACCAGTTTGTTGTGGAAAAAGATCCCAATGAGCCTACCACTTACATAGAAAACTCTGCTTCTTCTAAGGCATGACCGTCGTATAATGTCGGAAAGGGGTATCTCTTCCATCGAAATAAGCATAAGATCTTCTATGAATACCACTTGAGCACTCAAATTCCCTCTATTGAATTGTAAAGGTGTGACAGATTGGATAGGGATGCCTATCTCGGTCGATCGTCATTGTCTACTTATGTCAGTGGCTAATTTTCTTGGTGTAGATTATGGTTTTTCTTCTACCCTTTTTACCAAGGCCTTAGCTTGAGTTTTAGTCTAATCACACTACTACATATGAGCAGATTATTCCATGAAATTTTTCCACGTTTCCATTATTTTCATGTTTTTTTTAAATAAGGTGGGATTTTCGTCGATATTGCCACAAAAGTTCATCGATATAGCCACGAATATGTTTTTTAACTTGGTCGGTATTTTCGTCACTATTGCCACGAAATTTTGTCACTATTTCCATGATAATTTTGCCTATCTCAAAAATCATCTGCTAATGGCTAGTTGACTAGTTGATCTATATATACTTGACTTTAAGAGACTTTGTGACACAATTTTTGTTGATACTGAGAGGGGGGTGAATCAATATCAAGTACAATTTAAAACATTTTTCAACTTATACTTAAACCATTCAACTATATCCAATGAGAAATGAACAATAATATAAGAGTTACACCAATACACCACAATACACCATGCACAATATATGAGAAATAATCAATAGTTATTGTTCAAGGGAAGTAATGACTTCCAAAGGTAGCTATCGCTTCCAAATGTAAAGGGAGGGATAAACCTCCAAGAGGAAGATACAATCCTTCAATATCAAGAGAGATTTTAACTCTCCATCTTTGCCCCTTCCTTCCACCCAAGAATATATGACAAATAATAAAACTTTACATTAAATCATCACCATCAACCAATCATCACATAGAGCCTGATAATGCTTCCTGAGACTTCTTCAATTTCTGCAATTATTCAATTCTTGGAGTACTCTGATCCTATAGATAATATTACTCAATGTATTCTCTGAAACTCCTCCAATTTTCACTCCTTGAATCCTCCCCAAAAAGAGGTTA
>ML784988.1:197533-214500 GCA_009831015.1 Picea engelmannii
ATGTAGCTTGTTTTTTCCTTGATAATATATTATATGTGTAGTACCATATTTCATGTCTTTGGTTTTTGGAACTAGTTAGTATATTCTATGGAAATTCATGTGAAATTTCAAGAAAAATATTTTCCGAAGAAGTATTTTAAGTTGTCTACAAAACAACTTAGAGGCTAGTGTATGGTGCCGAGTGATTCAAGTTTGACCAATTTTGACCACTTTCGTTAAATGGTGTGTAATTATTTTCCATGGTGATTCAGTACACACTACTCTAAAGTACAAATTGAATCATATCAATCTTAATAGTTAATCTATAATAAATAAATAAAAAGCATTTCAAAATGTCTTAGAAGAAATAATTGTGAGGATTGTAGGTCATTGTAAATAAACATATCATAATCGAAAGGAGTAGCTAAAATATAAAAATTTGACAACTTATTGTTTGGTATGGTGTAGGTAAGACAATTACTTGTTAGGACAAGGATTTTCCACTATGAACGAAAATGACAAGAAGCTTGCTCGATTAAGAGAGGAATTAGAGGCAAGGGGCAATGGAAAATGTCATTGCCCTTGTTATGATTGCAGAGGCTTGCAAAGAAAAAGAATTTTAATAACAACAGTGGAAAGACATTGTAGGGAGAAGGGGCATGTCGAAGGGGGTTATGAATATCATCCCTTGGTAAGAGGATTCAATATTTAATGTATTCTCTGTAATAATCATCATGTCATGAATTTTAGTAATATTTCTTATCGGGATTTTTATATTTTCTATACAGACTAACTTTTCTATGTTGTTTTTAAATATATAGAAGATGCCCCCAAAATGTCGATCTCCAGAGAGTTATTTTCCAAGTACTAGCAGAAATACTCCTTTATAGGGTGATGAACTTTGAGATCAGAATATTGAAGATGTTGATCAAGTTATTAATGATGATATGGATGGAGATAGTGTTAGTGATTCAAATCAAGAAGATGAGATACATAGATTGATCCAAGACACATTTGCTCCAATGGATGAGAACAACCAGGATGATAGTCATGATGTTGATCCTCTACTCAAGAAGTCACGTCAACCTCTTTATGAAGGCTCAACAAAAAATATTTTATCTGTTATATTGTTGTTGGTCAACCTGAAGGTTTTGAATGGTTTATCAAACACATGCCTCACACGGATACTAAGGTATTTAATTCGTTAGTTATTTATGCCTGCATGTTCACAAATACTTAAAAGTTTCAATTTTTTCCTATATTGCTATTGTTTTCTAATTTGTAGATTAGTATATTGGATGCGATATTGATAATTAATATTGTTTACATTGACTTACTGTTTAGAATTTTGTAGATTGTTAGGTAAAGTTCTATTACCGACGTCAAATATTTTTCCACGCACATATCGAGAAATATGCATGATTATGAAAGCAATTGGAATGGACTATCAAGCTATTGATGCAAGTCCTAATGATCATATCATATATTATGTACAATATGCATTAGAAAATGAATGCCCACAATGTCAAATAAGTAGATATTGAACCGATAAAGCATCAAAGAAGGTGCCTCGCAAAGTTCTTCATTATATTTTGATAATTCCACGTTTCCAATGGTTGTTCAGGTGCCAAAGTATAGCACAGTTTATGGATTTCCATGCAAAGAACAGAAGTCGAGACGATGTTCTTTGAATGCCTACAGATAGTTTTGCATTGAACTACATCAAAGAAAAGTGGCCAATTTTTAAAGAAGAACCTCATAATGTTAGACTTTCATTGGCAGCTGATGGTGTTAATCCATTTAGAGAGCTTCGTTCTATGTACTCAATGTGGCTTGTTTTTTTTATAAACAATAACCTTCCTCCTTGGATGTCTATCAAGAGAGAGCACACAATGTTGGCAATGATTGTTCCAGGTATTTAATTATCTTTTATTTTCTTTAAAGTATGACAAAATATTTCATTTCTTTGTTTCGTGCATGGTAATTATTTCTTTTATATATAACGACATCTAGATAAGTATAATTAATCATGTAGTATGTTGAACCAATTAGGTAGGTACTAGGTTAAATATATGAACGTATATATTGAGCCTCTTATTGATGAGTTGTTGAAGTTATGGGCTGGCGTCACTATGTATGACATCTCTAGACCAATAGGGAAAAAACTATTTCAATTCCATGGAATACTATCATGGACAATTCATGATGCTCCTGGGTTAACACATATTTGTGGTATATTGTTACTTTATTTTGTGATTTAATATTGTATATATTTATTGAAAATATCATGCATTATTTTAAATTGTAACTCTAATTTGATGCTACATTAATTCATATATCTTGTAGGTATTTAAAAAAAGGGTAAATTTGCATGCCCAGTTTGTGTTCAAGGATAAAATCTCATCATTCAAAGAGTTTAGGAAAGGAAGTGCTTGATGAGTATAGGCACTTCCTGCCTAAGAACCATAGTTATCAAACTACAGACAAAGAAAAATTCAATGGTAAAGAAGAAAATGGAAAAAAACCACGAAGAATGACACCTCGCTTATGGAAGTTGGAATACATTAGAAATCATCAAGGTACGCAAATTATTTATGTATGACATATTATATAAATCTTTGGTTAATTTCATTAGTATGAATTTCATTTTTTCCCATTAATTAGTGTTAATTTCAATTTGTTGATGTTTCATGAATGTTTTTAAGGCACGAATGGGCTTCCATGAGGAATGAAAAGTTACCCGATGCAATTCAGTAGATTCCCATACTATGAGCACCTACAAATAGTTCATATGTTTGATACAATGCATATTGGGAAGAACATAACAGAATTGTTATGGCGAATATTAGATGGAAGGACTGACAAAGAGATAATTGGAAAGATATGTCGTGACATCTAGGAAGCTAATCACGCATTGCAAAGTGTTATTATTAATTCTAATGGCGATGGTCATGAACAAAATACTAGTATTCCTTGGTTATTGACTGAGCAACAGAGAAATATTGTAAAAGAGGTCATTCGAAAAATTAGGTTTCTGACGGGTGTAACGGTCCTCTTGTTTCGTCATGACAGCAAGCTTCTCATAACAAGTGCAATTTTTTTTTTTTTTTTTGTGTGTGTGTAGAAGGGTAATAAAGACATTATACTCAATGTCATAACACAACGACATTCTTGACAAAAGAAACTCGCGCAACAACGACATGATGACCCAATAGTAGCACATCAATCAACAGTAAGCAAAGTTCAACATTCAACCAACAAGAATAAAAATGACTAACCGCCCGTCCTACCCTGCAATGGTTAGGACCTCCAAGACAAATAAGAAATGCTCAAGCCTAGGTTCCCATCGATTTTGACAATTTAAGGTCTCAAGGCTGGCGACTGTTCTGAGAAACAAGGATGTGTCTGCTTCCCTCCCGACACAAGCAACCCAAGCCACTAAGCTACGGATAGGCATTAATTACAATACACAACAACTCCCTCAACGGAAGGTGCAAGGAAAAAAAATGACTTCGTCAACAACCAACCATTACTCAAGGCTAAAAGGTCATTATTTACAATTTAAGTAGGCTTCAAAATAGATCCATTAACTAGTCCAATTTCCATTAGTCAACAAATACCAACCGAGATTAACTATGATTACAACTCAATTGAGTGAGTCTGAGTTAGCAATAGGGGACATTTGTATATCCAACTAACATCAATTTCATATCTAAATTAGCAAGTTTGAATTACAGCTAGCAACTATTTGCAATTCTATTTTAACCTTTAAAGGCAAACAACAAGTTAGTAAGTATAAATCAAGATTTAGACATTAACTACAAATATAATCTAACATTAATACGATCTAACCTTCGCAATTTCCATCCTAGGAACAACATTCATAGGTCTAAGATAAAAATGCTATTAATGACTTTAACATCCAACACACCATCTAGCCATTAACTGATAACATTAGTAACAATCTTGTTGTGGAATCCTACTATTTAAAACAATAAGAAAGAAATTAACATGGCATCTAATCATGACAATTCACCTATCATTTAACATACTCATAACTGCATTACTACATCAAGGATGAAATCATCAACTAGGCATTTATTAACTCAATCAATTTCACATGTGTCTATCCTTATTCTAGGTACCAAAATGACAGTTGCCTACAACAACAAGGAAAAATTGGCTAAGAAGTGTAAGGGCCACAACCCCAAGAACTATTTACGAGAGACTAAGGCCATGTGCCAAAAAGGGGTTTACTGCCACGCGCCCTCAGTACAAGTCACTGCCAGGTAAAAGTAAACATGGATAAGGAGGTAATTAATATAACAGTTATCATTGCAAAAATTGAAGGCTTTACGTTTGAACTTGGGAAATTGCAGGTTAAAAAGGCAGAGATTTACAAAAATTGGGACTGTTTAAAAACACACCAAGAACTGTTATAATAAACAATTGATAAAAAGTAAATGGATTAACCATAAAGGCAACCGATATCAACATTTGAAGATCTACTTTAATGACCCACCAAAGAACTGTTGTAATGACCAGTCTATAAAATAGAAGGTAAGACCATCTATCAACCACTGCCAAGGCTATCAAATTTTAGGTGACTTTCTAGCATTGATCAGACCGAGATAAACACAACTCTAAAGCTATTAAAACTATACTTCCTTCTAAATATGTGTCTGAACATCTATGACTATACAGTTTAAGTCTGACCAAGAAGGCCTTGAAGGATTTGTATAAGGACCAAGATCATTGTCAACACTGACGTCGTTGTCCCTGTTATCACCCTATAAGTTATGAGATCAACTGGTGACTAGAATATTATCTCTCTCTAGTGTTTTTGTTGACAAATGATTTTTCATTCTGCAAATAATTTGAAAAGAAAAGAAAAAGAAAAAGAAAAGAAAAAGAAAAGAGGGCATAAAAGAATTTCAATAAAGCCCCATGCAATAATAGTAACTTGGTCCATACCTTTCAAGCATGGCCAAGTTCTGTGTTTAAATTGATGTTGATAGGGTTAGTGAATAAGCTTGGCTAAACCATTCAATCTTAGCCAAAGTATCTAGGTTAGATTAGTGAATAAATCTGGCCAGACTGTCTAATCTTGGTCAGATAGCCTCAAGGTAGAGTAAGTTCTTAGCCCAATAGTCTAATCTGGGTTAATTTTCATAGGAAGCTAGGTTAGAATATAGGCTAGTTGCTTTACTTCAATAAAACCAACTGGATGATCAATGTTGCACCATGTTTCAGATGCTTAAAAGGTTGCTTGTCTAGCCTCGTGGTGGTGTATACATGAAAAGCCTTGGGAAAAACCCCATGAAATGCACTTATCCTAAGTTCTCTGGTGCATGTATTCTTCGCGCCCTCACTTATGCTCCGCTCATATATCAATGGTTCAGATAATTACACCCAGATCTACGGTGGTCAGATTTTTCCGGACCCCTCCGACCGTTCTATCTTTAATGGAGGGGGGGCGGTCTGAAATGTGTGATAAAGGACGTGCATAGATCTACGGTCAAAAGGCCAGTGCACAGATCAACGACTCAAGGTGTTTTTTGGACCCCCCCAACTGATCTACCTTTAACTGAAGGGGGGGGGGGGTCTGGAATGGAATCTTTCCTCTGGCGGGCCCCTATCTATACGTGGCATGAATCGACCGGTCCTGAGTCCCACCGCCTCCTACTATCTGACATACCTTCGTCGTCTCTTGACGTCATCATCCACCTTTCCAAAAGAGTTACATCCCATAATTTCTGCCAGTCCTTCCCTGCCATTCACTCATGGAAAGCCCCCTCACCATGATTTTTACCCCAATCGGTAACCGCCACTTCACCCATCAGTATTCCTCAGTCACTGTCACCTGCCATCTCACACTCTAAGTGATTTGTTGGCCATTTATTACTGAATAACCTATCTATTAACCAGCTGACCTGTCCCCCGCACTCAATGGACACCCATTTACTCAAAACTACCCTCACTCTTCTTCCTTTCACCATTTACCCACTCATTGCACCATAGAATTTTACGTCATTTTTCTCCATTTTAGTAAGTCGCCCCCATCTACTGTCATCCCTGCTAACGTTTTTCTTTGCAGGTACTATTATAGTAATGGCACCAAAGTCAAAACAAGAAGAAGGAGAGGAGAATCCATTTCTCCCGCCTCCTATCGACCTCGACAGGATTCCACTGGCCAACAAAGATCAGTTAATCACAGATACAAAGTGCGATTTTGATTTCACAAACCTTTAGTCATGGCTCAAAGAAGTTTTCCTGGACCAGAGTGATGAAATTGATCTCTGGGAGTCCAACCTACCCCTATATTTCTTTCCTCAGATTCACCCTTTTCCATAGTTTTCCCTCAAGTGCCAAGACCACTACATTCCCGAGCAAAGAGATATTGTTTCCTCGTCTGTAGAAGTTCTTTTCCTCATCACACCTAAAACCATCGACCAAATGATGCAAATATCCCGAGCTGAATCTACATCACCTTTTAACCTTGAAATTCTCATAGAATTATACCAGAAGATGACTTTCCCTCAAAGAGCTCAAATATTTGAGCTTTTCCTCCCACCATCCGCTCAATTCCCCGCTACAAATCCCCCTTATCCGTCTTCCATGTTTTCGACCAAAGGAAACCAGATTATCTCATCCCTATGCACCTTGTTGGGTTATTATTCGGATCAATGGGTAGATGAACCCATTTTGGTATTTATGTCCATTTTCTCCACCGATGAGAATCCGACTACCCATTTCAACTTCAACACATTCCTGGTGAACAATATTCACGAACAGTTTGTCAATTTCATCACGGAAGGCATGTTCCGGTACTCTTCAATACTGGCATACATGTTCGTTTTCTTCCAAGCAGACAAATTTGCTTTTTCCATGCAGAATATGGACGAAGATGGCAGACCCCAGGAAGTAACTGCATGGACCTCCTTGCTCAAGCATAAATCCACAGAGTTCAGTTTCAAGCATAACCCGGTGGTAAGCATGCTTAGCGGCAGGCCCGAACCTAGGATTAATGATGAAGTTCAGAGGATCCTGCATCTTTCGGATCACACCAAGACTGGTGATTGGTATTTATACCAAAATCACACTGAGATCAGAGTATATGGATGCGAGTTGGCCCCGTATAAGCTACCTAAATACCTGTCGGTCAGAATTTTTTCTCTGGAGTACATAAGGTAGATGATAAACTCTAATGATATTCACTTTGTGTCTCTAAAGAAAAAGCAACAGCTCAGAATCAAAGTGTAGATTGGCTCTTTCATCTACAACAATCGAGGCACCGGAGAGGAAGCAGACAAGCTACTAAAGGAAATGAAGTTCATCATGAGTTTCACATGGCACTACGATCCATGCGGGATTATCTCTGAGATGAAGGTGAAAAATAAGAATATCCCGTATGTCCACGAATCTAGGCATGAAGTTGAGA
The DNA here is from genome assembly GCA_009831015.1 of Picea engelmannii. Classification (NCBI taxonomy): domain Eukaryota; kingdom Viridiplantae; phylum Streptophyta; class Pinopsida; order Pinales; family Pinaceae; genus Picea; species Picea engelmannii. The sequence continues at coordinate 204,954 of ML784988.1, forward strand.
AATTTGCAAACTAGACAGAATGGGAACCAAACACTTTGGTCGAAGAAAAACAACAGGATCCCCTGGCCACTATATCACAAACAACCACACCACAGGTTCTGAAAGAGAAAATGCCTAGGCAAGATTTGTCACTGCCTGTCACTGAAGTATCGTCAGAAGAATTCCAATTGCATACCAAGAGGTATAAAACTAGTTCATCTCCCGACCCGACTGGGGAAAAGGAAGCTCCATCTACTACAGTGACCAAGGTTGATAAGTTGCCCCTCAATGCAAGCCTCCAACATATCATAACCTCAGTGTTGCCGAAGAAATATACAGATACTCCATCAACCACCCAGCTAGTCAAGATAGGACCAAAGCTGAGCATCTTTGAGAAATACGATATGATCAAGAAAAAGAATCAGACTTTGACCAGAAGCACTTGCACCTAGTTCTGGACGCAGACGTCAACTGCACAACATAGGCTACTATCGTCATTTGAGACAGAGAAGGGAAGAATGCATATGGAATTCCTCCAAGCACAGGTTCCGGATCCAAAGGTAATCACTTATTACAAAAGGGCCACTTTTGAATTCCAGACTAAGGATGTGCATCCAGTCGATCAGATGGATCTGCACAAGCAAACAGGATAAATGGTTTTCTATACGCTGGCACATGCTTCCACTACTGCGTCCAAATTGAAAGTGTCCTTGAACAATGTCCAAACACAGTTGAAGTTGGAGAAGATATCGTCCTTTGCCAAGGACAATAGGATCAAGACTTTGTAGGAATTGGTCCTTAAGATCGGGTACGATCCCTTGAACGTGAAAGCAACCAAGGAGATGATTAAAAAGAAAAATGCCGACATAGCCTCCTTAAGGAAACAATTGAAACTCCCACCAACAGAGGATTCACAGGAAAAGGAAATATCAAAGACGGAAGGAGAAAAAGATGAAATGCTCAAACTAATCATGGAGCAAAATGCACAACTAAAGGAAATGGAAGCTGAGATGGAGAAACTAGTAAAAGAGAAAGAACAGTTGAAGCCAATGGAAGTCATTCCATTGAGTGCAGTCCCACTTTCAGGAGTGAGCACAGCATCAGTAACAGAAGTCCCATCGACGAATCCACTGACATCTCTGGAGAAGACAGCCGAATTGGCCAAATCTATGGAAGAGACAAACCTGCAGGAAACAGAGATTAGCAGGCTCAAAAATGAGATTAAGAACCTTGAGGAACTCAAATCTTCCTATCAGATCAGCCTCTCCAAGGAAAAGCAGGTGTCAGACCAGCTCAAACAAAATTTACAACAGCTCCGGAAGCAAACAGTGGTAGGTAAAACTCTGGCCGAAGTTAAAGAAAGTGTCTGGACAGACATCACCAAGTCTATAAACAAGATATGGCCAATGATACAGATCATGTTTGAGAAAAATGAATTAGTGCAGAGAAGCAAACAGGCCATTAAGAAGATAAGATCATAATTGGGAGAGATGCCCACACAGGCTAATGAAATCATCAAGTTCCTAAATTCTAAGACCAGGGAGGAGTTGGAAGAGCTGTAAATTGAAGATAGAACAGAGACCGTCCTTGAGGTCAAGAGAGTTTTTACCAAGAGAGGATTGATGCTTCAGCTGGAAGAAAAGGTTCAGGTCATGGACCTAGGGGTACAAAAGTTTTTCAATAAGATTGAGGCTCTACAGAAGAAAGGACTTCCCGGTCTGAAGGTAATTAATGACAAATTGATGACACTCCCAGACTACAAAAAGAGACTGGCCGATGTGGCTAAGGACAGTTCAAAGTTTTCAGGAATTCAAGGCAGCATCATTAGTAAGGAATTTCTAGATGCGCTTCAGTTGGACATCAGTATTCAACATGAGATTCGATACATCTTCATCACCAAACCTACCTTCGCCAAGTACACAGAAATGGACGAATTTTATTGAAGGCTACTCAAAGTCAACATTCCCAGTCATCTTCAATGGGAAGAACTTTGCGATCTGATAGAGTAGTAGATGAGTTGTCCCAGCCCAGTCATTTTTCCAGTCAGATGAGGTCGTGTAGAGGCCTCACCAACGACCCACCCAGAAAACAGCATGCAGTTGCTACACATCATCAGGCAGTTCCTAGATTTCTGTAATTTGTTAAGTTAGTTAGGCTAAAAATAGATTTACCACGTTTTGATCTTTGATGACAGGATTGTTCGTAATTTTGGGTTATAAATACTTCATATTTCGAAGTATTGAGGTTGTTGATTTTCACGCCCTGCAAGCTATCAGACTGTAATATTCTTGAAGAGATCTCCCATTAATACAAAGAGGCATTTTACAGGATTCTTGCGTGTATTAACTGGTGATGTTTTTCTCTCTAAGTTAAATGTTATTCTCGCTTTGTTATCACACTGTTTTCTAAATCTAATCTTTGGAAGTAATGAACGTTGCAGGATTTATCTCGAATACCCTGTCTCCGACTTAAAAGATTTTAGTGTTTTATCTTCTCATTTTACAATAAAGAAATTCTTAACTTTTTCTTTGTTGTAATCGTCTTTCTCATCTTTTCTGCTATTCCTCATTTATGCTACTAAATAATCCAGTGATTATATTATCTCGCCCTGTGAAAGGTTTCCTTGTTTTCTGGTTTGGATTTCATTTTTACGACACAGACCCCATAGCCCAATGGATGTGTAAACTATCTCAGCCAACTCGAGAAACACTACGACAACAAAACCAACTTATTTATTTACCTAGCCTAATATTTAAAAAAAATTGAAACATATCTAAATCATATAGAGAGATCCCTCTCTGAAGTTGGAAGGGCTAGATCCCAACTTCAAAAGTGGTTGGATAAAATTACCTCTCGTAGATTTCTTCTTTCTAACAACCTCTAGGAAATTTACAAAGTGCTAACATAGTGGCGACCATACTGGGGAGAAACAAAACTAACAATTTATAACCTCACGTTTTCTTTTCCCTAGAAGAAAAGTTTGTTCTTGAAATATTGCAAATCTGAGAAGGAAGTAATGTTTAGAGGTTGATTAAAATCTGTACATATTATTTTTAGACTCGTAAAACTAAAAAGTATATATATATATATATATATATATATATATATATAAATCAAAAAGAAATCTGGCTCCCAAGAAAGTTTATAGTCGATCTCATCCAGACCTAGAACCTGCGATATTAACAGATAACCCAGAACAGTTGCTCAGGAAAAAGACCATTGCTAAAAGTTCAATAAGTTATACTCCCTTTGATAAGTCCCTTTCCTTTTTAGGGGAACTTGTTACCTTTCAAAACCCTGACTTTGACACCCGTTCTGAGCAAAGCCTGGTTAGAACAAGATCTAATAGTTTTGTGACTGAAAACAATTTGGACCCAACCGTTTTGCAACCCGGGACTCCTGAAGTTCTATCTCCCACTGCTAAACCATAAACCACTCACTCGGTGCTACCCAGTCCCTCCTTGTCCTCATCTTCGGTCGCTACCTTGCCTATCATCCAGTTTGTTATCCCACCTCCTCCACCTATCATGGCAGTCAGATACGCTCCCTTGGTGTTGATCGTGCCTCTTCATGCTATGCCCAAAGACTATCAAATGAGACTCCCACAGTTCGATGGAACAAGACCTTTGAATGCCCAACAGAACGTTGATAAAATGAATGATTATTTTGACCTGCAGGAAGTAGATGAGGCTGACATTCAAATGAGATCGTTTGCCCAAAGTTTGACAGGTGACGTTAAGAAATGGTATAAATGTTTATGTGCCCCCTCATTCCTTTACCTTACTGCATTTCAAAGGAGTTTTCTAGACAGATGGGAGGTAAAGAAAAACCCTCTCCAAATATTGTCAGAATACGAAAATATCAGAAGAAATCAAGGTGAGACAATACAAGATTATTGCACCTGTTTCAATAACCTGTATAACACAATTCCATCAAAAATAAAACCTCCACAGGGTTTGGCATTGATAAAATTCCATGATGGTTTTGACGCCAATATGTCGCACCAACTAAGGGAAAGAAATTTTACCACCCTGGAGGACATGCAGAAAAGCACAATAAGTGTGGAGGCCAATTTGTTGGCAAAAAGGGCACAAAAGAGGTCAGAGAGGAGAGTCACAATTAAAGAGGAACCTTCCACATCAACCTCTGATTCCAATTTGGATTCCTTGGCCAGAGCAATGGAAAGAATGATGGAAAGGATTACTATATCAGAAATAAATCCTCCAAGAGAAAACCCATCAGCTCCTCAAGTTCGGAATCCTAACTTCAGAAGAAAACCTCCTCAAATCAGACAGAGAGATCCTAGGGATCAAAGAGAGAAGAGAAGTCTGGATCAATAGATCAGACCTCCCCTACAAGAAAATTATGTTGATGAAGGAGAGGAAGTGATTTTGGAACTAGAGGATACTCATATAAATCTCATGGGCATTCACAATAACGAAGCTATTTTCCTTACCCAAGAAGAGCAAGAACTTTTTCTTCTCAATCAAACAAAAGTAAGTGAAGAAGATGAAGACGCCGAATAGAAAGCATCTAAAAATTCCATTTTGGAAGTTCCCCAAAAAATATGATTGAAATGAAGAAGGTAGTTGAAACCAAAAAAGCCTTTGAGCCATCTATCGAGAAGATTCCTGAGAAGAGTAATGACGAATTTCCAACAAAAAGAAACCTTACTATTCTGAAAAGATCGTCGCATCCTGAGGTTTCATCAATTAATCAACCAAGTACTTATGGCCAGAAGAATGGGGTAGACAAACCAGAATTGATGAGCCAAAGCAGAGCCCCTACACCTTTCAGCCTCGAAGGGGAATTAGCCAAAGTAAAAATTCCCATTCCACTTTCCGAGTTGATGAACAAAGATGCTTATCATTCACAAGTGATTAAAGCGCTAACCATTGAACCTAATATAGGTATGAAGGCCTTAATCATTGGATCAACGAATCATTCATACACTGTGAACCTTATAGATGATCAACCTGAACTCATGTTCATACCCGAAGTGGATGGTCAAGCCGATAATGGTGTTGTTGCTCCTTTTTACATCAGTCTAAATATACATGACCTAATCTTGCATAATGCTATGCTAGATTCAGGTGCTTCCCATAATCTGATGCCTAAAGCAGTGATGGAGAAACTGGGACTGGAGGTCACCAGACCTTACAAGGATTTACACTCGTTTGACTCCAATAAAGTTAGATGTATTGGTTTGATCAAGGATCTGTGTATCACCCTAGTTCAGACTCCTACAAAGAGAATGGTCATGGATGTGGTAGTTGTAGACATCCCCCCGAAGTATGGAATGTTTCTATCCTGGTCTTGGGGGTCTATGTTGAGAGGTAACCTGCAACTGGATATGTCGTATGCCATTCTCCCAGTTTTCAGGCAATAAAGAAGGCTATACAGAGAAACATTGATGAAATACATGGTCAGTAGCCAAGAAAAACCACACAACTATCCTCTTTACTCTGCACATTCTAACCTGGATTCTTTTATCCTGTATAATGATGGTGACATGGGAGAGAAAATCACTCAACTGGGAGAAGATACATCTGGTTTGGACGAAGGCCAAGAAATCATCGAGGTAGAAAGAAAGAAAAACGTGATAACTGAGGAATTACCAGTATATTTCTAGAGCATGGATTTTGATGGAGCAGTAAGAAAAGACGGAGCTGGAGCAGGAGTGTGGCTACACAATCACAGATCCAGGTATTCAGAAAACCATTCTTACAAATTAAATTTCCAATGCACTAACAATATCGCCGAGTATGAAGCCTTGATGCTTGGTCTGAAACTTTTGAAAAGAGTTGGTGCCAAACAGATTATGGTAAGAGGGGATTCTGAGTTAATAATCAAGCAAATTAAATGTGAGTATGTTGTGAAACATCCCCTTAGAGCTTATAGGAATGTTGTTCTCGATGCCCTTAGATGTTTCACTGAAGTTGATTTGCAAGTAATGCCTAGGGGATAGAACATTTTGGATGGATTGGCTACGTCAGCAGCCACATGTAAGAATCCTTTTCGTTTGACTCGTTCGTACATGGTAGAGGTGAAGTGCAGACCAACTGTTCCTGAAAACATCAGGTATTGGCAGGTATTTGGTAATGATGATCAAATTGAAGACTTTCTGCAATGTAAAAATGATTTTGAGTGTACAACTATAGATTTAGAGAATGAAGATGAAAATGTAAAAAGATCTGATTTTGAAAATGATAGTGTAAATAGCATAGATTCAGGAGAGTTAGGTGATGATGAGATGGAGACCGATATTTTGAATTTGAAAAGTAATGTTTTGCCTAGGGGTTTAGCTCCTTTAGAGGATTTGTTTGATTTTAATGATGTAGCCAAAAAACCGAAAATTGAAGCCAGTGGACAAGAAGTAGAAGATTGTAATATAGGGACAGAAAATAAACCCAGTATGGTCGAATTGTCCAAATCATTACCCCCTGAGCAAAAACTCAAATACATTGAGCTATTCAAGCAATATTCAGATGTGTTTGCCTGGGGTTATGAGGACTTTAAAGCTTGTGATACCAACATCATACAACATAGGATTCCAATAAAAGAAGATCAAAAACCGTTCAGATAGAAACTTAGGAGAATCAATCCCAAGTTACTCCCCCTGATAGAAAAGGAAATCAAAAAAATGTACGATGCCAAAATCATAGTCCCGTTATGGTTTTCCAAATGGGTCTCAAATTTGGTCCCAACACGTAAGAAATCTGGAGAAATCAGGCTTTGCATTGATTTCTGAAATCTGAATAAGGTTTCCCTGAAGGACAATTACCCCTTTCCAAAAATGGACCACATACTACAAAGGGTAGTCGGATCCAGTCGAATCTCTTTGCTGGATGGGTTCGCGGGTTATAATCAGGTCTTCATTCACCCAGATGACCAAGACAAAACCGCTTTCACTACACCATGGGGTACTTTCATGTATGTGAAAATGCCTTTCGGTTTGATGAATGCTGGAGCCACTTTCCAGAGAGCGATGGACATCGCCTTTGTGGAAGAATTAGGTAAATTTATTTTCATCTATATGGATGATGTAGTTGTGTTTTCCCAATCTGATGACGAGCACCTGCGACATCTCAGACAAGAATTTGAGAAATGTAGGAGATTTGGGATTTCTTTAAATCCTAAGAAGAGCCTTTTCGGACTAAAGGAAGGAAAACTGCTAGGGCACATAATCTCTAAGGACGAAATCAAAATAGACCCCAGTAGAATCGAAGCCATACAGAAATTAGAACACCCAAGAAACATCAAAGAATTACAGTCTTTTATCGGAAAAATAAACTTTCTACGAAGATTCATACCCAATCTGGATGAGCTCCTCAGAAACATTACAAATATGTTAAAAAAGGATGTAAAAATAAAATGGGATACCGAATCCAAGCAGTCTTTCAAACAAGTCAAATGAGCACTCACATAAGCCCCTGTCTTGATCAGTCCTGACTTTACCAAAGATTTCTATCTTTTTTCTTTCGCCTCTGAACATACCATTGCAGCATTAAAAATTTTCATTCTAGAAGGCAATCTGTATTGGAAAGATCCTGGAGGTATTCTGTTAAATTGTCTATTAAAAGATGAAGCTGACAATGTATTACAAGAGTTTCATGCAGGAGATTGTGGTGGTCATTTGAACTGGAAGGCTACAACCAACAAAATCCTCAAAGCTAGATTCTATTTCCCCACCTTATTTGTTGATGTACATCATAAAGTGACTTCATGTCATCAATGTCATCTGTTTGAAGGCAAAAGGAAACTCCTTCCTCTACCCCTAAAACCGATCTCAGTTGAAGCCCCTTTCCAGCGATGGGGATTGGACTTCATTGGAGAAATACATCCCCCTTCTTCAGGCCAGCATAGGTGGATTCTTACTGCCACAGATTATTTTACAAAATGGATCGAAGCAGTACCAAGCAGGAAAGCCAATGATTTTGTCATTATTAAATTTCTTGAAAATAATATCTTGTCTCACTTTAGATGTCCTAGAAATATTATAACTGATAATGCAGTTGCTTTTCGATCAAAGAAACTCATAGATTTCTGCAACTAGTATCATATTGGTTTGGGACATTTCACAACTTACTACCCTCAGGGGAATGGGCTGGCGGAATCCTCAAACAAAACCCTGGTAAACATCATCAAGAAGGCATTGCAGGAAAACAAGAAGTCATGGCATAACAAGTTGGTTTTCGCATTATGGGCTGACAGACTGACCACCAAAAGGTCAATCGGTATGTCACCATATCAGCTAGTCTATGGCACAGAAGCAGTTTTTCCCACTTCCTTAGGAGTCCCTGTCATGAAATTTCTTCAAGACATACAAGATGAGCTAAAAGACTCACCAAGAAGGATCAATTAGATGATCCATTTGCAGTAGTCTAGGGAAGAAGTATTCAACAAGACCCAGGTAGTCCAAGAAAGCATCAAGAAGATTTTTGACAAAAGAACCAAGGAAGATGATTTTGAGCTAGGAGATTTGGTGCTGAGATGGGACGCCCAAAATGAAGACAAGGGAAAGCATGGAAATTTTGATAGCCTGTGTAAGGGACCATACATGATTCAAGCATTCATAGGAAATAACACTTTCTTGCTAAACAACGCTGATGGGACAGATCTGCCAGGAGGACCTGTAAATGGCAGAATGCTAAAGCATTATTTACCGCCTCAATAGAGACTCGAAGTTACACTCTCCATTGTACATACCATATTTATTTTTCGCCTGCATTTTCTGAGGGAATAACTTTAGTCATTTGGTTGAAGCCCGAAGAGAAGGCCCTAAGCTGGTGACTATTGTTTTTCCATTTTTCGAGAATAAAACCAATCAATCAACGAAGGTGACTAGGCATAAATTTTCAGAACATCAGGAACCAGGATTCTTGTCACTTCAGAAGGAAAGTACCATCCCCAGGTGGAGTCGTTGTTATCACCCTATAAGTTATGAGATCAACTGGTGATTGGAATATTATCTCTTTCTAGTGTTTTTGTTGACAAATGATTTTTCATTCTGCAAATAATTTGAAAAGAAAAAGAAAAAGAAAAGAGGGCATAAAAGAATTTCAATAAAGCCCCATGCAATAATAGTAACTTGGTCCATACTTTTCAAGCATGGCCAAGTTCTTTTTTTAAATTGATGTTGATAGGGTTAGTGAATAAGCTTGGCTAAACCGTTCAATCTTAGCCAAAGTATCTAGGTTAGATTAGTGAATAAATCTGGCCAGACTGTCTAATCTTGGTCAGATAGCCCCAAGGTAGAGTAAGTTCTTAGCCCAACAGTCTAATCTGGGTTAATTGTCATAGAAAGATAGGTTAGAATATAGGCTAGTTGCTTTACTTCAATAAAACCAGTTGGATGATCAATGTTGCACCATGTTTCAGATGCTTAAAATGTTGCTTGTCTAGCCCCATGGTGGTGTATACATGAAAATCCTTGGGAAAAAACCCGTGAAATGCACTTATCCTAACTTCTTCGGTGCATGTATTCTTTGTTCCCTCACTTATGCTCCACTCATATATCAATGGTTCAAATAATTACACCCAGATCTACGGTGGTCATATTTTTCCG
>ML784988.1:214621-226733 GCA_009831015.1 Picea engelmannii
GGGGGGGGTGGGGGGGGGGGGTCTGGAATGTGTGATAAAGGATGCACATAGATATGTGGTCAAAAGGCCAGTGCACAGATCAACGGCTCAAGGTGTTTTTCGAACACCCTCGACTGATCTACCTTTAACTAAATGGGGGGGGGTTCAGAATGGAATCTTTCCTCTGGCGGGCCCCTATCTATACGTGGCATGAATCTACCGGTCCCGAGCCGCACCGCCTCCTACTTTCTGACAAACCTTCATCACCTCTTGACGTCATCATCCACCTTTCCAAAAGATTCACATCCCATAATTTCTGCCAGTCCTTCCCCCCCATTCACTCATGGCAAGCCCCCTCACCATGATTTTTACCCCAATCAGTAACCGCCACTTCACCCATCAATATTCCTCAGTCACTGTCACCTGCCATCTCACACTCTAAGTGATCTGTTGGCCATTTATTACTGGATAACCTATCCATTAACCAGTTGACCTATCCCCCGTGCCCAACGGACACCCGTTTACTCAAAACTACCCTCACTCTTCTTCCTTTCACCATTTACCCACTCATCGCACCAGAGAATTTTACGTCGTTTTTCTTCGTTTCAGTCAGTTTCCCCCATCTACTGTCATCCCTGCTAACGTTGTTCTTTGCAGGTACTGTTACAGTAATGGCGCCAAAGTCAAAACAAGCAGAAGGAGAGGAAAATCTGTTTCTCTCACCTCATGTCGACCTCGACAAGATTCCACTGGCTGACAAAGATCAGTTAATCACAGATACAAAGTGCAATTTTGATTTCACAGACCTTCAGTCGTGGCTCAAAGAAGTTTTCTTGGACCAGAGTGACGAAATTGGACTCTGGGAATCCAACCTACCCCTATATCTCTTTCCTCAGATTCACCCTTTTCCAGAGTTTGCCCTCAAGTGCCAATCCCACTACATTCTCGAGAAAAGAGCCATTGTTTCCTCGTCTGGAGAAGTTCTTTTCCTCATCACGCCTGAAACCATCGACCAAATGATGCAAATATCTCGAGCTGACTCTGGATTACCTTTTAACCTTGGAATTCTCACAGAATTATACCAGAAGATGACTTTCCCTCAAAGAGATCAAATATTTGAGCTTTTCCTCCCACCATCTGCTCAATTCCCCACTACAAATCCCCCTTATATGTCTTCCATGTGTTCAACCAAAGGAAACCATATTATCTCGTCCCTATGTGTCTTGTTGGGTTATTATTCAGATCAATGGGTAGATGAACCCATTCTCAGATTTCTATCCATTTTCTCCACCGATGAGAAGCCCACTACCCAGTTCGACTTCAGCACATTCCTAGCGAACAATATTCATGAACAGTTTGTCAATTTCGTCACAGAAGGCATGTTCCAGTACTCTTCAATACCGATGTACTTGTTCATTTTCTTCCAAGTGGACAAATTTTCTTTTTCCATGCAGAAGATGGATGAAGATGGAAAATCCTAGGCAGTAACCGCATGGACCTCCTTGCTCAAGCATAACTCCACAGAGTTCAGTTTCAAGCAGTTCATCGAGCAATTCTATCACCCAGTGGTAAGCATGCTTAGCAACAGGCCCTAACCTAGGATTAATGATGAAGTTCAGAGGATACTGCATCTTTCGGATCACACCAAGACTGGTGATTGGTATTTATACCAAAATCACACTGAGATCAGAGTATATGGGTGCGTGTTGGCCTCGTATAGGCTGCCTAAATACCTGTCAGTCAGAATTTTTTCTATGGAGTACATAAGGCAGATGATAAACTCTGATGATATTCACTTTGTGTCTCTAAAGAAAAAACAACAACTCGGAATCAAAGGGTAGATTGGCTCTTTCATCTGCAACAATTGAGGTTCCAGAGAGGAAGTAGACAAGTTGCTGAAGGAAATGAAGTTCGTCATGAGTTTCACATGGCACTATGATCCATGCGGGATTATCTCTGAGATGAGGGTGAAAATAAGAATATCCCGTATGTCCACGAATCTAGGCCTGAAGTCGAGAAATTCTCAAACCAAACAAATTGGGAACCAAACACTTTGGTCGAAGCAAAAAAACAGGATCCCTTGGCCACTGTATCACAAACAACCACACCACAGGTTTCGAAAGAGAAAAGGCCTAGGCAAGATTTTTCACCGCCTGTCACTTAAGTATCATCAGAAGAATTCCAACTGCATACCAAGAGGTCTAAAACTAGTTCATCTCCCGACCTGACTGGGGAAAAGGAAGTTCCATATACTACAATGACCAAGGTTGATAGGCCGCCCCTCAGTGCAAGCCTCCAACATATCATAACCTCAGTCTTGTTGAAGAAATCTACAAATACTCCATCAACCACCCAGCCAGTCAAGATAGGACTGAAGCTGAGCATCTTTGAGAAATACGATATGATCAAGAAAAAGAATCAGACTCTGACCAGCAGCACTTGTGCCCAGTTCTGGAAGCAGACGTCAACTACACAACATAGGCTTCTATCGGCATTTGACACGGAGAAGGGCAAAATGCATATGGCATTCCTCCAATCACAGGTTTCGGCTCCAAAGGTAATCATTGAATACAAAAGGGCCACTTTTGAATTCCATACTAAGGATGTGCATCCGACCGATCAGATGGATCTGCACAAGCAAACATGAGAAATGGTTTTTTATACGTTGGCACATGCTTCCACTACTGCATCCAAATTGCAAGTGTCCTTGAACAACGTCCAAACACAGTTGAAGTTGGAGAAGATATCATCCTTTTCCAAGGACAACAGGATCAAGACTTTGGAGGAATTGGTCCTTAAGATCGGGTACGATCCCTCGAACGTGAAAGAAGCCGAGGAGATGATTAAAAAGAAAAATGTTGACATAGCCTCCTTAAGGAAACAATTGAAACTCCCACCAATAGAGGATTTGCAGGCGAAGGAAATAGAAGAGATGGAAGGAGAAAAAGATGAAATGCTCAAACTAATCATGGAGCAGATGAAGAAACTAGTAAAAGAGAAAGAACAATTAAAGCCAATGGAATTCATTCCATTGAGTGCAGTCCCACTTTCAAGAGTGAGCACAGAATCAGTAACAGAAGTCCCATCGACGAATCCACTGACATCTCTGGAAAAGACAATCGAATTGGCCAAATCTATGGAAGAGATGAACCTACAGGAAACAGAGATTAGCAAGCTCAAAAAGGATATCGAGAACTTTCAGGAACTCAAATCTTCCTATCAAATCAGCCTCTCCAAGGAAAAGTAGGTTTCAGACCAGCTCAAACAAGAGTTACAACAGCTCTGGAAGCAAACAGTTGCAGGTAAAACTATGGCCGAAGTTAAAGAAAGTGTTTGGACAAACATCACCAAGTCTATGAACGAGATATGGCCAATGATACAGATCATGTTTGAGCAAAATAAATTGGTGCAAAGAAGCAAACAGGCCATTGAGAAGATCAGATCGGAATTGGGAGAGATGCCCACACAGGCTAATGAAATCATCAAGTTCCTAAATTCTAAGACCAGGGAGGAGATGGAAGAGCTGAAAATTGAAGATAGAACAGAGACCATCCTTGAGGTCAAGAGATTTTTGACCAAGAGAGGATTGATGCTTCAACTGGAAGAAAAGGTTCAGGTCATGGACCTAGGGGTACAATTGTTTTTTAAAAAGATTGAGGCTCTACAGAAGAAAGGTCTTCATGGTCTGAAGGTAATTAATGACAAATTGATGACACTCCTAGACTACAAAAAGAGACTGGCCAATGTGGCTAAGGACAGTTAAAATTTTTCAGGAATTCAAGGCAGCATCACTGGTAAGGCATTTCTAGATGCGCTTCAGTTGGACATCAGTATTTAGCATGAGATTCAATACATCTTCATCACCAAACCTACCTTCTCCAAGTACACATAAATGGATGAAGTTTATTGAAGGATACTCAAAGTCAACATTCCCAGTCATCTTTGATGGGAAGAACTCTGTGATCTAATTGAGTAGTAGATGAGTTGTCCCAGCCCAGTCATTTGTCCAGTCAGATGAGGTCGTGTAGAGGCCTCACCAACGACCCACCCAAAAAACAACATGTAGTTGCTACACATCATCAAGCAGTTCCTAGATTTCTGTAATTTGTTAAGTTAGTTAGGCTAAAAATGGATTTACCACGTCCTGATCTTTGATGATAGGATTTTTTGTAATTTTGGGTTATAAATAATTCATATTTCGAAGTATTGAGGTTGGTATTTTCACGCCCTGCAATCTATCAGAGTGTAATATTTTTGAAGAGATCTCCCATTAATACAAAGAGGCATTTTACAGGATTCTTGCGTGTTTTCATTGGTGATGTTTTTATCTCTAAGTTAAATGGTATTCTCACTTTGTTATCACATTGTTTTCTAAATCTAATCTTTGGAAGTAATGAACGTAGAAGGATTTATCTCGAATACCCTGTCTCCGACTTAAAATATTTTAGTGTTTTATCTTCTCATTTTACAATAAAGAAATTCTTAACTGCTTCTTTGTTGTAATTGTCCTTCTCATCTTTTCTGCTATTCCTCATTTATGCTACTAAAGAATCCATTGATTATATTATCTCGACCTGTGAAAGGTTTCCTTGTTTTTCTGGTTTGGATTTCATTTTTACGATACAGACCCCATAGCCCAATGGATGTGTAAAATATCTTAGCCAACTCGACAAACACTACAACAAAAAAACCAACTTATTTATTTACCTAGCCTAATATTTAAAAAAAATTGAAACATATCTAAATCATATAGAGAGATCCCTCTCTGAAGTTAGAAGGGCTAGATCCCAACTTCAAAAGTGGTTGGATAAAGTTACCTCTCATAGATTTCTTCTTTCTAACAACCTCTAGGAAATTTACAGAGCGCTAACATAGTGGCAACCATACTGGGGAGAAATAGAACTAAAAATTTATAACCTCACATTTTCTTTTCCCTAGAAGAAAAGTTTGTTCCTGAAATATTGCAAATCTGAGAAGGAAGTAATGTTTAGAGGTTGATTAAAATTTGTACATATTATTTTCAGACTCATAAAACTTAAAAGTGTATATANAAACCAAAAGAAATCTGGCTCCCGAGAAAGTTTTTACTCGATCTCATCTAGACCCAGAACCTGCGATATTAACAGATAACCCAGAACAGTTGCTCAGGAAAAAGACCATTGCTGAAAGTTCAGTCAGTTATACTCCCTTTCATAAGTCCCTTTCCTTTTCAGGGGAGCTTGTTACCTTTCAAAACCCTGACTTTGACACCCATTCCGAACAAAGCCTGGTTAGAACAAGATCTGATAGTTTTGTGACTGAAATCAGTTTGGACCCAACCATTTTGCAACCCTGGACTACTAAATTTCTATCTCCCACTGCTAAACCCCAAACCACTCACTCGGTGCTACCCAGTCCCTCCTCGTCCTCGTCTTCGATCACTACCTCGCCTATCATCCAATTTGTTATCCCACCTCCTCCACCTATCATGGCAGCCAGATATGCTCCCTTGGTGTTGACCACACCTCTTCATGCTATGCCCCAAGACTATCAAATGAGACTCCCACGGTTCGATGGAACAGGACCTTTGAATTACCAACAACACGTTGATAAAATGAATGATTATTTTGACCTGCAGGAAGTAGATGAGGTTGACATTCAAATGAGATTGTTTTCCCAAAGTTTGACAGGTGACGTTAAGAAATGGTATAAAGGTTTACATGTCGCCTCAGTCCTTGACCTTACCACATTTCAAAGGAGTTTTCTAGACAGATGGGAGGTAAATAAAAACCCTCTCCAAATATTGTCAGAATATGAAAATATCAAAAGAAATCAAGGTGAGACAGTACAAGATTACTGCACCCATTTCAATAACCTGTATAATGCAATTCCAGCCGAAATCAAATCTCCACAGGGTTTGGTATTGATAAAATTCCCTGATGGTTTTGACGCCGAAATGTCATACCAACTAAGGGAAAGAAATTTTACCACCCTGGAGGACATGCTGAAAAGCGCAATAAGTGTGGAGGCCAATTTTTTGGCAAAAATGGCACGACAAAGGTCAGAGATGAGAGTCACAATTAAAGAGGAACCTTCCACATCAACCTCCAATTCCAAATTGGATTCCTTGGCTAGAGAAATAGAAAGAATGATGGAAATACTTATTGTATCAAAAAGAAATCCTCCAAGAGAAAACCCATCAGCTCCTCAAGTTTGGAATCCTAACTTCAAAAGAAACCCTCCTCAAATCAGACATAGATATCCTAGGGATCAAAGAGAGCAGAGAGGTCGAGATCAACAGATCAGACCTCCCCTATAAGAAAATTATGTTGATGAAGGAAAGGAAGTGATTGAGGAACTAGAGGATACTCATATAAATCTCATGGGCATTCACGATAACGAATCTATTTTCCTTACCCAAGAAGAGAAAGAACTTTTTCTTCTCAATCAAACAAAAGTAAGTGAAGAAGATGAAGATGCCAAACAACAGGCATTCAAAAATGCCATTTTGGAGGTACACCGGAAGTACAATCTGTGAATTAAAAGGACAGAAGGAAGTTCCCTAAAAAAGATGATTGAAACGAAGAAGGTAGTTGAAACCAAAAAACCCTCTGAGCCATCTACCGATAATATTCCTGAGAAGAGTAATCCTGAAGTTCCAGCAAAAGGAAACCTTACTATTCTGAAAAGATCGTCACAGCCTGAGGTTTCATCAATTAATTAACCATGTACTTATGGCCAGAAGAATGTGATAGACAAACCAAAATTGATGAGCCAAAGAAGAGCCCCTACACCTTTCAGCCTCGAAGGGGAACTAGCCAAAGTAAAAATTCCCATTCCACTTTCCGAGTTGATGAACAAAGACGCTTATCATTCACAAGTGATTAAAGCGCTGACCATTGAACCTGATATAGGTATGAAGGCCTTAACCGTTGGATCAGCAAATCATTCAAACACTGTGAACCTTACAGATGATCAACTTGAACTTTTGTTCAGACCCGAAGTGGATGGCCAAGCCGATAATGGTGGTGTCGCTCCTTTTTACATCATTCTAAATATACATGACCTGATCTTGCATAATGTTATGCTAGATTCGGGTGCTTCCCATAATCTGATGCCTAAAGCAGTGATGGTGAAACTAGGAGTGGAGGTCATCAGACCTTACAAGGATTTACACTCGTTTGACTCCAGTAAAGTTAGATGTATTGGTTTGATCAAGGATTTGTGTATCACCCTGGTTCAGATTCCTGCAAAGAGCATGGTCATGGATGTGGTAGTTGCAGACATCCCCCCGAAGTATGGAATGTTGTTATCCCGGTCTTGGGGAGCTAAGTTGAGAGGTACCCTGTAGCTGGATATGTCGTATGCCACTGTCCCAGTTTTTGGGCAACAAAGAAGGCTATATAGAGAAACATTGATGAAATACATGGTCAGTAGCCAAGAAAAACCGCACAACTATCCTCTTTAGTCTGCACATTTTGACCTCTATTCTTTTATCCTATATAAATATGGTGACACGGCAGAGAAAATCACTCAACTAGGAGAATATATATCCGGTTCAGACGAAGGCCAAGAAATCATCGAGGTAGAAAGAAAGAAAAATGTGATAACTGAGGAATTACCGGTAGATTTCTGGAGCATGGATTTTGATGGAGCAATAACCAAAGAAGGAGCTGGAGCGGGAGTGTGGCTGCACAATCACAAATCCAGGTATTCAGAAAACCATTCTTACAAATTAAATTTCCAATGCACTAACAATATCGCTGAGTATGAAGCCTTGATGCTCGGTCTGAAACTTTTGAAAAGAGTTGGTGCCAAACAGATTATGGTAAGAGGTAATTCTGAGTTAATAATCAAGAAAATTAAAGGTGAGTATGCTGTGAAACATCCCCATCTTAGAGCTTATAGGAATTTTGTTCTCGATGCCCCTAGATGTTTCACTGAAGTTGATTTGCAGGTAATGCCTAGGGGACAGAACATTTTGGCAGATGGATTGGCTACGTCAGCAGCCACACGTAAGTTTCCTTTTCGTTCGACTTGCCCGTACATGGTATAGGTGAAGTGAAGACCAAATGTTCCCGACAACATCAGGTACTAGTAGGTATTTGGTAATGATGATCAAATTGAAGACTTTCTGCAATGTAAAAATGATTTTGAGTGTACAACTATAGATTTAGAGAACGAAGATGAAAATGTAAAAAGATCTGATTTCGAAAATGATAGTGTAAATAGCGTAGATTCAGGAGAGTTAGGTGATGATGAGATGGAGACCAATATTTTTCATTTGACAAGTAATGTTTTACCTAGGGGTTTAGTTCGTTTAGAGGATTTGTTTGATTTTAATGATGTAGCCAAAAAACCAAAAATTGAAGCCAGTGGAAAAGAAGTAGAAGATTGTAATATAGGGACAGAAGAGAAACCCAGGATGGTCAAATTGTCCAAATCATTACCCCCTAAGAAAAAATTCAAATACATTGAGCTATTCAAGAAATATTCAGATGTGTTTGCCTGGGGTTATCAGGACTTGAAAGCTTATGATACCAACATCATACAACATAGGATTCCAATAAAAGAAGATCAAAAATCGTTCAGACAGAAACTTAAGAGAATCAATCCCAAGTTACTCCCCCTGATAGAAAAGGAAATCAAAAAAATGTACGATGCCAAAATCATAGTCCCGTTATGGTTTTCCAAATGGGTCTCAAATTTGGTTCCAACATGTAAGAAATCTGGAGAAATCAGGCTTTGCATTGATTTCCGAAATATGAATAAGGTTTCCCTGAAGGACAATTACCCCTTGCCAAAAATGGACCACATACTACAAAGGGTAGTTGGATCCATTCGAATCTCTTTGTTGGATGGGTTCTCGAGTTATAATCAGGTCCTCGTTCACCCAGATGACCAAGACAAAATTGTTTTCACTACACCATGGGGTACTTTCATGTATGTGAAAATGCCTTTCGGTTTGATGAATGATGGAGCCACTTTCCAAAGAGCGATGGACATCACCTTTGTGGAAGAATTAGGTAAATTTATTGTCATCTATCTGGACGATGTAACTGTGTTTTCCCAATCTGATGACGAGCACTTGCAACATCTCACATGAGTCTTTGAGAAATGTAGGATATTTGGGATTTCTTTAAATCCTAAGAAGATCCTTTTTAGACTAGAGGAAGGAAAACTGCTAGGGAAGATAATCTCTAAGGAAGGAATCAAAATAGACCCCAGCAGAATCGAAGCCATACAAAAATTAGAACACCCAAGAAACGTCAAAGAATTATAGTCTTTTATTGGAAAAATAAACTTTCTATGAAGATTCATACCCAATCTGGCTGAGCTCCTCAGAAACATTACAAATATGTTAAAAAAGGATGTAAAAATAAAATGGGACACCGAATCCAAGCAGTCTTTCGAACAAGTCAAACGAGCACTCACACAGGCCCCCGTCTTGATCAGTCCTGACTTTACCAAATATTTCTATCTTTTTTCTTTCACCTCTGAACATACCATTGCAGCAGTATTACTATAGAAAAACGGCAAAGGGTATGAACAACCCATAGCCTTTTCCAATAAATCTTTAAGAGATGTTTCCTTGAATTATAACATAATGGAGAAACAAGCTTTTGCCAAGGTAAAAGCCATAAAATATTTTAGAGTATACATTCTCCATTCCCACACCATTGCATATGTTTTGAATGCGGTAGTAAAAGACATTTTGACCCAAGACAATCCAGATGGAAGAAGAGGAAAATGGATTGTTGTCATTTTAGAATATGACATAGAGATTAAGCCTATGAAACTAATTAGAGGTCAAGGCCTAGCAAAATTAATGGTTGAATCAAATTTCCATACGCTTGACATTAATTTCTTAGCTGCAGCAGATGAACAGGGCGAGCTAGCGACTCCAAGTGTGAGAGAGGTATTTCTCAACTCTCCATGGTACGTAGACCTAATATTTGTTTTGCATAATTTACAACCTCCCCCTGGTCTGACTAAGACTAAAGCTAGGTTTTTGAAGTTGAAAGCATTAAAATTTTGCGTTCTAGAAGGCAATCTGTATTGGAAAGATCCTGGAGGTATTCTATTAAATTGTCTATTAAAAGATGAAGTTGACAGTGTATTATAAGAGTTTCATGCAAGATATTATGGTGGTCATCTGAACTGGAAGGCTACAGCCAACAAAATCCTCAGAGCTGGATTATATTGGCCCGCCTTATTCATTGATGTACATCATAAAGTGACTTCATGTCATCAATTTCAGTTCTTTGAAGGCAAAAGGAAACTCCTTCATCTACCCCTAAAACCGATCTCAGTTGAAGCCCCTTTCCAGCAATGGGGATTGGACTTCATTGGAGAAATGCATCCCCCTTCTTCAGGCCAGCACAAGTGGATTGTTACTGCCACATATTATTTTACAAAATGGATCGAAGCAGTACCAAGCAGGCAAGCTAGTGATTCTGTCATTATTAAATTTCTTGAAAATAATATCTTGTCTCACTTTGGATGTCCTAGAAATATTATAACTGATAATGCAACTTCTTTTCGATCGAAGAAACTCATAGATTTCTGCAACCAGTATTATATTGGTTTGGGACATTCCACAGCTTACTACCCTCAGGGGAATGGGCTGGCAGAATCCTCAAACAAAACCCTGGTAAACATCATCAAGAAGACGTTGCAGGAAAACAAGAATTTGTGGCATAACAAGTTGGTTTTCGCATGATGGGCTGACAGACTAACCACCAAAAGGTCAATCGGTATGTCACCATATCAGCTGGTCTATGGCACAGAAGTAGTTTTCCCACTTCCTTAGGAGTCCCTGTCATGAAATTTCTTCAAGACATACAAGCTGAGCCAAACGACTCACAAAGAAGGATCAATCAGATGATCCATTTGCAGTAGTCTAGAGAAGAAGTATTCAACAAGACCCAGGTAGTCCAAGAAAGCATCAAGAAGATTTTTGACAAAAGAACCAAGGAAGATGATTTTGAGCTAGGAGATTTGGTGCTGAGATGGGACGCCTGAAATGAAAACAAGGGAAAGCATGGAAAATTCGATAGCATGTGGAAGGGACCATACATGATTCAAGCATTCAGAGGAAATAACACTTTCTTGCTAAACAACACTGATGGGACATATCTGCCAGGAGGACCTGTAAATGGATGAATGTTGAAGAATTATTTACCGCCTCAATAGAGACTCAAGGTTACACTCTCCATTGCACATACCATCTTTATTTTTCACCTGCATTTTCTGAGGGAATAAATTTAGTCAGTTGGTTGAAGCCCGAAGAGAAGGCCCTAATCCGCTGACTACTGTTTTTCCATTTTTTGAGAATAAAACCAATCAATCAACGAAGGCGACTAGGAAGAAATTTTCAAAACATCAGGAACCAGGATTCTTGGCACTTCACAAGGAAAGTACCATCCCCAGGTCGAGCCATTGTTATCACCCTATAAGTTATGAGATCAACTGGTGACTGGAATAGTATTTCGCTCTAGTGTTTTTGTTGACAAATGATTTTTCATTCTGCAAAGAATTTGAAAATAAAAGAAAAAGAAAAGAAAGAAAAGAAAAAAGAAAAAGAAAGAAAAGAAAAGAAAGAAAGAAAAAGAAAAAGAAAAGAGGGCATAAAAAAATTTCAATAAAGCCCCATGCAATAATAGTAACTTGGTCCATACCTTTCAAGCATGGCCAAGTTCTTTTTTTAATATGATGTTGATAGGGTTAGTGAATAAGCTTGGCTAAACTGTTCAATCTTAGCCAAAGTATCTAGGTTAGATTAGGGAATAAATCTAGCCAGACTGTCTAATCTTGGTCAGATAGCCCCAGGGTAGAGTAAGTTCTTAGCCCAATAGTCTAATCTGTGTTAATTGTCATAGGAATCTAGGTTAGAATATAGGCTAGTTTCTTTACTTCAATAAAACCAACTGGATGATCAATGTTGCACCATGTTTCAGATGCTTAAAATGTTGCTTGTCTAGCCCCGTGGTGGTGTATACATGAAAATCCTTGGGAAAAAACCCGCGAAATGCACTTATCCTAAGTTCTCTGGAACATGTATTCTCCGCACCCTCACTTATGCTCCGCTCATATATCAATGGTTCAGATAATTACACCCAGATCTACGGTGGTCAGATTTTTTCGGACCCCC
>ML784988.1:226972-241572 GCA_009831015.1 Picea engelmannii
GGCGGGCCCCTATCTATATGTAGCAGGAATGAATCTACCGGTCCCAAGTCCCACCACCTCCTACTGTCTGGCATACCTTCGTCACCTCTTAACGTCATCATCCACCTTTCCAAAAGATTCACATCCCATCATTCCTACCAGTCCTTCCCCCCCATTCACTCGTGGCAAGCCCCCTCACCATGATTTTTACCCCAATCGGTAACCGCCACTTCACCCATCTGTATTCCTCAGTCACTATCACCTACCATCTCACACTCTAAGTGATCTGTTGGCCATTTATTACTGGATAACCTATCCATTAACCAGCTGACCTGTCCCCAGCACCCAACGGACACCCGTTTACTCAAAACTACCCTCACTCTTCTTCCTTTCACCATCTACCCACTCATCGCACCAGAGAATTTTATGCCATTTTTCTTCGTTTCAGTCAGTCGCACCCATCTACCGTCGTCCTCGCTAAAGTTTTTCTTTGCAGGTACTGTTACAGTAATGGAACCAAAGTCAAAACAAGCAGAAGGAGAGGAGAATCTGTTTCTCCTGCCTCCTGTCGACCTCGATAGGATTCCACTGGCTGACAAAGATCAATTAATCACAGATACAAAGTATGATTTCGATTTCACAGACCTTCAACTGTGGCTCAAAGAAGTTTTCCTTGACTAGAGTGACGAAATTGGACTCTGGGAGTCCAACCTACCCCTATATCTCTTTCCTCAGATTCACCCTTTTCCAGAGTTTTCGCTCAAGTGCCAAGCCTACTACATTCCTGAGAAAAGAGCCATCGTTTCCTCGTCTAGAGAAGTTCTCTTCCTCATCACGCCTGAAACCATCGACCAAATGATGCAAATATCCTGATCTGACTTCGCATCACCTTTTAACCTTGAAATTCTCACAGAATTATACCAGAATATGACTTTCCCTCAAAGAGCTCAAATATTTGAGCTTTTCCTCCCACCATCTACTCAATTCCCCACTACAAATCTCCCTTATCTGTCTTCCATGTTTTTGACCAAAGGAAACCAGATTATCTCGTCCCTATGCACCTTGTTGGGTTATTATTCGGATCAGTGGGTAGATGAACCCATTCTGTGATTTCTGTCCATTTTCTCTACCGATGAGAAGCCCACTACCCAGTTCGACTTCAGCACATTCCTGGCAAACAATATTCACGAACAGTTTGTCAATTTCGTCATGGAAGGCATGTTACAGTACTCTTCAATACTGGCGTACTTGTTCGTTTTCTTCCAAGCAGACAAATTTGCTTTTTTCATGCAAAAGATGGACGAAGATGGCAGACCCCAGGCAGTAACCGCATGGACCTCCTTGCTCAAGCATAACTCCATAGAGTTCAGTTTCAAGCAGTTCATCGAGCAATTCTATCACCCAGTGATAAGCATGCTTAGAGATAGGCCCGAACCTAGGATTAATGATGAAGTTTAGAGGATCTTGCATCTCTCGGATCACACCAAGACTGGTGATTGGTATTTATACCAAAATCACACTGAGATCAGAGTATATGGGTGCGAGTTGGCCTCATATAAGCTACCTAAATACCTGTCAGTCAGAATTGTTTCTCTAGAGTACATAAGGCGGATGATAAACTCTGATGATATTCACTTTGTGTCTCTAAAGAAAAAACAACAGCTCAGATTCAAAGGGCAGATTGGCTCTTTCATCTGCAACAATCGAGGCAACGAAGAGGAAGAAGACAAGTTGCTGAAGGAAATGAAGTTCTTCATGAGTTTCACATGGCACTACGATCCATGCGGGATTATCTCTAAGATGAGGGTGAAAAATAAGAATATCTCGTATGTCCACGAATCTAGGCTCGAAGTCGAGAAATTTGCAAACCAGACAGAATGGGAACCAAACAATTTGGTTGAAGTGGAACAAAAGGATCCCCCAGCCATTGTTTCACAAACAACCACACCATAGGTTCCGAAAGAGAAAAGGCCTAGGCAAGCTTTGTCACCACCTGTCACTGAAGTATCGTCAGAAGAATTCCAACTGCATACCAAGATGTCTAAAACTAGTTCAGCTCCCGACCCGACTAGGGAAAAGGAAGTTCCATCTACTACAGTGACCAAGGTTGATAGGTCACCCCTCAGTGCAAGCCTCCATCGTATCATAACCTCAGTGTTGCCAAAGAAATCTACAGATACTCCATCAACCACCTAGCCAGTCAAGATAGGACCAAAGCTGAGCATCTTTGAGAAATACGATCTGATCAAGAAAAAGAATCAGACTCTGACCAGCGGCACTTGCGCCCAGTTCTGGAAGCAGACGTCAACTGCACAACATAGACTGATATCGGCATTTGACATGGAGAAGGGCAGAATGCATATGGTATTCCTCCAAGCACAGGTTTCGGATCCAAAGGTAATCACTGATTAAAAAAGGGCCACGTTTGAATTCCAGACTAAGGATGTGCATCTGGCTGATCAGATGGATCTGCACAAGAAAACAAGAGAAATGGTTTTCTATACACTGGCACATGCTTCCACTACTGCGTCCAAATTGCAAGTGTCCTTGAACAACGTCCAAACATAGTTGAAGTTGGAGAAGATATCGTCCTTTGCCAAGGACAACAGGATCAAGACTTTGGAGGAATTGGTCCTTAAGATCGAGTACGATCTCTCGAACGTGAAAGCAGCCAAGGAGATGATTAAAAAGAAGAATGCTGACATATCCTCCTTAAGAAAACAATTGAAACTCCCACCAATAGAGGATTCGCAAGTGAAGGAAATAGTAGAGACGAAAGGAGAAAAAGATGAAATGCTCAAACTAATCATGGAGCAGAATGTGCAAATAAAGGAAATGGAAGCTGAGATGGAGAAAGTAGTAAAAGAGAAAGAACAGTTGAATCCAATGGAAATCATTCCATTGAGTGCAATCCCACTTTTAGGAGTAAACACAGCATCAGTAACAGAAGTCCCATCGAGGAATCCACTAACATCTCTGGAAAAGAGAGTCGAATTGGCCAAATCTATGGAAGAGATGAACCTGCAGGAAACAGAGATTAGCAGGCTCAAAAAGGAGATTGAGAACCTTCAGGAACTCAAATCTTCCTGTTAGATCAGCCTCTCCAAGGAAAAGTAGGTGTCAGACCAGCTCAAACAAGAGTTACAACAGCTCCAGAAGCAAACAGTGGCAGGTAAAACTCTGGCCGAAGTTAAAGAGAGTGTCTGGACAGACATCACCAAGTCTATGAGCGAGATATGGCCAATGATACAGATCATGTTTGAGAAAAATGAATTGGTGCAGAGAAGCAAACAGGCCATTGAGAAGATCAGATCGGAATTGGGAGAGATGCCCACACAAGCTAATGAAATCATCAAGTTCCTAAATTCTAAGACCAGGGAGGAGCTGGAAGAGATGAAAATTGAAGATAGAAAAGAGACCATCCTTGAGGTCAAGAGAGTTTTGACCAAGAGAGGATTGATGCTTCAGCTGGAAGAAAAGGTTTAGGTCATGGACCTAGGGGTACAAAAGTTTTTCAATAAGATTGAGGCTCTACAGAAGAAAGGTCTTCCTATTTTGAAGGTAATTAATGACAAATTGATGACACTCCCAGACTACAAAAAGAGACTAGCCGATGTGGCTTAGGAGAGTTCAAAGATTTTAGGAATTCAAGGCAACATCACTGGTGTTGTTCCTGAGTCTATACTTAAGGCTTAGAAGTACAGTGTCAAGGCATCTGAAAGTGGGTAAAAGATGGAGAAGAGGGAAGCGTAAACCTTCGGTAAAGGAAACTAGGGAAGATTCCTATGTCGGCATTGTCTAGCTTCCAATTGTTCCTGGATAGTTATATCTTGTTCAATGGCTGCCCATGAACATTCAAGTTCAACCCAGTTAGTAGCAGTTTTAAGAATTGTGTCGAAAAGGTTTAAAGCAATGTGGATTTGGTCTGATAGTCCGGGTTTGATATTAGGTTGTGTTGGTACAGGGACAGTCATGGAGGAACAATAAAAAAGGGGGAAAAACTTTAGAGTGAGATTAAGTGCTATCTCAATTTGGTCGTATAAAAGAGATTTTATAGTTTTAGGAATAAAATAGGGATGCAAATCAAAGGCTCTTTCTCGTAACTGTATTATATTTTAATAAAAGGTGTGAGGTGGGAAAAAAACATTTAGTTGTCTATAGTGTAAGGCTCCTACCAGGGGAGAATATAACGAATAAATAGAAGAGGAAAATGTAAGGAAGTAACCGATGTAGCAGAGAATATATGTAGAATTCTGAAAATGCAGACTGGTCTTACACCCGCTGATAGCTGGTATAGAGGAAAAACAGTAAACAATTACAAAAAAACAAAATTCATTCACTATAGTAGTGGTCGTACTAAAGTATAACGAAGCACATCAGTTAAGAATATGAAATGAAATGAAATATGAGATACAAAGAAAAAAACTTGTAAAACAGTCATGACGGAATTGA
This sequence comes from Picea engelmannii, assembly GCA_009831015.1. Classification (NCBI taxonomy): domain Eukaryota; kingdom Viridiplantae; phylum Streptophyta; class Pinopsida; order Pinales; family Pinaceae; genus Picea; species Picea engelmannii. The sequence continues at coordinate 231,404 of ML784988.1, forward strand.
GAATCTTCAGATCTTCTTGTATTAACTCTCAAATGTAAAAAACTCTGTTACACACGACACAAAAAGGTCTATCCACTTTTATTTCTTTCTGTGATATATTTATACAATTTTACAAATAAGGTAGAATCTCAATAGTCACAAAATTTTGGTTATGACAAGGAGGACTGCAATCGCTCCATTTATCCTGCTCTGTCCTCACTTGGTGCCAGATGTTTGTCGTTGTGCGAGCTCGGTACAAGTGATATATCTTTCCACCAGCTGAGATATTAGCCGTGATGGTTCTGCTTGACGGCTAGCTTCCAAGAAGTAACATTCTCGGGCTAACTGTTGCAGCCTATCCTCCATCTGTCCGTTGATGATGTCGATGGCGCATAATTGCACGTTGGGTTTGATCATGCATTTATCCACTTGGACTATGTCCACCATAGTCATTTGAGAGATATTGGCTGAATCTCTTTCTTCTTTATCCTTCAGATCAAGCGATATATTTCCACATTCATTTGCATTAGCGTTTCGGCATCGTACCCGTTGTTAATGCCCAGTAGCTCGTCGTCTATAGAATTAAAGGCCTCCTCCAAGGAGTTGGTTATCTTTTGGGCTTGTTGCTTGCCTTTGGCGATGTTATGCTCCCATTCCTTTAACAGAATATTTCCTCTGGTTTGTTCTGAAATGGTGAGCCTGGGAGTACCTGCCAAAACCCTATTGTTCGTGGCTATCACTGCCTCCTGGAAGGTGACCCGAGCCGATCCGGTATCCCTTTCTCTGGCAAATAAGTTCTTGAAAACTTGATTGACCAATAGACAGTTTTCCCGGATCGCTTCCACCTTGGAGAGAAAATTTTGTTGTGCCACAGAGATTCTGCTCCGAATCTCGATCGCCTAGGATTTGAACATCCGGATGTTTATCATTCTGTTCTCAGCGATCTCCACCCTAGCTTGCAGCTACTCGATCAAATTCCTCTACTGGCTCGCTTGCATCCGACCATCAAGGACCACCAGTTGTGCTTGCTCAAGCTTAGTTTTGAGCATCTCTATTTCATTTTTATCAGCCAATCTGGCCTGCTCTATTCCCACGCTCGCCTGACCTTTAGCATTCTCTGTTGTTGTGGTCAGTCTGGCTTCAAGGGTCTTAATTAGGTGATTTTTTCTTTTAAGTTGGTTTTTTAGGAGCCCAACTGAAAACTGATTCATCGAGGCATAGGCTCCCAGCGTCCCTGCTATCTCAGTGATGAATTGCTCATTTTTCTTGTCTTTTCCATCAGTTATGACTTTATATTTCTTTGCAGTCGACTCTCCTTCTTGATAAAATTCCCTTTTCACTATTGCCTTTCTCTTTTTATCGAAGAAAAACTCGTTTGGAGGGAGTTCTTCTACTCTTATGGGCCTCATCTCTTCATTGAATATCCATCCCTCATCAATATTTCCTTGTGTTGACTACAAGGGTGTGACTGACGTGATGGTTTCTCTGACCTGTTTCGTCGATTTTCTTGGAGTATCGACTAGACTCTGCTTCTTTGGCGGTTCTGGAGTCTTTATCTCTGTCTCTAGATTCTGTTTCTTTGGCGGGTCTGGAGTCTTTTTCTCTACTTCTGGATTCTTCATTTGTTCCTCCTCATCCTAGTGTTTTCCTTGGTTGGGAGTTGCATCTTTAGAACCTTCGGCATCCTTCTATTTTGTCTTCGAAATACCTGGACTCTCCCTCGCAACATAGTGGGAAGACAACTACGTCGGTGTTCCTGGAACTTCAATACATCGGCTCTTTCCTCAGGTGCCAAGAATTGAATTCAGGCTAGAATTGCTTCATAGGACCTCGCTTCTAGGAAAATGTCATCCGAGGGTGAATTCTCATGCTCAAATATTTTGAGCCCGCAATTAGCCAAATGATTTCTCATGACCCTCTGTGGATCATGCTTCTTGTATTCGATGGATACCAAATTTAGGTCTTCCAGGGTTGTCGCCTCGACTTTGGCATGCCCGAAATCTAATAAAGAATAAGAATTCAAATGAATAGGAAAATATGGCCATACCTTCTTTGAGTACCCTTTAATCTCTTTACTTACATCGCCAATTACCGTCTGTCGGGCGACCTCGAGACAAGCCAACTTGTCGGGAATGAACAATGGCAGCGCATGTGGGGGAACAGAAGCCCCGAAAACTCTAAGGTATGAAAATTCTGCCTCTACGTACCAGTCCGCTATGCTTCTCAGATTTGTCACTATGTTGTCCGAGATACGGGGTGGCGGGTGACCAAAAATGGCGATGTGCAGGGGCACCATTACCCAGTTAAAAATTTCATAAGAAAAATTTTCTGCTTTGTTTTCCCATAATTTTGCATGATATACATGTATGGGTTCATCTTCGGCCAGAGTCCAAATCCAGCTCATCAATGGAAATGGTGTCATAGAACAATTTGCGTCCATAATGTACGTGGACATGAAAAATGATGACGCCTTCCCATTCTCCTTCTGCTCCCGATACTCTGTGACCCGATTGGTCAAGCTATCTGAAAGCATCTTTGCCTGGTTAAAATAAAAGCCTTCGGCGACTTGAAACATTAGAGGAACCCACGCAAGGAAAAAATGTGATGTGTCATCTTTCCCATATAATCGGCATGTCATCATGGCCACATATCTGTACTGAGGTTCTAACGAAGCGATTGAATATATTCCATGGTTATCAGCTATGAACTTCGCGGTGTTTGAATCCCAATCCTTTATCAAACTGGATATGGTTTTATCATACTGTTCGCATTCCTTCTCCTTGAATTCTTCCAAGAACTCAGCACCATATGTGTGGTCGGACATCGCGGGCAGCTTGTACATGGTTTGCAGATGCTCCGGCCTGAAGGTCCCGATGGTGACTCTTTGCTCGTTCATGATAGTCCTGGTCAGTATTTCCACATGGTCCAATGCCCATCAGACCATATCGTAATATGGAAGAAACCGCAGTCTGGCTGCTACTCTGTGCATTACGGATTGGACAACTATTTTGTACTTGGTGGTTAAATCATCTCTTTCGTTGTCATCGGAGTCGTCAGAATAATCCACCAATTTTTCTTGCAGGATATCTAAAACATATGACCAATTCGGGACCGATTTGATACTTCGGGGCGAAGTATCAGAGACATTGTCTGAGCCTTGTCCTGAAACCTCAACATTCGCCTTTGCTGCTTTTCGCGGAGCCATGGCTGAAGTTTGCATTTTATCTCTTCTGCGATAGAACTGCGTATACATACATAAGTCAGTTTACTCAAAGGTGGTGAGCTCAGCGTGCTATGAAAATGCATTTGTTATAATGAAATACAACTCTGATATATACTCAAAAAGCTCGGTACCTTTCAGAACAAGTATGTCAAATCACATTTGGAAATAAATTATGCCATAAAAATCCGATCTTATACATCGATTTACCCTATTTCCTCATCAATTTCATAAATTTTGTCGGTTTTAAACTCGCATTTGGCACATGGATGAAAAGGCTACCTCGTAAATTGTGCAGACATCAAAGCGCGGGATATTCATTGATTTAGCTTAATTAATTCGGTTTTACCGTTGTTAACCATGTTTCGGTACTCGCTATATCGGGGATTTTCCTTTAACATTTTGAGTCTCTAACACCCGAGACTGCGAAGATCGATTTTGGTTAATTAAAGGTAATCTCGATTTGGGGCTTGATTAATTTTATGATTATTATATTCTCCATATCGTGACTTGGGGCTTCGAAGATAATTTTCTGGGAGATTTACATGCCGAGCTGTGAAACCATAAGATCATGATAACATGACTTAATTAAAAGGGAAGATAATATTAGATTACGTAATTAATTAATCACATTATAACTGCGTCATGACTTCGCAAGTCGGGGTTTAGACGATCAAACTTTCAAAAAGTACAACGTCGAGTGGCGAAATGCCGAGAGAATCTTTTACTACAGTTTATCTTTTACCCTTAACCTTGACATGAGTTACTCGAACAAGGAACTCATGTTCTCGGCTATCGGGGTTATGAAAATAAAATTTGGGTTTGGCGACCACCAAGGCGCAAAACCCCGTCGACGTTTAAGCATGAGTTGGGTAAAACTTTACCCTCATTACTGTTTCGAGTGAAAAGTTAAAACGATTTTGCTGTTTCGTGACTCAGGACATGTGAACTTCATGAGCTATAGTATCCGATCTGCGAGATCCCAAAGTAGAATGAAAAATGAAGCATTTTACGACAGGTAGGACTTGTTTCAAGAGTGGAAAAATCATCGTTGCTTGCATGATCAAGCTTCAGAGATCATCGATATCTCAGAGGAAAAATGAAAAACATTTTTAGATTTCAAGCATTAAAAATGAAAATTGTGACGGGGTAGAAAAACAAGGGAGGCTCCAACATAGGCTCCAACTAGGGATCCCGCCTTCCTGCGAGGACGGAAGAACAGTAGACCATGTGCCAATATTGAGTAAATGGAGTCAAAATCTCAATCAGGTGGAAAGGTTCCCAAGAATAGTATATCGAAGGGGGAAAAAGACTTTGTTCCTTACCTTGGAAAGCTTTTTCAAATAGATACTCTTTTTAAACACAGTTGTAGTCCCTTTCACAATTTTCTCTTTCCCACTACTAAATTCAGGTAGGTTTTAAGACAATCGAAACAACCCTAGAAGACTCAACAGATCTTGTGGCTCTCGGCTTGCATCAAAAGAATAAGATTGTATGTTTTTAACTGGGGAGTCTCGTCTGAATTTGGGATGTGGATCAGGTTTTAGAAAGCATTGGTTACTAGAGTAGAGTGATATTCATGTATAATAGCCTTACAGATATCTCAGACATTGCTTCACTGCCAGCGAGCCTGTTCAGTACCCCGGTGAAGTTATCTGGCCCTATTTTACTGAATTTCCTTTCACCACTTCAGAATATATTTATGCATTTAAATGATGAGACGAGGGAAATCATTTCTGAATTTCCTTTCATCGTCTCTTGGACTAGGTGGGGGCAATCATTTCTGAATTTCCTTTCACCACTTGTCTTATAATTTACTTTTTAGAGCGCGAAGATGGGGGAAATCAGTTTGTATCAGGGCTGATATATGTGGAATATTTTGTATTATAGGTCTGTCAACTTACTTTGATTACTCGGTACCAACCTTCCCTCGACCTTCACAACATCTTCGTTCTTAGGGAGAAAAAGGAAAATAACTTTTTAAGGGCATTTCATTTGAGCAAGATTCAATCCTCCGATGTCGTTGAAAAACCTAGGAAATTTAGGATCACTCTAAACATTCCTTCGCTTAGCAGGGGATCGAGTAGTTGTGAAGACCCGCTTTCTTTCCATAATCTGTTTTGAAACTCACGAGGTTGAAACGAAAAACTTTTATCCCTTTGTAATGAAATGAAAAGATGGTGACTTGTTAAAAGTTAAACCCGAAGATAGAAAGGATGCCAGGTAGCGATTTATTGACTGAAAATACAAAGGTAAAATAATTCGAGATTGACTCTTGTAGATATTTTCGGAGAAAATTTACTTTGACTGACTGTTTTTAGATTAAGTAAATTGTTTAAATTATTTTAAATTTTTCAAAGATTATCAAACCAAGAAACAATTATGTTATCTATCATTTCAGCTACTATTTCAATTTGAATGGTGTTACCTTGGTTTTCTTTAACAGTCCTTCATAACATGTCTTTTGAGAAACCTCCTCTTTACCTTTTCGTTTTACTTTCTTTGTGCAATATGAAATTACTTTAGGTATCACCTGTTTTTGCCGATTTATTTCTGACACTGATTTTCAGTTTACTCCTCCTGTTTGTTTCGTATGCAGCTGGAATCCTGTAAAAGACAAATACGAATCTTATCTGAAATGTGTCGAAAGTTTATGAAAAACAGAAAATCAAAAAGCAATGTTTAAATAAAAATGTGTATATGTACACAAAAAAATTATTTATTTATTTATTTATTTATTTATTTATTTATTATTATTATTATTATTTTAATATGGCGACTGTTACGTCATGTAATGCTTTAGATATCGCCCATTTACAGGGGCGTTAAGGACTGCTCCGTCTATATTTTCCAGTAGGAAAGAATTTTTTCCTTCTAGAGTCGAGACCATGAATGGTCCATACCAGAGGTGGTCGAATTTACTATGCTTCGCGACTTCTTCCTTTCTGGCATCCCATCTTAGCACTAAATCACCTGGGAGGAATTCCCTATCCTTTGCCTTGCGGTCAAACAATGCTTTCATATCATCTTGGTACTTCTGCATCTTTTCGTCAACTTCAACTCTATGTTGTTGAACCTCAATCAGCTGATTAATTCTCCTGGTTACATGATTGGGTTCTTCATTTTGATCCTACCATAACTTCATTATTGGTAGCGCTAGGTTTATAGGTAGAACAGAATCTGTCCCATAGACCATCTGAAACGGTGAAATGTCGATAGACCTTTTAGTGCTGATGCGGTTTTCCCATAATGCGTATTTTAAGTGCACATGCCAAGATATTTTATTTTCATCCAATACTTTCTTGATTATATTTATCAGGCTCTTGTTAGATGACTCGGCCAATCCATTCCCCTGAGGGTAATATGTTGTGGAATGACCAAGAACAATGTTATACTTTTGACAGAAGCTGATCATAGCCATAGATTTAAAAGCCTAGGCATTGTCAGTAACTATCTTTCGGGGACAACCAAATCTTGACAAAATATTATCTTCCAAGAAATCAATTACCACCGAGTCTGTTGCCCTTTTGGTTGGAATGGCTTCCACCCACTTAGTAAAATAATTTGTAGCTGTTAAGATCCACTTATTTTGAGCACTGGAATGGGGATTAATTTTTCCTATGAAGTCTAGACCCCATTGCTGAAATGGGGCTTCATCTTTTACTGGAAATAGAGGCAGTGCAGGGAGCTTTTGTTTACCTGCGAATAGTTGACAAGGGTTGCAGGAACGCACTTTGGTATTGACGTCCGAAAAGAGTTTCGTCCAATAGTATCCATCCCTCAAGATCTTGTAGGTTTTAGTTCTCCATGCGTGATGCCCCCCACAGACTCCCTCATGAAATTCATCTATAACCCGCTGAGTTTCTAATTCGACTAAACAGACTAACAGGAAACCGAGTGGATCCTTCTAATATAGCTGACCTTCAGCTATACAATATTTGACTGCATGGAGTTTTAAAGTTCTGAATTTAGATGGTGATAGTTCATTTGGGAATTTTAGCGTTAGCAGGTATGACACTATGTCTCTGTACCAACCCGATGATAAGAACTTCTCTTCGATCTTGTTTGGACTCATTTCTTCATCTAGCTCTTTTAGGTCTGTGTTTTCGTCGCTTGCCTGCAGGTAATTGATATCAAGGGCTTTGAAATTTGACTCAGCTAAGAGTTTGGCCAGGCCTTTCCCTTTTATCAATTTGGTTGGCTTAACCTCCAGATCGAATTCTTGGATTTTAGCGAGCCATCGCCCTCTTCTTCCATCATTGTCTGGCTGTACCAATATATCTTTCACATGACTAGTAGGCACGTACGCGATAATCTTTGAATGTAGTACATAGGTTCTGAATTCCTTTAGCACTTTTACCATTGCGTACACCTGTTTTTCTATTATATCATACTTTAGTTCTGTGTCTCTAAGGCTCTTGCTAAAAAACACGATCGACTGTTCGAATCCTTCTTCATCCTTTTGTAGGAGCACTGCGGCAATAGTATGTTCAAAGGAAAACGAGAAGATAAGAAAATATTTCACATAGTTTGGGCTTGATAACACAGGTGCCTCGCTTATGAATTTTTTAATATGCGTGAACGATGATCTGGCCTTGGTTGTCCAATTTACTCTGCTATCCTTCTTCAACATTCCTGTGATCAATTTGACAATCTCAGCGAAATTGGGGATAAACCTTCGTAAAAAAATTATTGTTCCTAAGAAAGATTGAATCTCTTTTACATTTCTGGGAATATTTATAGTATCTATTGCTTCAATCCTTTTAGGATCAATCCTGATTCCATCCCTAGATACGATATGGACCAAAATCTTACCTTCCCGCATAGCGAAATGTGATTTCTTTGGGTTCAAAGATAGACCAAACCTGCAGCATTTTTTGAAGGTCTATTTGAGATGCATCAAGTGTTCTTCATCAGTTTTAGAGAAAACCATCAAATCATCGAGGTAAATGACTACAAAATTGTCCCTTTCTCCTACGAAAGTGATGTCCATAGCTCTCTGGAAAGTGGCCCCTGCATTCATCAAACCAAAAGGCATTTTTTCGTACATGAACGTACCCCATGGTGTGGTGAAAGCAGTTTTTTCCCTATCTTGTTCATTCATGGCGATTTGGTTATAACCAGAGAATCCATCTATCATAGACATTTGGTTTTCTCCAACAACTTTTTCTAACACATGGTCCATTTTAGGCAGCAGATAATTATCCTTGAGAGATGACTTATTTAAGTTTCGAAAATCCACACACAGTCTGATTTCCCCGCTCTTTTTCCTGATTGGGACCGGGTTTTCCACCCAGTCTGAGTATCTCAGAGGTACGATTATTTTCGTGTCTAACAGTTTCTTAAATTCTTTTTCGATCACATGTAACAAAATGGGGTTAATCTATCTAAGCTTATGCCTAAACGGTTTGACTCCAGGCTTCAAGGGTATCTTGTGATCAATTATGGAAGTGTCATACATTCTTAGCTCATCATAAGACCAGGCGAAAACATATTTATACTGTCTGAGTAGGTCTTTATACTTAACTTTCATTTCGGGAGGGAGGAATGATCTAAAAATGAAGAAGACTTGAAAAACTTGAAAACTTATTGCAAGTGAAATATTATGTGTTTAAAGCAACAGGATCAATTTGCAACACATAAATTAAGGATTACTTATGCAAAATACACATAGACAGCAGCATAATCATTGAACATAAACACATGTGCACAACAATTGATAAAGGATTTCACCCCTCTTATGCGCTACATCTCCTGGTCCAGCTTCCAATGGATCATTATTATTAATTGCTCAAAAAGTGCTCAAAAACATGTCTTACAATGCTCAAACTGAAAAACCGACTGCTTCAATGGCTTCCCAGCATCCCAAAACCCCTGTCTGGGCTCTTTCGGCACCTCAATCGGTCAAAAAACAAAGAAGTGAGGCCCCCTGGAAGTCTCCCTCTTCAAGCTTGTTGTCTCTGGTTCTACAATTCGCACCCCTTTTTAACAAACCTGTCTCACACGCTCTTTTAAGCGTAAAAACCCAGCATCGGGCGCAACCGCGCCAATGATGCAAACCATAGGACGGTTAAGGTGCCTCCAGCCCCTAACCGCCTCGGCACCTAGGCATATGGCCATGTCACCTCGCGCTGGGAAAAATGGTGGTTAAACCGTTTGAAAACTGTGCAACTTCCGTTTTGGGTCCCACACCAACATTTAACACACGGTTACATAGAACCATGGGTCGTGGTTTCAAACCCCACGCATACACATGATATATATATATAATACATTACAATGCAATGCATTGCAATACAATGCAATACAATGCAATTGCGCGCGCGCCAAACGGTCGGGCTATATGTTATATGTTGGGTCATATGTAATACAAAACGACCATGGTTCGGGGCTTAGCCCCAGCCTGACCCCCCGCCCGATATATAACACATCAAACATAAATAGAATGTTTCCCGTAATGATAACAAGGAACAAATGGTGGTGTAATGGCTAGCGAAGGTTCACGAAGGCGTTAGTGTGGGGGGAGGTCCGGGGGTCGAACCCCGCGGACTCCCAATACAATTTTATACAACCCAATAAACAATAATGAGGGGGACACATGGCACCCAGGGATTGGGCCATGTGTCCTCATATTACTTGCCACCAACCGTACACGTGTCTCCACCTGATTCGCCAGCAACCAAGCAATAACCAATTGCCACATCATCACCGTACGACCTGTACGGTCATGCCACGTCACCGTACGAACTGTACGTATAGGTACAGTCAGCATCCAAATATTTTGCATGTTTGGCACTGTTTTGCATCCAGAATCAGGAATCAGGAATACGAGACAGATGCAATGGCACTGTTTTCGTCGCATTCCGAGCACTTTGAAAATTGAGCAAAATTTGATCCCCTGATCACACCTCCCCATTGGGAAGCTTTTGGACCTCCAAAAGACTATCTCAGTCTATGTGAAGATGAGGGT
>ML784988.1:252243-267364 GCA_009831015.1 Picea engelmannii
GATTGTTGTCATTGATGTCAACCCTAGTCATGGGTTTTGGACCGCAAGATTGATAAAGGTATTTGGACATGAAGGAAAATGCACATGCATATACAACACCCATGAATGGATAGTATACATCATGTTGTTTTCGGTGGTATGTGTTACATCACATGGATCCTCATGGTTGAGGAGAAATGAATTTTTGAAGATGACAAAGTGAATTGAAAAAGGAAGTACATGTAGGCCCTGAAAATAATTAAAGAAAATAATTACAAAATAAGAAAGTGTCAGGACGGCCCTAATGTTAAAAGGAAGTGACATAAATGGTATAAATAAATATCATTATACATTCATTTTATACAAGTCAAATTTCAGAGGGAAGAAGAAGTAAAAGAAGGTCGGATTTCAAGGGAGGATGAAGTCTTTTGGTGATGTGTTCTAAGTATCAATAGTGTGCTTACTATTTTCATTTTGTTGTTGGGTAATAAGGTCTCTTCTGAAGGAGGCTCATAAGCTTGACCTATTTGAAGGATTTTTTTGGGTTGAGTAGTTGAGGTGGGCTTACTCTTAGATCTTAGGTTGTACTTTGGTTGAAACTCAGCCATTATCATCTCAGTTTCTGGTTGAGATTCACATAGATCAGTGTGATCACCTTCTTCACCCTCATTCAACGGTTGTGGCATGTTTAGATATTTTTCATAGTCTTGTCGAGTTAGATATGGTTGAGTACAGTCATCACCGAAGTTCGTGACATCATTATCAGAATCTCCGAAGTCTTGAAAATTGTTCGCTCCTATAAAATTTTCATTCTTTAAGGGAGCTTGTATTTTTTTATCTTCATTTTTTATTTGTCTTTGTTGGTTCGGGGGGTTTGGGTTCCTCTTGAAATCCTTTTTGGGGTAAGAGACAACTTTGTCCTGTTTAAGTTCCATTATGTATATTTTATTTGACAGTTCTTTAATCAATCTGGCCATATCGTCCACCCTATCATCTGTGGATCTATTTTACCCTGAAGGACCTGCTTGTTCTCTAAAGCATTTGGTCTCTCTGTTTCCAGTCTCTAATCTAGCTTTAAGCTTACCCGAAGCCATCATATTAGACTCTATTTCTACCGCATCATTCTTCATTCGGTTTAAGGTGGCTCCCCTTCTCTCTCGCAAAAGGAGTGCAAAATTCGGCTCGAAAGCTCCGGCGAAAGTCACTTTGGCTGCGGGTTGGGACGGTTTAACCTTGGCTGGGATTTTATTGTACAGTTTATTGAATCTCTGAATGAATTCCATAACTATTTCTAGGTTCTTTTTCCTCAAAGTCCCAAATTTGGTTAAATAATAGAGATGGTCTTTTCTCTCGCCCCATTGTCTGAGGAAAGCATCTTCCAAAGCATCATAAGACAAGATAGAAGCTGTGGGTAGGCTCTGAAACCAAGTTTGGACCTGATCTTCAAAGGTTTGGACGAGGAGTCTTGAATATACGTCCTCATGCTCGATACCAAAGATATATGCGAATTGGTCAAAAAAATTAATATGTTCGGTCGCGGTCAGATCCCCTTCCCCATTGAATTTCGGTAAATTTTTTATGTAATTTTTTGGAAGATCATGTAGAGGGACGGGAAATACTAATGGAGTGTATCTGGCTGCAACTTTCGCAAACACTCTAGGAGGGGGAGCAAGCCCTTGGCCTCCAGCTCCTCCTAGAGGGGCTCCTCCCCCTCCTCCTCCGATAAATCCTCTGCCTCCTCCTATAAACCCTCCACCTCCTCCTCCGGCGGCTGCCATCGTTGTTTGTGGAAATTTGTAAAGGGGGTTTTGGAAAATTAAAAGGGAATCTTTATTTTCTTCGCGAAGAGGAAAATTCGATGAGGAAAGATAAGGAACGCAAGGATTCAGTTCCTCGGATTTGCAAGAGATGAAATCAGGAGAACCGACGGGTGTGGGAATCGAGTGTGTAACACACTCTTCAGAATTTGGTGAAGTCAGGAAATTCAACTGAAGAAAATATGGTATGTCAAAATCCAACGAAATTTCAAGAGGGCCCTTTCCTTTGTGTGCTAAGGGGACTATTGGATGAATCTCACTCCTAACTTTGGAGCAGTTTGGCATTGAATCTTTAGCATCAAAGAGAGGACTGAGTGAAGTTGAGGGTTCGAAAGGACTCTTAGTCTTCATTGATGGGGTTTTAAGTTTGTAAACTGTAGCGGTTGGCTTAAAATAGCCTCTCGCCTTTAGAATTTTTTTAGGATCGGTAACAGGCGTAATCTGCTTACCATCTGGGTTTTGTCTGGTATTCCTTCGACCAAATGCCAGTTTATTACTTGTAGAGTCACCAAGTGAAATATTTGAAAGCCTTAAAAGGTGTGTACTCTTTTTTCACTATCAAAGGGTAACACTTTCAACGAAAAACAAATGTCATTTTCCCAAGGAAAAAGATTTCGTAGCTTTGGTCCCTGGCAATGGCACCAGAAAGATGTTGTTCCTGAGTCTATACTTAAGGCTTAGAAGTACAGTGTCAAGGCATCTGAAAGTGGGTAAAAGATGGAGAAGAGGGAAGCGTAAACCTTCGGTAAAGAAACTAGGGAATATTCCTACGTTGGCGTTGTCTAGCTTCCAATTGTTCCTGGATAGTTATATCTTGTTCAATGGTTTCCCATGAACGTTCAAGTTCGACCCGGTTAGTAGCAGTTTTAAGAATTGTGTTGAAAAGGTTTAAAGCAATGTGTGTTTGGTCCAATAGTCTGGGTTCGATATTAGGTTGTGTTGGTACAGGGACAGTCATGGAGGAATAGTAAAAAAAGGGGAAAAATGTCAGAGTGAGATTAAGTGATGTCTCAATTTGGTCGTATAAAAGAGATTTTACGGATTTAGGAATAAAATAGGGATGCAAATCAAAAGATCTTTCCCGTAACTGTATTATATTTTAATAAAAGGTGTGAGGTGGGAGAAAAACATTTAGCTATCTATAGTGTAAGGCTCCTACCAGGGGAGAATCTCACGAATAAACAGAAGAGGAAAATGTAAGGAAGTAACCGATGTAGCAGAGAATATATGTAGAATTCTGAAAATGCAGACTGGTCTTACACCCGCTGATAGCTGGTACAGAGGAAAAACAGTAAACAATTCTAGAAAACCAAAATTCATTCACTATAGTAGTGGTTGTACTAAAGTATAATGAAGCACATCAGTTAAGAATATGAAATGAAATGAAATATGAGAAACAAAGAAGAAAACTTGTAACACAGTCATGACGGAATTGAGAATCTTCAGATCTACTTGTATTAACTCTCAAATGTAAAAAACTCTGTTACAAACGACACAAAAGGTCCAGCCACTTTTATTTCTTTCTGTGATATATTTATACAATTTTACAAATAAGGTAGAATATCAATAGTCATAAAATTTTGGTTATGACAGGGAGGACTACAATCGCTCCATTTCTCCTACTCTGTCCTCACTTGGTGCCAGATGTTTGTCGTTGCATGAGCTCGGTACAAGCGATACATCTTTCCGCCAGCTGAGATATTAGCCATGATGGTTCTGCTTGACAGCTGGCTTCGAAGAAGTAACATTCTCAGGCTAACTGTTGTAGTCTATCCTCCATCTGTCTGTTGATGATGTCGATGGCGTATAATTGCGCACTGGGTTTGATCATGCATTTATCCACTTGGACTATGTCCACCATAGTCATCTGAGAGATATCGGCCGAATCTCTTTCTTATTTATGCTTCAGATCAAGCGAGATCTTTTCCACATTCATTTGCATTAGTGTTTCGGCATTGCACCCGCTGTCAATGCCCAGCAGGTCGCCATCTATAGAATTAAAGGCCTCCTCCAAGGAGTTGGTTATCTTTTGGGCTTGCTGCTTTCCTTCGGCGATGTTATGCTCCCATTCCTTTAACAGAATATTTCCTCTGGTTTGTTCTGAAATGGTGAGCCTGGGAGTACCTGCCGAAACCCTGCTGTTCGTGGCTATCACCACCTCCTGGAAGGAAACCTGAGCTTCTCTAGCATCCCTTTCTCTGGCAGATAAGTTCTCGGAAACCTGATTGACCAACAGACAGTTTTCCCGGATCGCTTCCACCTTGGCGAGCAAATTATGTTGTGCCACAGAGATTCTACTCTGAATCTCGATCGCCTGGGATTTGAACATCCCAGTGTCTATATTTATGTTCTCGACGATCTCCACCCTAGCCTGCAGCTTCTTGATCAAATTCCTCTACTGGCTCGCTTGCATCCGACCATCCCAGACCACCAGCTATGCTTGCTCAAGCTTAGTTTTGAGCATCTCTATTTCATTTTTATCGACCAATTTGGCCTGCTCTATTCCCACGCTCGCCTGACCTTTAGCATTCTCTATTGTTGTGGCCAGTTTGGCTTCAAGGGTCTTAATTAGGCGATTTTTTCTTTTAAGTTGGTTTTTTAGGAGCCCAACTGAAAACTGATTCATTGAGGCATAGGCTCCTAGCGTCCCTGCTATCTCAGTGGCAAATTCCTCATTTTTCTTGTCTTTTCCATCAGTTATGACTTTATATTTCTTTGCAGTCGACTCTCCTTCTTGATAAAATTCCCTTTTCACTACTGCCTTTCTCTTTTTATCGAAGAAAAACTCATTTGGAGGGAGTTCTTCTACTCTTATGGGCCTGAACTCTTCATTGAATATCCATCCCTCACCGATATTTCCCTGTGTTGACTGCAAGGGTGTGACTGACGTGATGGGTTCTCCAACCTATTTCACCGATTTTCCTGGAGTATCGACTGGACTCTACTTCTTTGGCGGTTCTGGAGTCTTTATCTCTATCTCTAGATTATGTTTCTTTGGCGGGTCTGGAGTCTTTTTCTCTGCTTCCAGATTCTTCGTTTGTTCCTCCTCATCCTGGTGTTTTCCTTGTTTAGGAGTTGAATCTTTAGAACCTTCGGCATCCTTCTGTTTTGTCTCCAAAATACCTGGAATCTCCCCTCGCAACACAGCGGGAAGACAACTATGTCGGTGTTCCTGGAACTTCAATACATCGGCTCTTTCCTCAGGTGCCAAGGATTGAATCCGGGCTAGAATTTCTTCATAGGACATCGCTTCTCGGAAAATGTCATCCGAAGGTGAATTCTCATGCTCAAATATTTTGAGCCCGTACTTAGCCAAATGATTTCTCATGACCCTCTGTGGATCGTGCTTCTTGTATTCGATGGAGACCAAATTTAGGTCTTCCAGGGCTGCTGCCTTGGCTTTGGCATGCTTGAAATCTAATAAAGAATAAGAATTCAAATGAATAGGAAAAGACGACCATACCTTCTTTGAGTACCCTTTAATCTCTTTACTTACACCGCCAATTACTGTCTGTCGGGCGACCTCACGACAAGCCAGCTTGTCAGGAATGAACAATGGCAACGCATGCGGGGGAACACAAGCCCCGAAAACTCTAAGGTATAAAAATTCTGCCTCTACGTACCAGTCTGCTATGCTGCTCAGATTTGTCACTATGCTTTCCGAGATACGGGGTGGCGGGTGACCAAAAATGGTGATGTGCAGGGGCACCACTACCCAAGTAAAAATTTCATAAGAAAAATTTTATGCTTTGTTTTCCCATAATTTTGCATGATATACATGTATTGGTTCATCTTCGGTTGGAGTCCAACTCTAGTTCATCAATGGAAATGGTGTCATAGAACAAATTACATCCATAATGTATGCGGACATGAAAAATGATGACGCCTTCCCATTCTCCTTCTGCTCCCGATACTCTGTGACCCGATTGGTCAAGCTATCCGAAAGCATCTTTCCCCAGTTAAAAGAACATCCTTCGGTGACCCGAAACATTAGAGGCACCCACGCAAGGAAAAAATGCGATGTGTTCTCTTTCCCATATAACTGGCATGTCATCATGGCCACATATCTATACTGAGGTTCTAACGAAGCGATTGAATATATGTTGTGGGTATCAGCTATGAACTTCGTGGTGTTTGAAACCCAATCCTTTATCAAACTGGACATGGTTTTATCATGTTGTTCGCATTCCTTCTCCTTGAATTCTTCCAAGAACTCAGCACCATATGTGTGGTCGGACATCCCGGGTATCTTATAGATGGTTTGCAAATGCTCCGGCTTGAAGGTCCCGATGGTGACTCTTTGCTCATTCATGATAGTCCTGGTCGATATGTCCACATGGTCCAATGACCATCAGACCATATTGTAATACGAAATAAACCGAGGTCTGGCTGTTACTCTGTGCATTCCGGATTGGACGACTATTTTGTACTTGGTGGTTAAATCGTCTCTTTCGTTTTCATCGGAGTCGTCAAAATAATCCACCAATTCTTCTTGCAGGATATCTGAAACATATGACCAATTCGGGACCGAGTTGATACTTCGGGGAGAAGTATCAGAGACATTGTCTGAGCCTTGTCCTAAAACCTCAACATTCGCCTTTGCTTCTTTTCGCGGAACCATGGCTGAAGTTTGCATTTTAGCTCTTCTGCGATAGAACTGCGTATACATACAGAAGTCAGTTTACTCAGAGGTGGTGAGCTCAGCGTGCTATGAAAATGCATTTGTTATAATGAAATACAACTCTGATATATACTCAAAAAGCTCGGTACCTTTCAGAACAAGTTTGTCAAATCACATTTGGAAATAAATTATGCCATAGAAATCCGATCTTATACATCTATTTACCCTATTTCCTCACCAATGTCATAAATTTTGGCGGTTTTAAACTCTTAGTTGGTGCATGGATGAAAAGGATACCTCGTAAATCGTGTAGACATCAAAGCGTAAGATATTCATTGATTTAGCTTAATTAATTCAGTTTTACTGTTGTTAACCGTGTTTCGGTACTCGCTATATTGGGGATTTTCCTTTAACATTTTGAGTCTCTAACACCCGAGACTGCGGATCGATTTTGGTTAATTAAAGGTAATCTTGATTTGGGGCTTGATTAATTTTATGATTATTATATTCGCCATATCGTGACTCGGGGCTTCAAAGATTGGTTTCTGGGATATTTACATGTCGAGCTGCGAAACTGGGAGATCGCGATAACATGACTTAATTAAAAGGGAAGATAATCTTGGATTAAGTAATTAATTAATCACGTTATAACTGCGTCGTGACTTCGTGAGTCGGGGTTTAGACGATCAAACTTTCAAAAAGGACAACGCCGAGTGGCGAAATGTCGAGAGAATCTTTTACTATGGTTTAGCTTTTACCCTTAACCTTGACATGAGTTACTCGAATAAGGAACTTGTGTTCTCGGCTATCGGGGTTATGAAAATAAAAATTTTGGTTTGGCGACCGCCGAGGCGCGAAACCCCGACAACGTTTAAGCATGAGTTGGGTAAAAATTTACCCTCGTTACTGTTTCGAGTGAAAAGTTAAAACGACTTCATTGTTTTGTGACTCGGGACATGTGAACTGCATGAGCTATAGTATCCGATCTGCGAGATCCCGAAGTAGAATGAAAAATGAAACATTTTACGACACGTAGGACTTGTTTCAAGAGTGGAAAAATTATCGCTGCTCGCATGATCAAGCTTCAGAGATCATCGATATTTCAGAGGAAAAATGAAAAACATTTTTAGATTTCAAGCATTAAAAATGAAAATTGTGACGGGATAGAAAAACAAGGGCGGCTCCAACAACTGGTAAGGAATTTCTAGATGCGCTTCAGTTGGACATCAGTATCCAGCATGATATTCGATACATCTTCATCACCAAACCTACCTTCACCAAGTACACAGAAATGGATGAATTTTATCGAAGGCTACTCAAAGTCAACGTTCCCAGTCATCTTCGATGGGAAGAACTCTGCTATCTGATCGAGTAGTAGATGAGCTATCCCAGCCTAGTCATTTTTCCAGTCAGATGAGGTCGTACAAAGGCCTCACCAACGGCCCACCCAGAAAACAGCATGCAGTTGCTACACATCATCAAGCAATTCCTAGATTTATGTAATTTGTTAAGTTAGTTAGGCTAAAAATAGATTTACCACGTCCTGATCTTTGATGACAGGATTGTTTGTAATTTTGGGTTATAAATACTTCATATTTGAAAGTATTGAGGTTATTTATTTTCACGCCCTACAAGCTATCAGACTGTAATATTTTTGAAGAGATCTCCCATTAATACAAAGAGGCATTTTACAGGATTTTTGCGTGTATTCACTGGTGATGTTTTTCTCTCTAAGTTAAATGTTATTCTCGCTTTGTTATCACACTGTTTTCTAAATCTAATCTTTGGAAGTAACGAACGTTGCAGGATTTATCTCAAATACCCTATCTCCGACTTAAAATATTTTAGTGTTTTATCTTCTCATTTTACAATAAATAAATTCTTAACTACTTCTTTGTTGTAATTGTATTTCTCATCTTTTCTGTTATTCCTCATTTATGCTACTAAAGAATCCAGTGATTATATTATCTAGACTTGTGAAAGGTTTCCTTGTTTTTCTGGTTTGGATTTCATTTTTACGACACAGACCCCATAGCCCAATGGATGTATAAACTATCACAGCCAACTCAAAAAACACTACGACAACAAAACCAACTTATTTATTTACCTAGCCTAATATTTTAAAAAAATTGAAACATATCTAAATCATATAGAGAGATCCCTCTCTGAAGTTGGAAGGGCTAGATCCCAACTTCAAAAGTGGTTGGATAAAGTTACCTCTCATAGATTTATTCTTTATAACAACCTCTAGGAAATTTACAGAGCGTTAACAGTCCCGACATGCTAAAACTGGACAGTTACAATAAAAGCTAATGTTAAAACATTGCTAAGTGAAGGTGCTGACTAAGGGAGACGCTAGTGAGGGCTAAGATGTACAAGCTTAAACTCAACTACCCTGGTACTACCATTGCCATAACCAGCATGAAGACATAGCCAACACTTGGCAACATGTTGTCCCCAATAAGGTTGTGATTGGTAACATCTGAGATAGACAGGAAAACAACTGCACGCACATCCATAAACAGTGCAATACGGGAGTGGGAAGGAAACCTTAAAACCCAGCCTAGGCACAAGATCTAACCAGTAGAATCTGAAAACGCATGCGTTTTCTTCCAATAGAATGAGGATCTAACCAATTAAAGGTAAAGTATAAACTAGAACACTCCAAAACTGTACAGGTATAAGTCTAGTGGAAGGACCATCGACCGTAAAAATGGAATTCAGACAGGGCAACAACTCATTTTATTTTACCCTATTTCTATGATGGCCCTCATTCCCAATGGATGTGCAATTAAACTCAAAGTCTGAGAGGGGTGGTTACTAGAGAACAGGTTAGACTTGGGCCTTGCAAAGGTGACAGATCATACTCAGCTCCAACCATAACTACTAAGAGCCTAAGGCATGAAGGCGAAGACAATAACTGCCCTCTGAAATAGCTGCGTGCGATTCTGTACAAGGACATTAGTGTGCATGGTTGGGCCATTCCTGGAAGGCAAAAATGTTATATATCTTATTATTACTTTTTCTTTTACAGACTGTCAATAGCTGTTGATTCTCATGGACGCATTAAGTTATCACCCAACGCAGAACCTCCACGCCTAAACCTTTCATACAAATTGACAATGATGCAGAGATTAATCACAATGAAACAGTGTGCAACAACAACATAATCGTTGTACTACACCTATCAGAAGGAATTTGCTTCGTTGCCATTAATTCAATAAGTAAAACGTCGTACCATACATCCCCGAAAATATAGAGATAAAACAAATGTGGTGAGAGAAAAGAGCAGACGCTATTTAATATAAGAAAAAAAAGGATGTTCAGGTTTTATTTGCACTCAACATAAGAAGTTATGAATTTGCGAAAGGATCGGAACCATCCGTCTATGGGAGGATGTGTGTCACGAGATCCTCTCTATCAGGGATTCGGACATCAGGAGTCAGAGGAGGAAGTCTCTTGACCTCGCGAGTGGCAAATTCGTGAGAGGATCAGGACTATCCACGTAAGAGGATAGGTAGCAGAGATCTGACCATTTTGCGTATCGGGGATTTGCAAGTTTGGACGTGGAAGACCTGACTCTTGGAGTCACGAAGTCTCGAGTCACGATATCGTGATGTGATCTAGGCCATTGATCAAAGAGTACAAGTGGTAGAAATATTACCATTTCGCGTATCATGGATTCGTAAGTTTGAAGGTGGAAGACCCGACTCTTGGAGTCACGAAGTCCCGAGTCACAAGATCGGGATGTGATCTAGGCCATTGTTCAAAGAGGACAGGTGGAAAAAATATGACCATTTCGTGTATCGGGGGTTCATAATTTTGAAGGTGGAAGACCCGACTCTTGGAGTCACGAAGTCCCAAGTCATGAGATCATGATGTGATCTGGGTCATTGATCAAAGAGGACAGGTGGCATAGATCTGACCATTTCGCGTATCGGGGGTTCATGAGTTTGAGGGTGGAAGACCCGACTCTTGGAGTCACGAAGTCCCGAGTCGCGAGATCGCGATGTGATCTAGGCCGTTGATCAAAGAGGAAGGACAGCCATGGGATCTGACCATTTCACATATCGGGGGTTCGTGAGTTTGGAGGTGGAAGACCAAACCCTTGGAGTTGCGAAGTTCCGAATAGCAAGAAGTAGGAACAACCATTGAGTTAGGACCTCCTTTCCATATCACATATTGAGGTCTCGGAGGTTGAAGGGAATCAGTTTTGATTGTAGAAGCCTCGAGCTTGCAAGATGCGAGAGCTTGTGCAACATGTGGCACATCCGCTTGGTGGGACCCACGTGGTTGAAAGGTGGTGTAACGATAAGATGCCTAGAGAGAGGGAGAAGTTGTGACAGATGGTGGACATGTGTCATTTGAAATGAGAAGTCAACATTAGGCACGTATATGTTTCTATCGAGATAGGGACTAAAGAAAGGGAGCTAGTGCTTTGTTATTAAGCGGCGGGTAGATCTAGAGCCCCATCGCCATTCTTCCTTTAATGGGGGGGGTGTCCAAAATTGGGCACACATCTATCAAATGGTTGATATCGAGGTGCCTATATCAACGGCGCACGAGCGATTCCGGACCCTCTCTACCATTATGCCTTTAATAAGGGGGGGAGTCCGGAATGGTGTGGTATTGATGTGGGGGGGGGAACCTGCCACTCGCTAGTCCTGTCGGCCCCCGTAGGACTTCGAGGATTCTGTCCCTTGAGGAAAAGAAAAAAATATATTATGCTATAGTGGATGTGTGACAAATTGGTATCAAATCATGGTTACAACACTTGGCTTGCTTGGGCTCATGAACGAGTTGCATAGAAGCTCTGTTCGGAACACTCTTAAAAAGAATAACCCCCTGTCTTAACCTTCCTAACCAAAAGATGAAGTTAAGAATGAAAAACCCCTATTGTGTGTGTGTGTACATGTGAAAATATGAATTATGTATTGGTTATGAATAAATATAAATATTGACTAACAACCATAATTTTTCCTTTTGCACACAAGCGAAAGATCAACCGCAGGAAATTATCAACGCATAGTATGGTGACTCACCAAGAAATGGGAGAAGGCTCCCACAATAGAGACGAATATTTTGACGAAAGGAGGGTAGTAGGGACCCCTCCAGATCTGGTCAAGACTGTGAGGAGTCTCATGGTCGAATTACAAAGTTGCAAGGCTGACAATGAAAGGATGATGAAAGAACAAGAAAAGCAAAAAGAAATTAATGCAGTTTTACTGTAGAGTTTATCCGATCTACAAATACAAATGTATCATGAACCTAAAACTCATAAACATGGTCATATCAGTGGCCACACTGAGAGGAGCACCTCGAAAAAGGTCCACCCCAGAGGTAAAGGACAAGCGTCGGATAATTCCTCTGAGAAGAAAGTCGGCGATTCAGAGGGCTCTTCTAGCAGCAAAACCAATTCCTATCCCCAAATAAAACAAAAGAAGAAAAAGTCTTCCAAAGGTAAAAAATTCGAAGAATTCAGAAAGGCCAAACCACCCTCCTTCAACAGTGAAATAAAGAAGGGAGAGGAAGCAGAGGCATGGCTGCTCGGAATAAAGAAGTATTTCAGAGTCCATGACTTTTCAGAAAATATGAAGGCCTGAGTGGCCACCTTCAACTTGAACGGAAAGGCTTCCATTTGGTGGGAAGACCTTAAGAATATGAAAGGGGTTCGTGAAGAGGACCTGTCTTGGGAACGGTTTGATAAATACTTCCGGAAGAAGTATCTATCGAAAAAATATTTCGACGAAAAGACTAAAGAGTTTTATGAACTCAAACTGGGACAACTTACTATAGAAGAATATGTCAACAAATTCGTCGATTTGTTGAGGTATGTACCCTATATCAAGGAGGAAAAGGCAAAGGTGCAACACTTCATCAGTGAACTACCTAAGGACTATCAGAATAGAATTGAATTTGATGAGCCAAAGACTCTAGAAGACACTATTTGAAAGGCAACCTATTGTCATGAATAGTTTGGGCATCGAGCAGAACCTCATGAAGGAGGGAAACAGAGGAATAGTTCAATATTTCAGAAAAGGGGAATTAAATCTCTAGGATTTAAGAACTATAAGAAGAACCCAAGAATGAACTTTCTAGCCCGGAGTATGCACCAGCAGAATTTTCCCTCCTTAAGCGAAAATAAAACTTCTAGACCCATATCAGTGAAGACTGGTAACCCAAAGAGAGAACCTTTGAAATGCTGGGGTTGCGGAGAAGAGCATCTCCTGAGAGAATTCCCACACCGAAAATAGAATAATCGAAGAATTTATAACATACAAGAAGCTACTACCGTCAATGATGTGGCCATGAGTGTGCCAAAAATTTATGCAGCCTTGGATAATAACCAAGCCAACCACCAAGCTTCAGTAGTGGAAATAGAAGGTATGATTTCCAACCATCGAGTGTCTGTTTTAATTGACCCTGGTTCAAATTTGATTTATATAGCCCCTAAAGTTGTTGATAAGTGTAAACTACATCCACAAAAACATACCAAGCCATGGTTGGTACAGTTAGCCAATAGCACCAAAAGGAGGATAGCAGAAGTCATACCAGCCTTCCAATTAATGTTGGGTGAATTCCCCACCCAAGCAACCCTTAACATATTACCCCTGGGATCATATGATATGTTGATTGGTATGGATTGGCTAGCTGCCCATAAAGCCAGATTGGACTGTTACCATAAGACTTTAGAATGTGTAAGTAAGGAAGGGAAGAGGATAACCCTTCAAGGGATCTGAAAAACCTGTCGCAGTGAGACAAATATCATCTCTACAAATGAGAAAGTATTGTCGAAAGGGATGTACCCTATATGCAATACAGGTGTTGAAAACAATCGAAGATGACAAACCAAACCCTGACGATCACCCTATCCTGAGAGAATACGGAGATGTGTTTCTGGAAGAGGTAATGGGTTTACCTCCGAGAAGGGACATAGACTTCTCGATAGAACTTGTACCCAGAGCGTTGTCGGTGTCTAGTACACCCTACCGTATGAGCACACCCGAGTCAGTTGAACTCAATATGCAATTAAAGGAAATGATGGATAAAGGCTATATTCAACCCAGCGTGTCTCCGTGGGGAGCACCAGTCCTGTTCATGAAAAATAAGGACAATACCCTTAGACTATGTATAGATTATAGACAACTCAATAAGGTAACCATAAAGAACAAGTACCCCTTGCCCAAGATTGATGACTTGTTCGATCAATTGGGGGGTGCGTCTATTTTCTCAAAGATTGATTTGAGGTATCAAGGGTGAATACATCCATAAAACTGCCTTCCGAATGAGGTATGGTCATTATGAGTTTGTGGTGGTGCCATTTGGGTTGACCAATGCCCCTGCCACTTTTATGTGCTTGATGAACAATGTACTCAGCGAATTCCTAGACAAATTTGTACTTGTTTTTATTGACGATATATTAATTTACTCCAAGAACAGAAAAGAGCATGAAGAGCATCTTAGACTTGTGCTACAAGTGCTAAGAGAACATCATCTCTATGCTAAATTCAGAAAATGTGAATTCTTCCAGAAGCAAATACATTACTTAGGCCATGCTCTCTCCAAAGAAGGAGTAGTGGTAGACCCTGACAAAATTAGGTCTATCATGGAATGGCCTACCCCAAAGGATGTTTCAAACATCATATCCTTTATGGGATTAGCAGGATACTATAGGATATTTATAAGAGGATTCTACAAGATTGGTTGTCCAATCATTGCCCTCCAGAAGAAGGGGACAAAATTCCTTTGGACACAGAAATGTGAATAAAGATTTCAAACCCTGAAACATATACTGAACCATGCGCCTGTGTTGAAGATCGTCGATATAGAAGCTAACTTCCTCGTGTGCACAGGCACCTGTAAGGAAGGGCTCGGAGGAGTCCTTATGCAGGAAGGAAGTGTGATCTGCTATGAATCTTGAAAATTGAACAAGCATGAAGTCAACTATGTGACCCATGACCTAGAACTAGTTGTTATAGTGCATGCCTTGAAAATGTGGAGGCATTACCTCTTGGGAAGAAAAATTTTACTTATGACAGATCACTATGGATTGTGATACCTGTTTGATCAACCAAATCTCAATACTAGACAAGCTAGGTGGATGGCCCTCCTTAGCGAGTTTGATTTTGAAATCAAACACATTAAAGGAAAGGAAAATAGGGTGGTCGATGCCCTTAGCAGAAGTATGAAAACAATTCACCTGGCAGCGATGAGCACCTGCGAGACAGATGTCAAGGAAAGAATAAAAAATGCACAAGAAATAGATCCCTTCGTTCGGACCGTGACCATGTACCTATAGCAAGAACCCGCTGGAGTAAAATATGAAGGCTACTAGAAGACCGAAGAAGGTCTGCTCACTTACAAAAGAAAATTTTATATCCCAGATTGTGATGACTTGAAGAGGTGCATTATGGATGAACTACATAAAAGACCCTACTCGGGTCATCCAGGATACCAGAAAATGATCACTACCACCAGGAAACAATTTTATTGGCATGGATTGAAGAAATACATAGCCGAGTACCTAGCCAAATGCATAGAGTGCCAACAGGTTAAAGCAGAACATCAACACCCAGTAGGATTATTGCAACCTTTACCAATCCCAGAGTGGAAATGGGAAACCATCTCCATGGATTTCATCACTGGATTACCAACCTCAACCAAACAGAATGACGCCATTATGGTGGTGGTGGATAAATTGAGC
>ML784988.1:267414-304717 GCA_009831015.1 Picea engelmannii
GAAGATATGTTAAGGATGCATGTAATGCATCAACCCAAGAAGTGGGAAGACTACCTGCCACTGGTAGAATTCGCCTACAACAATGGCTACCAAGCATCCTTAAAGATGAGTCCCTTCGAAGTCCTCTATGGTAGACCGTGTAATATTCCAGTCAGCTGGAGTAATCCCGTAAAAAGGATTTCTTTTGGACCCAACATGTTGAAATAAATGGAACAACAGGTGACTCAGATAAAACAAAACTTAAAGGTCACTCAGAACCGACAGAAAAGTTATGCCAACCAAAAGAGAACTCCAAGAGAGTTCAAAGAGAGAGATCATGTATATCTTAGAGTTAGGCCCAGGAAGAGTTCCCTGAAAATGGGAGCTTGTGCCAAGTTGGCACCTTGGTATTGTGGACCCTTTGAGGTTCTAGATAGAGTGGGACCTGTAGCCTATAGGCTATCACTACCTCCCACAGTAAAATCACATAATGTTTTCCATGTCTCATTATTGAAGAAATATGTACATGTTGCTAACCATATAATTGATTGGTTTGTTATTCAGGTGGAACTGGAGGGAGAATTTCTACCAGAACCTCAATGCATACTAGACAGAAAGGAAACCCCACTCCGGAACCAAACTGTTGCACAAGTCAAGGTGCAGTGGAGACATTTTGGCCCAGATGAGGCTACATGGGAAATGGAGGATGCCATGAGACAGGCATATCCGATTTTGTTTACTTCTGTACATGCATGTCATGTCGATAGATAAGAACATCGAGGACGATGTTCCTTTAAGGGGGAGGGAATTGTAACACCCTGTTTCCCCCAGTTTTTAAAAATAACTATACTGGCCAAGAACTGTGGCAAACTAAAAAATGTGAATGTGTGATGTGAATGGACCTTGTGAAAAAGGTTGATGAATGTGAATAATATTATGAATATATATTGCAGGACTGTTGAGAGGGGATATGCTGAAAAAGAGACCATGATGGTTGAAGAAAGGTGGTGGAAGGCACCTGGAAAGGTGGCGTTAACTTCCACCGAAACCAATATCATATTTGGACTTCACTAGCCCGGAGAACCAAGAGTGGCTCACTAGCTTGAAATAAATTACTCGTGGGTTGGTAGGTAGATGGATCCTCAGGAATTAATCAAGGATGGGGGAAGTGAACCACCCATCCGTAGGAGCCTCGGGCCTGACCACCGCGAGGGAAATCGCACCACACGCAACCTCACAAGAGGCAAATGCGTGAGGAAGAAGAACGGAGGGGGAGACGCGAGGGGAGGAAGAGAACTCTGGAAAATATAGAGTGAGTGATAGCAGAGAAGGGGGAGATTAACCCTCATTCTCGATCACTGGAAAACAGAGATGCAGTCTCGCAGCATCGTGGTCTCATCTCGGGGGTGGCTAGTGGTAAATCCTATCAGAATCACTGAGCCTACGGTTGGGTGGAAACGAGCACCCCTCTCAACAGTTGCACTCACTTCTGGTGTTATTTCTGATAAGTATTTTACATCTTGCATCGTGAAATTTATATACTGGCATATATGCTCTTAGTCTGTGCAGTTTTATGAATGGTTTGAGTATAAGACTACCTATGTAGTGTTTTTATTCAGAAATGGTGGTTGCATGCTTATAATGGAAGGGCCACATATGGCTTATGTTTATAAATAGATTTGTATGTATATATGCACATTGAATCAATTCAGAATTCAAGCCATTTCTTGGGAAATCTACACCCTTATCCGTCTCAGGTGATACCCTGGATAAACCTCCCCATAGAGACACATTTTTGAAAATCTCAGAAGAGGTAGCACTTTGTGTGCAAAGACTCTACAGAGGTGCAGAGGTCGCAGAATCCCTTAAGGATTCGAAGAATAAGTATCGATTGATGGATGAGATCCTGTTGAAAGATCTGCAGTCATTCACGACCGTTAGATTGGAAGAATACATGAGGGCGTTAAATGCCTTATCCCCTTTTTCCTTTATCTTCGTGAGTAGCGAAGGAATCGGGACAGTAGATCCCCAAGATCTATGAGAGTATTTGGACCGTTGGTTTTTCCACGTCTAGGGAGCAATGGGAGAGGGCACAGCGTGGGACAAATCTGAGCCATTAGATCTTAGTTAGAAAACCCGACAGCCGTTGGATCTGTCGAGAGTTGCATGAGGTTTAAAACCTCACGCAAAGAGTAGCAGAGCGAAAGTCCCGAAGGGGTTGTATCGGGATATCGACGATTCGGAAGTTCGGGAGTCTGAAGGATGAAGGTCGGGACACTCAACATCAGAAGTTCTGAATTTGCGAAAGGATCGGAACTGTCCATCTGCAGGAGGACGTGTGTCATGAGATCCTCTCTATCGAGGATTTAGACATCGGGAGTCAGAGGAGGAAGTCTCTTGACCTCGCAAGTGGTGAATTCGTGAGAGGATCAAGACCATCCACGTAAGAGGATAGGTGGTAGAGATCTGACCATTTCACGTATCGGGGATTCGCGAGTTTGGAGGTGGAAGACCTGATTCTTGGAGTCACAAAGTCCCAAGTCACAAGATCGCAATGTGATATGGGTCGTTGATCAAAGAGGATAGGTGGCAGAAATCTGACCATTTCATGTATCGGGGGTTCGTAAGTTTGAAGGTGGAAGACCCGACTCTTGGATTCACGAAGTCTCGAGTTGCGAGATCGTGATGTGATCTGGGTCGTTGTTCAAAGAGGACAGGTGGCAGAAATATGACCATATCGTGTATCGGGGGTTCGTAAGTTTGAAGGTGGAAGACTCGACTCTTGGAGTCATGAAGTCTCGAGTCATGAGATCCTGATGTGATCTGGGTCGTTGATCAAAGAGGAAAGGTGGTAGAGATATGACCATTTCGCGTATCGGGGGTTCGTGAGTTTGAGGGTGGAAGACCCGACTCTTAGAGTCATGAAGTCCCGAGTCGTGAGATCGCGATGTGATCTGGGTCGTTGATCAAAGAGGAAGGACAGTCATGGGATCTGACCATTTCACGTATCATGGGTTTGTGAGTTTGGAGGTGGAAGACCAAACCCTTGGAGTCGTGAAGTTCCGAATAGCGAGAAGTAGGAACAACCATTGAGGCAGGACCTCCTCACCATATCGCATATCGGGGTCTCGGAGGTTGAAGGGAATTGGTTCCGACTGTAGAAGCCTGGAGCTTACGAGATGTGAGAGATTGTGCAAGAAGTGGCACATCTTCTTGGTGGGACCCACGTGGTTGACAGGTGGTGTAACGATAAGATTCCCAAAGAGAGGGAGAAGTGGTGACAAGTGGTGCACACGTGTCGTTTGAAACGAGAAGTCAACATTAGGCGTGTATATGGTCCTATCGAGATAGGGACTAAAGAAAGGGAGCTAGTGATTTGTTTTTAAGAAGTGGGTAGATCTGGACGGCCAGAATCTGCGTGCCCAGATCTATGGCCAGGGTTTCATTCCGGAGCCCCCTCACCATTCTTCCTTTAACAGGGGGGTCCAGAATTGGGCGTGCATCTCTCAAACGGTCAAGATCGAGGCGCCTAGATCAACGGTGCACGAGCGATTCCGGATGCCCTCTGCCATTCTGCCTTTAATAAGGGGGAGGGGGTTTGGAATGGTGTGGTATTGATGTGTGGGGGGAAACCTGCCACTTTCTAGTCCCGTTGGCCCCCTTAGGACTTTGGGGATTCTGCCCCTTGAGGAAAAGTGAAAATTTTATTATGTTGTAGTGGATGTGTGACACGTTGAGATCAATAGGTCTTTTAACACTAAGGCGATGACCATAGATCAGGCTCTTGGCCAACTACTAAGGTGAGGAATGGTGAGGTAAGGACCAAGGATAAACAACTTCAAGGTCACAATCAACACAGAGGGCGGTCAAGTCATGCAGGAACGAAGGCCATGGGAGTCAACAATCATTGAGCTAGGCTGAGAAAATTTTCAGTCATCAAATTTAAAAATAACTCAGTTTACTTCTCCACTAAATACGTAGATCCAAGCATAAGTCCTAATACATTCTACCATACAAAAATGAAGAGCGTACCGTTGCCTGATCAACCGCTCCAATTGGTGTCCCGCGCACTCCGTGCAACTCTCGCTCGCCGACTGTCGAGACTTCACCGGTACCTCCCAACTAATGCTAGGGGTACTCTTCTTCCCCCTTAGCCTCCCGAGCCGCAAAGGGGCCACACACACTATCCAGAGGTTTCGTCTAGCTCCCAGCTCGCCTTGCAAGGCCGAGCTACCACTCCTCTCTGAGCTGGGTATCCCAACTCCCATAAGTAAATCAGTCAAGTCGATATTTCTACAGTGTAACATTACGCAAACAGAAGATGATCCTTCATCCTTCTTCTCCCTTTATTTTATAGAGTTTTGAACTTCCTTTCTTTCCTAAAATCTCATTTAATTAAAGTTTTAAAAATAAATTCCCAAAAATTCCTCTCCGTACAAGTGTCCCTCATCCCCTACAATCGTCCATAAATTAATTTCTTTAATTAAGTAATTATCTTTATTTCCCTCACCCACCTAGAGTTACTCCTTGAATCACTCCTAGGTGTCCCTAGATTCCCTTACAGATTTTAAAGGCTTTCCCTATTATGAAATTGTTAATTCAGTTTAAAATTAGAAAGCTCTTAAATGTAGATTCTTTACTAAGTTGACCTCCCACTTTTTCCCTTAAGTTCTCCTTTTTCCTTTTTATGTTACCTCATCTATCATCATCAACGTGGTGTGCCCTTCAGGATGCACTAGGTGCTCCAAGGGTGCCACTCGCCTCATCGGTTCCTTTGCGTGGCGTGCCCTTCAAGACACACTACGTGCTACAAGGGTGCCACTCGCCTCTTGACTGATTGGTAGACATCAATAACCCCTAGAGTCAACACTCCACCAGGTGAAATTGTGGGAGACTAAGCGCCTCTAAGGAATAAGGCCCCTGCCTTATTACATGCCCCTTAGAATCATCATGTGCGACTGTCGCAGTCTGCCCTCATGGCATCGTGGGTCCTCTCGAACTAGGTAATCGTTAACTTACAGTTCGAGCCACGGCGGGAGTTCTAGTAGGATGTGGCAAGGTTTTTGTCCACACCTCTCCCTCAACATCTCTAGTAGTCATGTGTGACCCCTTTACTCCATATGTGAGTCTGGTCGGCAAGCTATCGTCAATCTGCATCATCAACAAATCATGTCAGAACATATCCACATCATATCATCTAGTCAGATGCACTAATATCACAGTAAAATAATCAAACCCCAGTGGCACACTCCCTGACTCAATCCAGAGTCCAAGGAGTTCCATTGATGCCTTTTCATCCTCAAGGTCCAAAACCCTGCACACTTAGTAAAACCGATTCAATAGCACCTGTCTATGTCAATGTAGTAAAAAAACATGTCATCAACCATAACACCTCATAATCAAAATCAAAAAAATTTAATAGCATAATAATTTGTATCTCTTGCAAGCAAGTGTCCTCAAAGAATAAGTTCACTCAGTGCACCATAGCGGGATGTTACATACACCCCCTCTTGGTCTAAAATTCATCCTGAAGTTTCACAGTATAAATGTTGAATAAAGTGTATCACAATATCATATGTCTATCCATCAAACAAAAATGGGAACATTTGGCACATATCATATGCGTCCTCTCAGGTCGCCAAGTGTGGACTATAATTGTCCCACTGGACCTTGACCTGATCTACCATTCGACATCGTAGTTGTGGAACGCGATGATCCAAGATGCGGATTGGCTCAGCCGTGAGCACTCCCTTGTCCGATACCTGCAAGGAACTCATGTCAATAACATGTGTAGGATCACTAATATAATGTCTCAATACAGATACATGAAAAACATCATGCATACGCCTCAAAGAATCAGGCAAGGCTAGTCGATAGGCCATGGGCCCATTTCTCTCCACAATATTGAAAGGGCCCATGAACCTAGGAGAGATTTTAGATCCCTTCCCAAACTTGATCAAACTCTTATGTGATTTAACCCGCAAGAAGACTCGTTCGCCGACCTCGTAACTACGGTTGACACGGTGCGCATCGGCATAACTCTCATGTCGATCCTACGCTTCTTTAATCCTTTGTCTTATTGTTTTCATTTTCTCTTCCATTTCTTGGATCGCTTCTAGTCCCACCAGGACCCTATCCTCAAGCCGATCCCAACTCAAAGGCGTCCGACACAGTCGCTCGTAAAGAAACTCGAAAGGTGCCATTTTAATGGTGCTCTGGTAACTGTTGTTGTAAGTGAACTCTACTAGAGGCAAGAATTCTTCCCAACACTTTTGTTGGTCCATCACGTACATGCGCAACATGTCCTCCAAGGTTTGGATTGTTCGTTCGGTCTTTCCATCAGTCTCCGGGTGATACGCAGTACTAAATTTAAGTTGGGTTCCCAAGGCCTCTTGGAAACTCGTCAAAATCATCCAGTAAACATCGATCCTCGATCGGATATAATCCTCTTAGGCATGCCATATAGCCTCACAATCTCACTAATGAAAACTCTAGTTATGTCAGGTGCCTGATACGTTGTATGCACAGGAATAAAGTGAGCACTCTTTGTCAGAGTGTCTACTACTATGAAAATTGATTCATGTCTCCTTGCCATCAGTGGCAATCCAACAATAAAATCCATCGAAATAACCTCCCATTTCGATTCTGGAATGGCATGTGGTTGTAGTAATCCTGCTGGGTGTCTATGTTCAGTCTTTACCTACTGACATTCTAGACATCTGGCCACAAAGTTGACTATGTCTGTCTTCATTCCCATCCAGAAGAATAAGGGTTTAAGGTCTTCCCTCATCTTCATGACTCCCAGATGAGCCATGTATACTACTCTATGAGCCTCGCTTAGGATCAACATCCTCAACTCATCGTTTGGCAATACATAGATCCAAATTTTAAACCTCGATAAGCTATCGCTATCAAATGAAAATCCCTCAAATCGTGGTACCATCATTGTGTTTTGTCCGATAAAACCCTCGACCTCTTTGTACCAGTCATCATCATGCTATAAAGTTAGAATATTTTCACGTAGATTCGTCTGAAGAGGCAACACCGAAAAGATGCATGGTCTCTGACTCAATGCATCCACCACTCGGTTCAATGTTCCTTTTATGTAAGTAATCTCGAAGTCGTATTCGCTAAGAAATTTTGACCAACGTCATTACCATGCATTCAGGTCACCTTGCGTAAATATGTGTTGTAGTCCACAATGGTCAGTCTTTAGTTCAAATTTTGTTCCAACAAGGTAGTGTCTCCAAACCTTCAAGGCATATACGATGGCTAATAACTCCAAATCGTGTGTCGCGTAGTTCTCCTCATGCCTTCTCAGTTTCCTCGAAATGTAAGCAATCACTTGTCCATCTTGCATCAAGACTCTGCCTAAGCCTTCCTTGGATGCGTCTGTGCATACCAAGAAGTCTGCATCCATGTCAGGGACCTTTAGTATCAGTGTTGTTTTCAACAACTCCTCAAGCATCCTAAATGCTTCCGCACATTTCTCAATCCAAACAAACTTCTTGTTTTTCTTCTATAATTATGTGATCGGATCTGCTATCTTTGAAAATCCCTCAATGAACCATCGCTAGTATCCTGCTAAACCCATGAAGCTACGTACTTTCGGGACATTCGTCGGTGTAGGCCACTCCATAATAGCCTCGACCTTTGCTAGATCCACGGCGATGCCTTTGTCAGAGATGACATGCCCCAAGTAGTGAATCTTTGATTGGTAAAAAGAGCATTTGGACAAATTCCCAAACAATTTGTGCTCTCGCAGACACTGTAGTACCAAGCGCAAGTGCTCATTATGCTCCTCCGTCATCCGGGAGTAGATCAAAATATCGTCAATGAATACTTGGACAAACTTGTCCAAGTACTCATGGAACACCCCATTCATCAAACACATAAATACCCCTGGGGAATTTTTCAGTCCAAACGGTAAAATAGTAAACTCATAATGTCCAAACCTCATCTTAAAGGCGGTCTCAGGGACTTCATCCTCCTTGATCCGCAACTGGTGATACCCTGATCACAAATCGATCTTGGAGAAAACCATCACACCCTTCATTTGATCGAACAGATCATAAATTCTCAGCAATGGATATTGATTCTTGATCATGGCCTTGTTTAGTTGACAGTAGTCAATATAAAGCCTCCATAATCCATCCTTATTTCATATGAAAATAACAAGTGCACCCCATGGTGACACACTAGGATGTATCAGTCCCAGGTCCAACAACTCCTTCAGTTGCATTTTCAACTATTGTAACTCTGGGGTCGACATCTGATAAGGCGTTCTTGCTATCGGTTCAGTCCCCAGTTTTAGGTCTATGGTAAACTCCAATTCCCTCTCCGACAACATCCCAGGTAACTCCTCTGGAAATACGTCTGCAAACTCCTTCACCACCTGAAGGTGTTCTAGACCTTCCACTACTCCCTTCTCATTTAATGCAAGGATCGCATAAAGCTTTCACCCCTTGCGCATACTCTTTCGTAGTTGTAAGGAAGAGATGAACCTCAGGGAAACTCCCTGGTTCCATCCTACAATCACATGTCTCTGTCCCTCATCATCGATCAAGATCAACCGTTTTGTCTTACAGTTGAGTATTGCCTCATGCGATTTCAACCAGTCCATACCAATCACGACATCATAAGATCCTAGGATCGTGACGTACAGGTTGGCCCTTGTGAAAAACTCTCCCAAGTTAAGGATACAGCCCATAACCTTTCCTCCAACCTTCTGTTTGTCTCCCGAATCCATCTCTACGATGCTAAACTCATCCTATTCGACTGCCTTTACCTTAATCCTTTTTAGCGCTACACCAGAAATGAAAATATCGGTAGCACCGGGATCTATCAAAATACTAATGGTATGGTCAGTGACGGTACATGTCATCTCGAGCATAGTCGAATGATGCTCTTCCTGGTGGTTATTCACCTCTGCGTGAATCTGATGGGCCTTTCCCATATCTCCCATGGTAGTGGATCTAGCTGATCCGGACACTCTAGTCCTCTCCACTGGGCAATCGTGTTGGTAGTGTGGCTCCCCACACGTCCAACACCCCTTCTTCGGCTTAGTATTCCTATTACCCGAAGTAGAAAATGACGGCCCATTGGTCTAGAACCCAGGTCTTTTCTATTGAACAGGCCTAAACTGTTGTTGTTGTGAGAGGCACTGTTGTTGATGTTGTGGTCCCCGATAAGGTGTCCTCTGTTGAGGCATCGATCGTCGAGGTGTAGTGAAAGTGGATCCCCTCTGGAAGCCACGATATCCCGGTGTGTGTCTGGCTAGTGTCTGATGTTGTTGTGCTCTAGATGAAACCTGCCCTGTTGGTCTCACTAGAGTCTTGGTCTGACCCCCGCTGATAATCTCCTCCTCTGCTATGAGGGCCTTCTGGATGACATCATGCAAGGTTTGAGGCACCAAATTCCTAACCTTTGCACGCAGGATACTGTTAAGGCCGAAAATGAACCTATTGACCTTAAGTTTCTCAGTGTTAAGGTACGGATCATACCGAAGTAGCTCCATAAAACGGGCCTCATACTCAGGCACCGTACGACCTCTCTGTCGTAAGGCGTTGAACTCATTGAGCTAACGCTTAATGAATTCCTCTGAAAGGTACCTCTCTCATAATCGTTCCTCGAATAGTTCCCATGACACATCTTCGATGGTCATGTTCAGTTGTGGTAGGAGCGTCTTCCACCATATAAGAGCACTCCCCTTCAGTTGAAACACCGCCATGCAAACCTTCATGTTGGAGGTATAATTGCGAAGTGCGAAGCACATCGCCATGTTCTCCAACCATGCCTCGGCGGCTGTGCCATCCAAGGCACCAAAGAACTCAGGAAATTTGATTTTCTCGAGTTCACAGTGAATGCTACCAGTACTAACCGAAGCGCGTGGTGGAACCTCAGCGGGTGCTGGCACCCTAGACTCATCTCTGTCCAAATGGTTGATCAGTGCCTCGGACATGCGCTGAAAGGATCTCATCATTCCGACTACATCGCCAACTGTTATCTTCTCCTGTTCGAGAAACTACTCGTCTCCCTGGGGGTTAGACCCCTCAGGCGTGGATGTTATTAGAGGTGTCGTGTCTCCTCCCCTAGCACCCCATCGCCTACCTCCACGACGTCCTCTAACCATGATTACCTACACGCACACAAGTCAACTTGTTCAGCAACAGTATAATCAATCATTCACATCAATGAAATTCGTAGTGATCCCAAGTCGCGGGTTGAACCCGCTCTGATACTATATATAGCAGTCCTCTTGTTTCGTCACGACAGAAAGCTTCTCATAACAAGTGCAATTTTATTTTATTTTTGTGTGTGTGTGTAGAAGGGTAATAAAGACATTATACTCAATGTCATAACACGACGACGTTCTTGAAGAAAGCAACTCGTGCAACAACGACATGATGACCCAACAGTAGCACATCAATCAACAGTAAGCAAAGTTCGACATTCAACCAACAAGAATAAAAATGACTAACCACCCATCCTACCCTGCAATGGTTAGGACCTCCAGGACACATAAGCAATGCTCAAGCCTAGGTTCCCATCGATTTTGACCATTTAAGGTCTCAAGGTTGGAGACTGTTCTGAGGAACAAGGAGGTGTTAATTACCCAAGCCACTAAGCTATGAACAAGCATTAATTACAATACACAATAACTCCCTCAACGGAAGGCACAAGCAAAAAAAATGACTTCATCAACAACCAACAACTACTCAAGGCTAAAAGGTCATTATTTATAATTTAAGTAGGCTTCAAAACAGATCCATTAACTAGTCTAATTTCCATTAGTCAACAAATACCAACCGAGCTTAACTAGGATTACAACTCAATTGAGCGAGTCTTAGTTAGCAATAGGCGGAATTTATATATCCAACTAACATCAATTTCATATCTAAATTAGCAAGTCTGAATTACAGCTAGCAACTATTTGCAATTCTATTTTAACCTTTAAAGGCAAACAAGTTAGTAAGTATAAATCAAGATTTAGACATTAACTACAAATATAATCTAACATTAATACGATCTAACCTTAGCAATTGCCATCCTAGGAACAACATTCACAAGTCTAAGATAAAAATGTTATTAATGACTTTAACATCCAACACACCATCTGGCCATTAACCGATAACATTAGTAACAATCTTGTTGTGGAATCCTACTATTTAAAACAATAAGAAAGCAATTAACGTGGCATCTAATCATGACAATTCACCTATCATTTAACATAGTCATAACCGCATTACTACATCAAGGATGAAATCATCAACTAGGCATTTATTAACTCAATCAATTTCACATGTATCTATCCTTATTCTAGGTACCAAAATGACAGCTACCTACAACAACAAGGAAAAATCGGCTAAGAAGTGTAAGGGCCACAACCCCAAGAACTATTTATGAGAGACTAATGCCATGCGCCAAAAAGGGGTTTGTTGCCACGTGCCCTCAGTACAATTCACTGCCAGGTAAAAGTAAATGTGAATAACGAGGTAATTAATATAACAGTTATCATTGAAAAAATTGAAGGCGTTACGTTTGAACTTGGGAAATTGTAGGTTAAAAAGGCAGATCTTTACACAAATTGGGACTATTTAAAAACACACCAAGAACTGTTATAATAAACAATTGATAAAAAGGAAACAGTTTAACCATAAAGGAAACCGATATCAACATTTGAAGATCTTCTTCAATGAACTACCAAAGAATTGTTGTAATGACCAGTCTATAAAATAGAAGGTAAGACCATCTATCAACCACTGGCAAGGCTATCAAATTTTAGGTGACTCTCTAGCATTGATCGGACCGAGATAAATGTAACTCTAAAGATGCTAAAACTATACTTCCTTCTAAATCTGTGTCTAAACATCTACGACTATACAATTTAAGTCTGACCAAGAAGGCCTTGAAGGATTTGTATAAGGACCAAGATCGTTGTCAAAACTGATGTCGTTGTCCCAACATGTTAAAACTGGGCAGTTACAATAAAATCTAATGTTAAAAGATTGCTAAGTGAAGGTGTTGACTAAGGGAGATGCTAGTGAGGGCTAAGATGTACAGGCTTAAACTCAACTACCCTGGTACTACCGCTGCCATAACCAGCGTGATGACATAGCCAACACTTGGAAACACATTGTCCCC
Organism: Picea engelmannii; assembly: GCA_009831015.1. Classification (NCBI taxonomy): domain Eukaryota; kingdom Viridiplantae; phylum Streptophyta; class Pinopsida; order Pinales; family Pinaceae; genus Picea; species Picea engelmannii. Next base: position 279,538 of record ML784988.1, read on the forward strand.
AATAAGGCTGTGATCGGTAACATCTGAGATAGATAGGAAAACAACTGCACGCACATCCATAAACAGTGCAATACGAGAGTGTGAAAGCAACCCTAAAACCCAGCCCAATCGCAAGATCTAACCAGTAGAATCTGAAAATGCATGTGTCTTCTTCCAGCAAAACGAGGATCTAACTAATTAAAGGTAAAGTATAAACTAGAACACTCCAAAACTGTACAGGTATAAGTCTAGTGGAAGGACCGTCGACCATAAAACTGGAATTCGGACAGGGCCAACAACTCATTTTCTTTTACCCTATTTCTGTGATGGCCCTCATTCCCAACAAATGCGCAATTAAAATCAAAGTCTGACAGGGGTGGTTACTAGAGAACAAGTTAGACTTGGGTCGTGCAAAGGTGACAGATCATACGCAGCTCCAACCATAACCACTAAGAGCCTAAGTCATGAAGGCGAAGACAATAACTGCCCTTTGAAATAGCTACGTGCGATTCTGGACAAGGACGTTAGCGTGCATGGTTGGGCCATTCCTGGAAGGCAAAAACATTATATATAGTATTATTACTTTTTCTTTTACGGACTGTCAACAGCTATTGATTCTCATGGACGCATTAAGTTAGCACCCAGCGCAGAACCTCCACGCCTAAACCTTTCATACAATTCGACAATGATGCAGAGATTAATCACAATGAAACAGTGTGCAACAACAACAGAATCATTATACTAAACCTATCAGAAGGAATTTGCTTCGCTGCCATTAATTCAATAACTAAAACATCGTACCATACATCCCCGAAAATATAGAGATAAAACAAATGTGGTGAGAGGAAAGAGCAGACACTATTTAATATAAGAAAAAAAAGGATGTTCAGGTTCGATTCAAGCCCTAGAAAATAAAAACGTAAGGACCCAGTGGGAGCAGTCATAGAAATGAGCATCGAGATTCTAACAGCCCAAGCCCGGAGAAAATCCAAGGTTAAGCCCTTAAGGCGAGGAAAACAACAAGCGCAGAGATATTCCAACCAAGACAAGATAATCCACATGCCACGGTCATTGCCAGAGGCGGAATAAACAATCATCTAGGGAAAAACATCAAGGGTAGCCATCTGATAGGTTCGCCTTCGCTTCACCATCCTCGCACAGAAAAGCAGGGCATTGAGATCCATAGGTATTTTAACGCTAAGGCGACGGCCGTAGATTAGGCTTCTGGATAACTGCTCAGACGAGGACTGGTGGGCTAAGGATGAAGGATAAACAACTTCAAGATCACAATCAACACATAGGGCAGTCAAGTCATGTGGGAACAAAGTCCATGGGAGTCAACAATCATTGAGCTAGGCTGAGAAATTTTTTAGTCATCCAATTTAAAAATAACTCAGTTTACTTCTCCACTAAATACGCAGATCCAAGCATAAGTCCTAATACATTCTACCATACAAAAATGAAGAGTGTACCATTTCCTGATCGCCCACTCTGATTGGTGTCACGCGCGCTCCGTGCAACTCTCGCTCACCGACCATTAAGACTTCACCGGTACTTCCCAGCCAATGCTAGGGGTACTCTTCTTACCCCTTATCCCCCCGAGCCACAAAGGGGCCACACACACTATCCAGAGGTTTCGTCTAGCTCCCAGCGCACCTCGCAACACCGAGCTACCACTCCTCCCTGAGTTGGGTATCCCAACTCCCACAAGTAAATGAGTCAAGTCGATATTTCTGCAGCGTAACGTTACGCAAACAAAAGATGATCCTTCATCCTTCTCCTCCCTTTATTTTATAGAGTTTCAAACTTCCTTTCTTTCCTAAAATCTCATTTAATTAAAGTTTTAAAAATAAATGCCCAAAAATTCCTCTCCGTACAAGTGTCCCTCATCCCCTACAATCGTCCATAAATTAATTTCTTTAATTAAGTAATTATCTTTATTTCCCTCACCCACCTAGAGTTACTCCTTGAATCACTCCTAGGTGTCCCTAGATTCCCTTACAGGTTTTAAAGGCTTTCCCTATTATGAAATTGCTAATTCAATTTAAAATTAGAAAGCTCTTAAATGTAGATTCTTTACTAAGTTGACCTCCCGCTTTTTCCCTTAAGTTCCCCTTTTTCCTTTTTATGTTACCTCCTTTCCCTAGTTTCCTATTTTTTTTTTATTTTCCCTCTTTCCCCTTTTACTTAGAACTCAAAAAGGCAGGTGTGGAATATAACCATTTTTCCCTTTTATCATTAATTCAGTATCTTTTTAAATTATCAAAAGATAAAATAATTAATTCCCTCTTTACTTTTTGTATCCACGGATTTTATTTCTTATGAATAATTTAATTTCTTACTCCCTTCATGTTACAAAATTTTATGAAGACCATAATTATTACTTAAGTGGTTTTTATTTTAAATTTTATTATTTTATTTTATTTTATCTATTTATTTTATTTTTTATTTTTTATTTTTTTAAAGGTAGACAAATTTTTACCCCTAGCGTAGTTTTTAGACTTAGAACTTAGATTTTGTACTGGGCGAAATTTAATTAGGGGAATCGTTTTAAAATTTGTTAACATGTTATTCGTCTTAGGGCCATCTAGGTTCATCCTTCTATCATCATCAACGCGACGTGCCCTTCAGGATGCACTAGGTGCTCCAAGGGTGCCACTCGCCTCATTTGTTCCTTTGCGCGACGTGCCCTTCAGGACGCACTACGTGCTCCAAGGGTGCCACTCGCCTCTTGACTGATTGGTAGACATCAATAGCCCCTGGAGTCAACACTCCACCATGTGAACTTGTGGGAGACTAAGGGCCTCTAAGGAATAAGGCCCCTGCCTTATTGTGTGCCCCTTAGAATCATCGTGTGCGACTGTCGCAGTCTGCCCTCACAGCATCGTGGGTCCTCTCGAGCTAGGTAATAGTTAACCTACAGTTCGAGCCACGACGGGAGTGCTAGTAGGTTGTGGCAGTGCTGTTGTCCACACCTCTCCCTCAACATCTCTAGTAGTTGTGTGTGACCCCTTTACTCCATATGTGAGTCTGGTCAGCAAGCTATCGTCAGCCTACATCATCAACAAATCATGTCAGAACATATCCACATCATATCATCTAGTTAGATGCACTAATATCACAGTAAAATAATCAAACCCTAGTGGCACACTCCCTGACTCGATCCGGAGTCCAAGGGATTCCATCGATGCCTCTGCATCATCAAGGTCCAAAACCCTGCACACTCAGTAAAACCGAGTCAATAGCATCTGTCTATGTCAATGTAGTAAAACAACATGTCATCAACCATAATGCCTCATAATCAAAATCAAAAAGTTTTAATAGCATAATAATCCGGATCACTTGCGAGAAAGTGTCCTCAAAGAATTAGTTCGCTCAGTGCGCCAGAGCGGGATGTTACAACGGGGTTTTCGTCGAACATACAAAATATCTTAACAAGAAAAGGTGATTTTGGTGGGGTTAAAACACATTACTGGCATACATTCATTAAGGTAATTAGTAGGTTATAATATATTTCCTTATTGGTGCACATTTTTTGGAAACAAATAATAATTATTTGTTTTTTGTTACAGTATGTTCTACCTTTATCTCTCCCATACAAATTTGATAACAACATAAAACAAATTATTTATGTACTTGGAAAATACATGAGGTAAGTATTGTTTTATAAGGAAAATGTACTTCTTATGTGATTTGTAGCGGAACTTATTGATATATTATGTTTTATCTGCAAATTTATGTATGCCTTGACATTATTTTATTGCATCGAAATTTGTAGGTGGCTATCATCAAAATAAATCCATAAAGAAGATATAAGGTATTGGAAAAGAGAAATTCCCTGACTAATGTGTCAAATGCAACTGTATCTACCTCCATCATTTTTCAATGCCCAAGAACACTACCTCATACACCAAGTTGAGGAGATTGAATTATGTGGACCAGTACACACAAGGTCGATGTGGATGGTGGAGAGGCAGTGGAAGTCACTAAAGGCTTTTGTTAGACAAAGAGCATGTCTGGAGGGTTCTATGGTTGAGGGATATATGGTATATCAATGCATGGTGTATATTAGTCAATATCTACCTAAATTAGCAGAAAATATGAATGTGCCTCGCATTTTTCATCTCGACTCCATCAACAAATTTGAAGGGCAGGTCCTATTGGGGAAAGGTAACATGAGGACTGTGAAAGGTAATTATTAGATGTTGACGTAGATTTAATATATTACACATTTATTAAATTATTCCTTTATTAACAATAGATAATTAATGATATTAAATTGTTACGCTATCATATAGTTGCTCGAGAGTGGGATGCTTTACATTTATACATTGCAAACAACCTTGATTGGATGGAGCATTGGATAGAATCTACTGAAGAATACTTTGGTAGGTTATCATGGGAAGGGGTGAGTAAGATTATTAAAACAACGCATCGTCATCGAGATCAATTTCTTGATCTCACATCAAGGGAAGTTGATTTATCCTTTGGTTTAAAAGATAAACAGGAAAGTAAAAAAATTTACCCACATTTTCCTAGTTTTTTCCCAATTTTTCAATGTATTTGGTTTGTTTAATTTTTGAAATATATATTTACTAAGTCCTATATGAGGTTTATTATTTGGCAATGTATTTTTTACTTTTTTTCCATGTTGCAGTTGAAAATTCACAAGGCTATGTGGTGTAATGGTCGTAAATTTCATATCAAAATGTTGGATGGTAAGATGAAAACCTCAGATTGCGGGATAACTGAAATGTTTAAGGTCACCAACATTTCCTCTAGAAGTGACAGAAATTCGGAAGAAACTGAGAATAGGTACAATGGGCATTTGGAGGATATAATTGAGTGTGATTTTAATTCCTTTAAAATAGTTTTGTTTGAGGTTAAATGGTACAGGCTACGGATGCATGAATGTGATCCTGAAAGAAATTTTATTGAGCATGATAATGGATTTACCATGGTTAATACAAGGGCATTTGAACTGGGTACAGAGCCTTATGTTCTTCCAAGTCAATGTGAGCAAGTATTTTACTCAAAGGTACCTAGTAAAGCAGGTTGATCATACGTTGTTAGATATGATCCAAGAGGAAGACTAGTAAAGTATAATCATGTAGCCGAGGATGAAGATAATAATGAGGAAGAAGATCATGATTATGTAGATCAGGAGCAGGTGGCTCATGTAGTCGATGTGTCAGACTAAGAAATTGAAGAAGTTGATCATCCAAATGTAGGAGACAACGATCTCATTGACGATATCGATAACTATATTAGCGAAAATGACATTGATGATGATGTTTATATGAATGATCCTTTCACCAATATCGATTATGAACCAGATCCTGATACAAATGTTGATCTGGATGAAGAAGAAGATGACTGATATTTAATTGTTGAAAAGAAGAGGTATGTGTTTATTTCTTTTATATGATCTTTATATGTTTTTATTTTGTATAATATAGTATATGATACATGTTCTTTAGAATTTCAAATTAGGTAATATGGGGAAATTGAGAGTGATGTGAGGGGGGGGCATAATTAAAGATTCCACCTTCACGTGGTTTCCCCTGTTTAGTAGAGAATGAACTATTCTTGAAACCAAGAAGAGCTCTGCGCGATTGCGCCTAATCATACCAATGATGTAGGTATGTCCATCATCAATTCATCATGTAAACCATAAACCTAATTTAGTGGAGTCATCGATTTGTTCCCAATGAATGGATGTGTTGTTGTTGACATGGAATGGGACAACACAAGTACAGCTTCTTAATTTTCTTCCTTCACTTGATGTGGGCCTAGTCATTCCTAGCCTTGAATTGAAATTTGCCCCTAGTCTTAGTCATCACCCTTCATGACACTTGTTACCCAACGATCATTAGATCACAAGGTTGGAGGCATATGGGCATTGGGATCATGAGGCTTTATAACCATACAGTAACAAGAGACATTAATTTAACTTTGAATAGATTGAAAGGTGCGTGCAATTGAAAATACTAACAACCCAAAACTAAAAGGGATCAATACACAGACTATCAATGAGAGGTGATCTAGTCGTGGTGTGTAGGAAGAGGCCTAGCACCTTCAAAATTATCATTCTCCAAATATCTTATAAAACTTCTACAAGAAAATTGTACTAGGACTAGACACGAGCAACAATGACCTGTGAATGGGTTCAACGTTCAAATTTTTTCAAACTATTTATGTATGCATTGAAATTTTACATCAATAGACTATCCGCATGCCTTAACGATATGGGAGGGTTTCTGAACTCAAATTTGACTCACACACCCACTTTATTCCATCATCAATTCATCATGTAAACCATAAACCCTAATTTAGTGGAGTCATCGAATTTTTGGGTTTTAGTGTTCCCAGTGAATGGATTCATTTTTGTTGACATGGAATGGAACAACACATGTACATCTTCTTAATTTTCTTCCTTCACTTGATGTGGGCCTAGTCATTCCTAGCCTTGAATTGAAAGTTTCCCCTAGTCTTAGTCATCACCGTTCATGACACTTGTCACCCAACGATCATTAAACCACAAGGTTGGAGGCATATGGGCATTGGGATCATGAGGCTTTATAACCCTACAGTAACAAGAGACATTAATTGAACTTTGACTAGATTGAAAGATTCATGCAATTGAAAATACTAACAACCCAAAACTAAAAGGGATCAATACACAAACTCTCAATGAGAGCTGATATGGTCGTGGTGTGTAGGAAGAGGCATGGCACCTTCAAAATTATCATTCTCCAAATATATTATACAAATTCTACAGGGAAGTTGTACTAGGACTAGACATGGGCAACAATGACCTGTGAATGGGGCCAACATTGAAATTTTTTCAAACTATTTTTGTATGCATTGAAATTTGACATGGATAGACTATTTGCATGCCTTAACGATATGGGAGGGTTTCTAGACTCAAATTTGACTCACACGCCTACTTTCTACCATCGTCAATTCATCATGTAAACCATAAACCCTAATTTAGTGGAGTCATTGAATTGTCAGGTTTTAGTGTTCCCAGTGAATGGATGTGTTGTTGTTGACATGGAATGGGACAACACATGTACAACTTCTTAATTTTCTTCCTTCACTTGATGTGGGCCTAGTCATTCCTAGTCTTGAATTGAAAGTTGCCCCTAGTCTTATTCATCACCCTTCATGACACTTGTCACCCAATGATCATTACATCACAAGGTTAGAGGCATATGGGCATTGGGATCATGAGGCTTTATAACCCTATAGTAACAAGAGACATTAATTGAACTTTGACTAGACTGAAATCTATGTGCAATTGAAAATACTAACAACCCAAAACTAAAAGGGATCAATACAAAAACTATCAATGAGAGGTGATCTGACCGTGGTGTGTAGGAAGAAGCCTAGAACCTTCAAAATTATCATTCTCCAAATATCTTATACAAATTCTACAAGGAAATTGTACTAGGACTAGACATGGGTAAAAGTGACTTGTCAATGGGGCCAACGTTGAAAGTTTTTCAAACTATTTTTGTATGCATTGAAATTTTACATGGATAGAATGTTTTCATGCCTTAACAATATGGGAGGGTTTCTGGACTCAAATTTGACTCACACACCCACTTTTTTCCATCATCAATTCATCATGTAAACCATAAACCCTAATTTAGTGGAGTCATCGAATTGTCGGTTTTTAATGTTCCTAGTGAATGGATGTGTTTTTGTTGACATGGAATGGGACAACACATGTACAACTTCTTAATTTTATTCCTTCACTTGATGTGGGCCTGGTCATTCCTAGCCTTGAATTGAAATTTTCCCCTAGTATTAGTCATCACCCTTCATGACACTTGTTACCCAATGATCATTAGATCACAAGGTTGGAGGAATATGGGCATTGGGATCATGAGACTTTATAACCCTACAGTAACAAGAGACATTAATTGAACTTTGACTAGATTGAAAGGTGTGTTCAATTGAAAATACTAATAAACCAAAACTAAAAAGGATCAATACACAGACTGTCAATGAGAGGTGATCTAGCCGTGGTGTGTAGGAATATTCCTAGCACCTTCAAAATTATCATTCTCCAAATACCTTATACAAATTCTACAAGGAAATTGTACTAGGACTAGACGTAGGCAACAATGACCTGTGAATGGGGCCAACATTGATATTTTTTCAAAGTGTTTATGTATGCATTGAAATTTGACATGGATAGACTATCTACATACCTTAGTGATATGGGAGGGTTTATGGACTCAAATTTGACTCACACACCCACTTTCTTCCATCATCAATTCATCATGTAAACCACAAACCCTAATTTAGTGGATTCATCGAATTGTCTATTTTTAGTGTTCCCAGTGAATGGATGCATTGTTGTTGACATGGAATGGGAAAACACAAGTACAACTTCTTAATTTTCTTCCTTCACTTGATGTGGTTTTGGTCATTCCTAGCCTTGAATTGAAAGTTGCTCCTAGTCTTAGTCATCACCCTTCACGACACTTGTCACCCAACGATCATTAGATCACAAGGTTGGAGGCATATGGGCATTGGGATCATGAATCTTTATAACCCTACAGTAATAAGAGACATTAATTGAACTTTGACTAGATTGAAAGGTGTGTGCAATTGAAAATACTAACAACCCAAAACTAAAAGGGATCAATGCACAGACTGTCAATGAGAGGTGAGTTGGTCGTGGTGCGTAGGAAGAGTCCTAGCACCTTCAAAATTATCATTCTCCAAATATATTATACAAATTCTACAAGGAAATTGTACTAGGACTAGACATGGGCAACAGTGACCTGTGAATGGGGCCAACGTTGAAAATTTTTCAAACTGTTTATGTATGCATTGAAAATTGACATGGATAGACTATTAACATGCCTTAACGATATGGGAGGGTTTCTAGACTCAAATTTGACTCACACACCCTCTTTCTTCCATCATCAATTCATCATGTAAACCATAAACCCTAATTTAGTGGAGTCATCAATTTGTCAGGTTTTAGTGTTCCCAGTGAATGGATGCATTGTTGTTGACATGGAATGGGACAACACATGTACATCTTCTTAATTTTCTTCCTTCACTTGATGTGGGTCTGGTCATTCCTAGCCTTGAATTGAAATTTTCCCCTAGTCTTAGTCATCACCCTTCAATGTGAAGTTACCCCTAATCTAATTAAATACCACACAATCAAGCGAATACCAATTACCCTATTGCAGTGACATGCAAAAGTAAAAGAGGGGAAAAAGAGAAATTATACATGCACTTACCATTTTAAAGGTTCCATGTTGTTGAAGATAAACTAGTGTTGATGATCATTTGTAATGTTGTTTTTGGGAAATACTCATTAGAATCATCTTCATCATTAGTAGAAGGATGATTAGGATTATTTCATTGATAAAATTAATATTGACATTTTGAGTGATGTGTCGCATAATGTGCATTCAATTTTTTTTACATAAAAATTACAATAAGATAAGCATATAATGGAAACTAATGTTAAAATATATGGAAGAAGTTTTTTACATGGAAACATTATTTGTGATTTTTTTTTATACCAAAATAGATTATTTTTCTTCATTGCTACCACCATCACCCTTTCCATCAACATATTCCCCATTATAATTAGATTCATTGTTTCTTCAATTTTATCTTTATCATTATGTCAATCGCCATGAATGAATCCTTAATGGATCCAATGTTGAAACGTAGAGTAGTAGAATGATATTATCTTTATTGAAGATTTGATATAGATGCAATGCATCACCTCCTTTCACCATTATCTGCAAAAATGGGATTTCATTAAACACTAAATAGACCTTATAAAAAAACAAAAAACCTTTTCTCACCCATCTTACTTATGAAATAAACAAATATTTGATGGATTATTTAGTGAACTCGGACCTCTATTAATAGATCCCTAGATTTTTTTAATGACATTTGTGAAGATTTAGAAGGCAACATGAACCCAAGGGTTACAAAAAATTGGCAAGAATGTTTGCAAGGAATCTGAGTCAACGATTTATGTACCATGCCTTTATTAAATTTGAAATGAAAATCTATGTGCATTGCTAATTATTCCAAAAACAAACTTTTTGAGAGTAAAGTTTAACATGTTTCTTTTCCATTGAATTTCTTATTAATTTTTCAATATATAATCCCATGTCAATGATTTCCGGATAACAATCTTGTTGAATGTGCCCTTTCAAACTCTTTCTATTCAGGTCTTGATTCATGTTTAAAATAAAATTTATTCTGTTAGTTAATTTTTTTTATTAATTTCACAATCTATAAACCTTTCTTTCTCTATTAAACTATAGCATTTAAAGCATTGACATACAAGCTCACCAATTCAAAACCATTATTCTCTCCATCACCTTTCATCAATAGTATCAAACAAAATATGGGTAAAGCAATATATATTTAGTAAACAATGTCAAAGGAATGAGGAAACATGGTTACTGCTTTTGAAAATACAAACCATCTCTCTTATTTGATTATTTTATTCAAATAGCATACAAATCTACACATTCATGATCTAAAATATGTCTTCCCCTTATCAATCAAGCCTCATCGTAGATTAGTAGGGGGTGATTGTGTTGACCATTTTTGCATGCGACCATAGTTTGGAGCCCGCCCATTGTTGCACACGACCATAGTTGGGATTCATAGGAGGAGCCTGCCCATTATTGTCATCAATTTGGAGATCATTGTGCACGCGACCACGGGAGGAGGAGGGCACACTGTGCAGGGAGGAGAGGGCACATGGAGGGAACACTATGCAAAGAGAAGAGGGCACACATAGGGGATACACTGGGAGGGCACACAGAGAGCACTGAGTCAAGGGCACACGCAAGGGCACACGAAATGGTGAGTACCTTTATTCCCTTATATTGTTGTGTATTTGGAGTAGGATAAAAAGGTATGCAATATTGAGATTCAAGCACATGCCCTAAACCCTTTTTTTTCTTTTCACAACAACCTATTGAGTGCTAGTCAAACATAGACAATCAACTCAAGGATTTTGGAACCCAAATTTACTCATGAAGTTGAGAAGAAAGGTCTCAATTTGTGGCCACATAGTATTTTAATACACTTTGACAACACAAATCATGGACTACCAAGCAAACAAGGGTAAATGAAGAGAGTGAGGGACATTTATACAATGGTAGCTTCGAATGATCAACACTTCTTTCAAGGGGTTGGGTCATTAAATATGTAATGAAATGAGGTTAGGGGCATCAAGGACTAGATAAATTCTTCAATGGATATTCCTAATATAACTTTCAGATCTAAGAGGCCATGGCCATTGCAATATACAATATGAACTCCAATATGCGCAAAGACACAAAATGGGTATAAGGCCTGAGATGATATATTGATGGATAGCACTATGCATGACGCTATGGAAATTATATACTAAACAATTCTTCCACAGATCTTCGACCACCATACTACAAACAAATGAAGCCATAGTACAAAACATACAGTAAAACTTAGAAACTTGAAATAGGTATGGCTTTTGGAACATTGGGAATGAAATATTCACGAATAATGCATCGAGCATGAGGCTGAAGGCCTTTTTTCTCCTAAGGGGAATTAAACCATTGAGTTACAATATCACAAAAATGACATAAATGAACTACTCATCACAAAGAAACAATCCAACCAGGCTTGTGCAAATGGTAAGGAGGGAAATGCATGGGAGAAAAGAGATTGAAGCTCAAAATTCTATAAACACAACATCCTTGTCACTAGACAACCATAATTCCTAACAATGTTGTCAAAGAAATATGAGGACTAATTCTATTAATGCTAAGAAATTTTCCATGTCGGAATCCATGAACAATTGACAACACTTTTGAGCATGGGGGTCAATTCTAGCTCCTTAAATCCTCAGCATGAGCTAACACAATCAAATCCATTAATTGTTGGGGTAGTTCTCCCCACAACATCAAATGCACAAATATTAATTGGCCTAAAACACATTTTCTCCATGTCACAAAATGGTGAATTAGAGAGTAAAGTCAACATATGAAACCTTCGATGTGAACAAACTGTTGATTCTCACCCACAACTATGATCATACAAGTAGTTCATTACAATGGTGATCAATCCTCATACTACCAATCAATATCAAGGAAATCAACAACCATACAAAAGTTTGCAATCCTAATACATGCCAAATCACTCTATCATCCAAAGTCCAAGGCAATAAACCATAGTCCATGTAATATATGTTCGCCATAATCATTGTTGAGGTCAAACACTTAGATTTTTGTGCTAGGTTGGGGTTTCATATCATATAGTTTAGGCTTCAAATAGAAATAAACAATGCACTATAACACTTATTCCTCCAGACAACTATCACCATGAAATAACCTGGAAATCACTCCAATACAACCATGGAAACAAAATTGTAACAAATACATGCCTTCAACCAACCCCAACTCTAAAAATCAAGTACAGGCCTTTGGGATGCTTTTAACACATCAAAACCAATGTTGCAATCCAAGATAACATTCTAAACCATGATTGAAACAACGAATTGCAATTGCCTTTTAACCAAGCAAGGACACTCAAAACCACTATGTAGCATATAATCAAATGTCAAAGTGAGTAGAAATGCATGTGTACTGATGTTTCCACATTTGTTCTAGAACATGACTCCATCTTAATGATAAACATAAATAATGTGCAAACCCAAATCTGGGAATATTGTACCCTTGGAATCACTAAATCATGCATATACAATGTCAGATACCCATAAATCCTTTTGTGATTCATTTTCAATCAAAACATTATATTAGAGTAACCAAGTAACCTCCCATCAACCACCACATGTATTGCAATTGTATCATCATTACTAAGTGTTGGAAATGCAACAAAGTAACTTATATGATGTCGGATTCAAGCACCTTTTATTAAGTGATGAACTTCCTAGGTGGTGAGTAACCTGATTTAGCAAGGAGGTAGTTTGGGTTTAGGTTATCTCAAATATGGTTAAGGTTGTGCTTGGATAAATAGAGTAGCGGAAAGTATTTTATGTAGCAATACTTTGTGAATGTACTAGTTGGTCATTTTTATGATCAATGTCACTCCCTACTCAAAGGACCGCCAATGGTGTTTTGTTATGTAAATATTTCTTACTCCATAGGCCCTAGAATCCCTTGAGAGGCCCCATTAAAGAAACCCCACGAAACATATTCATACAAATTTAGAGGAAGAACAACCCTATCTTTATTTTTCTTGGGACTAAAAAAGAATGAATTGTATGCACTCTCAATCTTGTAAAAAAATTGAAGAGTGTAGACCATGTATTTAAAACTATAGCCATTTCATGCCACCCACATGGCCCATAGCACATATTTAAAACTATGTGATTCATTTGGTTGTTGCCCAAATTCCTGTGAGAAGTGACAAGATATGAAGAGGTGGAAAATAGTTTCTTCATTCTCCTTGCACAAAGGATAGATGCGTAGACCTTGTCAACTATTGTTTTGTATGTTATCCCATGTTAATATTGTATTGGCAAGGAGGAACCACAACATGGACCACTTAGTGTGGTTCTCCTACAATGGATGGAAGGAAACCTTATAACCCAATTGAACTGTGTATGTGCCTTCACATTTGTTGGCTCCCCATACCAATGTGTCCTCCCTCTCCCTTATGTACACTTAAGTGCTAGTGAACTTACTTATATAATTTTTTTATTCCATCCCATTGTCTCCTCTCAAGTTCAATGCTTTCATTGTCTTCCATATAGAAGACCACAACCATTTCCTTTATAGTTTGTACAACTTCATCAAAACCTTTCCTCTATTCCCCACCAACCATTAAAGGCGCTTTCCAAATATGTGAAATTCTAGGATCATGGATTTCCAAACTATCAATCCACACTTGAACTCTTTGATGGGTCTCAAATCTAGTTCTCCACTGAGCGTCGGGGGATATATGTTGATCAAAAACTACTAACTATAAGCAAATATGCAACTATAAGAAAATATGCAACTATGCAACTATATGCAACTTTATGCAAAAAAACAACTTATGAAACTATATGCAACTTATGCAACTATATGCAAATATTTTCAACTTTATGCAACTATATAGCAACTATATGCAAATATGCAACGTATCCAACTATGCAACTATGCAACTATATGCAACTTTATGCAACAATGCAACTTATGCAACTATATTGAAACTATATTGCAACTATATGCAACTATATTGCAACAATTTCGTATGCAATTATATGCAACTATGCAACATGCAACTTCTGCAACTTATGCAACTTTATGCAGCAATGCAACTTATGAAACTATGCAACTATATGCAACTTATGCAACTATATGCAACTATATGACAATTTTGTATGCAACTATATGCAACTATATGCAACTATGAAACTATATGCAACTTTATGCAAAAATGGAACTTATGCAACTTTATGCAAAAATGCAACTTATGCAACTTTATGCAAAAATGCAACTTATGCAACTTTATGAAAAAATGCAACTTATGCAACTTATGCAACTATATGCAACTTTATGCAACTATATGCAACTATGCAACTAAATGCAACTTATGCAACTATATGCAAATATGCAACTTATCCAACTATATTCAACTATGCAACTATATGCAACTATATGCAACTTTATGCAACAGTGAAACTTATGCAACTATATTGCGACTATATGCAACTATATTGCAACAATTTTGTATGCAACTATATGCAACAATGCAACTTATCATGTTTTTTAGTGACGATATGCAACTTTATGCAACTATATGCAACTTATGCAACTATATGCAAATATGCAACTTATCCAACTATATGCAACTATGCAACTATATGCAACTTTATGCAACAATGCAACTTTATGCAACAATGCAGCTTATGCAACTATATTGCAACTATATGCAACTATTTGTAACTATATGCAACTATTTGCAACTATATGAAACTATATTGCAACAATTTTGTATGCAACTATATGCAACTATGCAACTTATCATGTTTTTTAGTGACAATATGCAACTATATGCAACTTTATGCAACAATGAAACTTATGCAACTATATGCAACTTTATGCAACAATGCAACTTATGCAACTATATGAAACTTTATGCAACAATGAAACTTATGCAACTATATGCAACTTATGCAACTATATGCAACTTTATGCAACAATGCAACTATATGCAACTATATTGCAACTACATGCAATTGTGTTGGTACCACAAACGTATATTGGCACGATAACTTATCTTCTTGTTTTAACAAGTGTAGGTAATACCAAATAGGTATCTGTCAGATCTATCTTCCTCGAGTGATGATCAAGATATACTAAGAGAGGTTGAAAGTGAGACGTGTTGTACTAGATCTACCGGTTTTAGATCACCTAGATCTGAAAAGGTAAGGAAAAGATTTTGTATACGCATGCAATTTTTTATTGCCAATGGAGGGTCATGTAATTATGATGTTGAGAGCATAGGTGACATTGAGTTTCCCTTGAGGTATAAACATCTAGTGAAACGATGGGCACCTAAGGAGCCACCTAGAGTGGACACGGATTTCTTCATCAATGGGAGGATGTATCGCATTGCTCCTTCGTCATTACATGGATTGAGGTTATTTTCCATGGATGGAATAAAGGTCAGCTATGGAACTATAATTGAATTGATGGATTATGTCAGACCATTATACAAATACAATCATTGGTTGATGTTGGTCTGATATACGTGAAGTATGCAGAGATACAGAGCTGCCGCAAATTATATACAACTAGTAGATAACAATCAAAATAAAGGGGCAACTATGTATATTGATGGAAGGTCAAAATCTATTGGAAACATTACGGGCTTTATAAATAGTACACGACTAGTGGTAGAAACTAAGAAACCGAATTGCATATTTGAGGGATGCGAAGGAAATCGTATATTTGTATGTGCAACAAAAACAATAGTTCTAGGTGAAGAGTTGTTGATCGATTACAAGTTAAATCGAATAGATGGAGGGGGTGCGACTATGGGGGTAAATATCTTACATACCATTCAACTCAACCTTTGATCAATCATTGTTACAATTTATAGCTGCAATATTTCAATTTTTTACTGCACATATTTCATTTTTCATTATTTATTTTCTGATATTACTACAATATTTCATTTTTTTAATGTTACAACTACTTTCATAACTCTTGTTGATTAATTTATTGTGTTGACATCTATCTAGGGTGACCGTGAGATATCACATGCTACATCTGTCTAGGGTGACCGTGGAAAGGCACCCACTATGCCTCAGCAGGTAAATGTTAAATACAGTAACAACTTATGACTACAACAACTAAATTTTAGAAATTTCATTTTTTTTTTCTAATATTACTGGAATATTTCATTTTTTTAATGTTACAGGTGACTTTCATAACTTTTGTTGATTGATTTATTATGTCAACTTCATTCCAGGATGATCGTGGTAGAAAATCGCCCGCTACATCTGTCCAGGGTGACCGTGGAAAGGCACCTGTTGTGCCTCAGCAGGTAAATGTTAAATATAGTAACAACTTATGACTACAACAACTAAATTTCTGAAATTTCATTATTTTTTTTCTGATATTACTGCAATATTTCATTTTTTTATGTTACTAGTGAATTTCATAACTTTTGTTGATTCATTTATTGTGTCAACATCTGTCCAGGGTGACCATGGCAGAAAATCACCCTCTACTTCTGTCCAGGGTGACCATGGAAAGGCACTCGTTGTGGCTCACCAGGTAAATGTTAAATACAGTAACAACTTATGACTACAACAACTAAATTTCTGAAATTTCATTATTTTTTTCTGATATTACTCCAATATTTCATTTTTTAAATGTTACAGGTGAATTTCATAACTTTTGTTGATTGATTTATTGTGTCAACTTCTATCCAGGGTGACCGTGTCCGAAAATCACCCGCTACATCTTTCCAGGGTGATCGTGGAAAGGCACCTGTTATACCTCAGTAGGTAAATGTTAAATACAGTAATAACTTATGACTACAATAACTAAATTTCTCAAATTTTAAAGTTCATCTCATTAATTTTATTCATCAATGTATTGTGGCATGGTCAACGTGGGAAGGATCCCAATGAGGATATTGATGAGGATGAAATATTTTATTCCACTGACCCAATGACAACTATAACGAAGGCCTTGAAAAGGCTAACATATAATATCTAGGTTTGCTTAGCAAAAGACCCCTGACACAAGAGGACATGGCAAGAATTGTAGAGCTACAAAATACAATAACTAATTTTGGGGCAACTGGCATCTTCACGTATTTTATCAACTATGACAATTTCATATCCATTTTTTGTTTTATATTTTCTATATGATCTGATAAAGTAAAGTTTTTCATTTGTAGGATTTTTTAAACCCCATGTGTCTGGAACCTGTCAATCCTGCAATTGCTATAGGTAGCAGTGATGGTACAATGCAAAACAAATGTCGACATAGCAAAGTGAAAGTGAGGATTTTTTAGCTTCCTAAGGTTCCCCTCGAATCCATTGATGAGTGCAATGATTTTGACTGGCATGATGAGCCAGAGCCTAGGACTCCACATGACTCCGAAGAGGAACATACTATAGATGGAGAGGAAACTATTATGCATGGAGCAGAATGAATTAAAAGCACCAAATCACTAGATGTCACCTTTCTATTGGATGAAGCATGTGTTCCGATCAATATTCGGAAGATTGCATGTAATTGTTAATTAATTGATTCATTTTTTTCATGAAATTGAAATGCACATTTGTTGAGATTATTATAAATTAATGGATAACACATTTATGCAGGAAACAATGTTTTCTATAGAAACTTAAATGACAAAGAATTGGAGTTGTTTGGCCCCACCATGATCCAGGTGGATATTGGTGGCCACCCACCTTTCCATCTAGCTCAAAACAACTTTCTAGCAATTTTGATAATTTACATTTTTTTGCAATTTTTTCGGGTCTTGAACTTCCAGAGTCGTTTTGAGGCCCTAAACGACGTTTTTTGGGGTAAAATGCAATTTTTGTAGTCCTCAGATCGATCTTTCCAATGGGCTATCATATGCCTAAAACGAAGATCGTATGCAAAAGTTATGACCCCAGGAAGTTGATGTACTGACTTAGCCAAACGGGGCCCACATGACTTTTGGTGCTTCATCTCCTAGGGTTAGGTTTTTGGATGTTTAGGGTTTTTGGAACTCATGTTTATTGTAAAAATTCCTTGAGAGCCTCATTGTAATTATCTTCTTGTGAATGAACGCAGCCGTCACATCTCTTCTCAAAGATAAGCCACCACCATTCCAACAAGCTTGTTTTTCGCTACATTTTACAGTTTCAGTTTATTTCCTTATTGAATAGAAAACTAGTTTTATTGTATCTCTGTTATTCTGTGTTAAGCATCTGCTAATAATCTGTAGTCATTTTGTCTTGCTCATAAAAGTTGGATTAGTGGTATCATAGCGTTCTTCTCCTTATCATCTTAATGCATGTCCCCAACGAGGTCGGAGTACAAAGAGTTGGGTCTCGAGCTTGTTTCTCTTCAGGACAAAAGCTCTCGCACACCCAAGAGACCTCTCATGGAAGGAGAAAATAAATATGATGGGACATGAGATCCTTTCAAACTATTGATTGAGGAATCCCTCACGCAAAAAAGGAACGAGATGATGGATAATTTCACGCAAATCCTTTAGCGGCTACCAACAGGCGACGCATCTTCTTCGAGCGGAGGCACCGCCCCCTTCAAGGTACAAATAAACTTTGATATTCCTATATTTGAAGGTAAAATAGATGTAGATGTTGTATACAAGTGGTTCAATCTACTAGAAGGGTATTGTTCTGTCCATAACTTTTCAAATAGAGAAAATATTACTTTTCTGCTCCTCAAAGTCATTCCCCATGTCAAAGATTGGTGGGAAACTTTCTGTGAGAAAAAGGAAACAGAGGCACCCTCATTATTTATAGTCACGATCACCTGGGAATCATTCAAGGATGCTATTAAGGAACAATACTACCCTGTCAGAATTTATGACAACTTATATACCAAATGGACCACACTGCAACAAGAAAGAGACCAAGCAGTGCCAGATTTCACAAATATCTTCCATACCTTGCGCACCAAGTTGGGTATCAAATATTCGGAGCGACATCTGGTGCTCAAGTATCACGGTGCTCTACATAGATAAATCCGTACCGAAATGGAATTTCTGGACATATCATCCTTAAGCGCGGCCTACCGATATGCCATCAAAATCGAGCAGAATCTCAAACAAAAGATGCGACAATTTGGGCCAGGGAACCCCTCAAAACAAAATCCAGGAAAGGTCAGCCCCAACCCATAGAACAAAAGACAGAGAAAACATGGATAGTATCAGGACAACCAGTCCAAGCCGCAAGCAAAGAAGGACATCGAGAAGTGGTGCGACTTCCATAAGAGCCCTTGGCATAACACGGTTGATTGTCGCTCAAAGTAGATGCTAGTGACCAAATTGAAATCCTTTGAATCAGATGTGGGTTCTGACTTTGATTCAGAACCAGAAAGGGGAAGACGGATCATTGACGCAGAACCCAGTGCCACCATTGCTACCACCAAGCTCCAGCATGGTGAACCAGACGAGTAAGAAGAAGGAGAGTGCCTCTTCTATTCACAGATGTGGGTAAAAGGCACCCCATTGCACTTCATCATTGATAGTGGTAGCCAGAAGAACCTCATATCAGTAGAGGTCGTCAAGCAGTTGGCCCTGCCGACAACGCCGCACCCACAACCCTACACCATTGGATGGCTCTACCAAGGAAGTGATCTTTGTGTCAGCCAATAGTGTCGATTGTCGTACGACATCAAGCCCTTCAAAGACAAGGTATTGTGTGATGTTGATCCTCTCGAATTTTGTGATGTTCTTTTGGGCCAACATTATTTATGGAAACGTCATGTTGTATATGAGTCTAGGCCTCATAGTGTTATTATTACTTTGAACATGAAATTGTACAGGATACCCGAGGCTGTCCCACCTAGTGTTATTTCTTTGATCTCTGCTAAGCAATGTAGGAAGGTCATCTATCAGACGGGGAAGTTTATCTTCTTCGTGATTCTCTCTCATAATGAGAGAAAAATCACAGCCACATCCAGGGTCTTTGTGGTCGACCTCTCCACACAGCAAAAGCAAGTAGATAAGGTTATGGAAGAATACATCGATATCTTCTCCTCACCTATCAGGGTACCTCTGCACTGCCAAGTCAAGCACCCCATCGATCTAACCCCTGGCACACCGATGCCCAATGGACCAGTCTATCACCGCTCTCTATTAGAGAATGAGAAGATCAAGCGACAGATCCAATAATTGCTCCACAAGGGGCACATCCATCCCAGCTCATCACCTTGCGGGAGCCCAATTGTGCTAGTACAGAAGAAAGATGGAACCTGGAAACTTTTCATTGATTATCGGGCTCTGAATAAAATCACAGTCAGAAACCAGTACCCGATTCCCCAAATCGACGACCTCCTTGATCAACTCATGGGGGAAAAATACTTCAGTAAGATTGATCTGAAGTCTATCTACCACCAGGTCCCGATAGAATAGACATATGTATGGAAGACCGCCTTAAAGTCAAAGGAAGGCCTTTTTGAATGGTTGTTCATGCCGTTTGGTCTGACAAATGCTCCAGCCACTTTCTTGAGGATGATGGACGATATCCTACGACCATTCACCAATACTTTTGTAGTGGTTTATCTGGATGACATTCTCATTTACAACAAGACTTGGGCCGAACACTTGCAGCATATTCAGCAGGTTATGCACACCTTGCGGCAGCACAAGCTATACGCCAACTTGGAAAAATTCTCCTTCGACATGGACAGGGTCCATTACCTAGGCTACATCATTGATCAACATGGCATACAGGTGGATCTAGCCAAGATCTAAGTCATCCGTGACTGGCCAGCCCCAACCACACTCACTAAGCTTTGAAGCTTCTTGGGCCTTGCCAATTTCTATCGTAGGCTTGTGTTGGGATTTTCCCATATTACATGGGCCCTCAACCAAATAACCAGGGGTGGTGGTAAGAAAAAATTTGTGTGGGGTCGGCCCCAATAGCAAGCATTCGATGATTTCAAGCAGCACTTGTGCTCAGCCCCAGTACTTTCACTACCAGACCTGCAACGGCCCTTTGAGATTGAGACTAATGCTTTAGAATATGTTGTGGGTGTTGCTCTCACATAGCATGACCACCCTATGGCCTATCATAGTGAGACACTATCAGATGTTGTTTACAAAAAATAAATGTAATCCATTGTGAAATCCTGCTGCCAGTGGAGACATTACATTCTTGGGAGGGAGACAGTCATCCACACTAATCATAAGCCACTACATTTCATGCAGACATAAGGAAAATTACAGAATGACCGCCATCAAAAGTGGTCCACATACTTTCAGCAATTCCACCTCAACATCAAGTATAAAATAGGAAGCACAAACCACGTCGTTGATTGCCTCAGCAAACCACTAGTCGTGTAACTCACCACAGTGCTAGACTCTTGTTGCCATGAGACCTCTGGATGGCCCCAACTCTATGAGATAGACTCGGACTTCACCACCACCTACCAAATGTTGGGTGCAAAGGCAGTGGTCAATAATTTCCATCTTCATGATGGGTTGTTGTGTCATATGGGCCATATCTGTGTTCCATCAAGTGAGTGAGTGAAGATGATCTGGGAAGCCCACTAAAGTCGGGTGGCAGGACACTTCGGTGTCGAAAAGACAGTGGCGATGCTACAAAAACATTTCTACTAGTCGAAACTTCGACAGGAGGTCAACAAGTATATCAAGTCTTGCACTACCTGTGCTATTACCAAACCAATCACTAAGAAATAGGGCCTGTACACCCCTCTTCTAACTCCTGATAGGCCATGGGAATCCATCTCAATGGACTACATGTCGGGCTTCACGTCCACCAAGCGGGGAAATGACTATGATTTTTTGGTTGTTGATCGCTTTTCTAAGATGGCGATTATTTGCCTACAAGAAGAGCATCACAACAGAAGCCACTGCCAAGATCTTCTTTGAATGAGTCTGGGTACATTTTGGAATCCCACAAACCATTGTCCCATATCGGGATAGTCAATTTATTAGCACATTCTGGTCAAGCCTCTGGTTACTGTTGGACACCAATCTCACCAAATCCACGGCCTTCCACCCCCAGATAGATGGCCAAACCAAGGTCGTAAATTAAATGATCAT
Source organism: Picea engelmannii (assembly GCA_009831015.1). Lineage (NCBI taxonomy): Eukaryota > Viridiplantae > Streptophyta > Pinopsida > Pinales > Pinaceae > Picea > Picea engelmannii. The sequence goes on from ML784988.1 coordinate 301,789, forward strand.
GCATATCCTGCGAATGTATAATTCCAAGAACCCTTGCACATGGGATGAGAGTCTTCCCTATGTCCATCATAGCTACAACCGATCCCTGCATAGCTCAACCGGCCATAGCCCCTTTCAGGTGGGGTTGGGATTCCAACCATTGTGTCCCATAAATGTTGCACTTCCCCTTGTGGTCACCTTCACCGACTCCTCTCCTACTCCAACTGAGGCTGACAAAACCACCCAGTTCATTGAGAGGATCCAGTACATCCACCAATAGGTTAAGGATATCCTACAGAAGTCTAATGACAAGTACAAGTAGCGCCATGATCAACATCGAGTTCCACATAAGTTTCAGGTGGGCGACAAAGTTTGGTTGCACTTGCAGAAAGAACACCTTACAGGACCCCATCGGAATCTTCACAAACTCTATTATGGGGCGTACACCATCACCAAGGCTATGGGGGATAATGATTTTGAGCTCAACATTCCTCCTTTCCTTGGCCTGCACCCAGTGTTCAACGTGGACCTCCTTCGGCCTTATTTCCCACCATTATTGGGCACCTCAGACGTAGCAGAACAGTTGACACCAACAGAGCTCAACCTAGACTGTATACAACAGGCATCCAGTGATCAGATTGTGGACACACATATTAAGAGCACTTGACAACAAAGGATCCACTTTATTGAGTCATCAAAGTAGGGCAGCTCCTACACCAAGGCAAGTGGCTCACCCAGGGCCAAATTCAACAGAAATTTCCTCATCTAATGGGGGAACTCAACGCAATGAAGACCATTGCTTCCTAAGTAGGGAGGATTGATCCAAGTGGATATTAGTGGCCACCCACCTTTCCAGCTGGCTCAAAACAACTTTCTAGCAATTTTGATAATTTACTATTTTTAGCAGTTTTCCGAGTCCTAAACTTCCGGAGCCATTTTGAGGCCCTAAACGACGTTTTTTGGGGTATGTTGCGGTTGCAAAATGTCATCTTGAAATTTTGTGCAGCTGTTGTAGTACTCGGATAGATATTTCCAATGGGCTATCATACGTCTAAAACGGAGATCATATGCAACAGTTACAACCCCGGGAAGTTGATGTACTAACTTACCCAAATGGGGCCCACATGACTTTTGGCGCTTCATCTCCTAGTGTTAGGTTTTTGGATGTTTAGGCTTTTTGGAACTCCTGTTTATTGTAAAAAGGGCTTGAGAGCCTCATTGTAACAATCTTCTTGCGGATGAGCGCAGTTGTCACATCTCTTCTCATAGATAAGCCGCCAACATTCCAGCAAGCTTGTTTTCCACTGCATTTTACAATTTCAACTTATTTCCTTATTGAATAGAAAACCATTTTTATTGTATCTCTATTATTTTGTGTTAAGCATATGGTAATAATCTGTAGTCATTTCATCCTTCTCATAAATTCGGATCACACCATTTGCACACGGTGGAATGGCCAAGATAGCAAAAAGAAAGATGATTTAATAGACCACATGGTAAACTTGTTCGGCAACACTTTCAACAAGAAAGTGGTTACAAAGTTAGCCGATGAGAATTTAAAATATACCAGGGCCCAGTATAGGGATAATTTGCAATTATACCTCAAGCATGAGCGCCCTCCCATAGTTCCAGAGAAAGAGTGGAAGGCCCTAATAGAGGATGAAAAGGAGAACTTATTTAAAAAACAAGGAAGACATCCACAAGCTAGTCAAGCAAGGTACAACACATGTCATATTATCAGTGAAATATGATCATTTATGTTTTTCTTTCCTGTTTTAAGTAACAATTCCGATATCTAATGTTTTTTAAAAATTCCATATGTAGGCTACCAGACACCTCCAAAGCAACCAAGGCCAGAGTGGAAAAATACAGGCAGCATAAACTAGGCCAGGGTGGCTATGGAAAACTAAAATCCTGAATTGTAAGATTTAAATGATTAATTGTGGTTAATATTTATTTAACAGTAGCGAACAAATATATGTTTTTGTTATTGTTAATTTTAATGGTGTTATGCATTGCAATTAAATATGTTCGACATTGTTGCCACCGAGGAGGACCTAAAGATTAGTTACAAGCACGGTTTTAAAAGTGTGATTGAATACAGAAAAATCTTGGGCCAGACTCCTATCTCCCCAGCCATGCAGGTAAATAAAATGAATAAGGAAACCGCAATAGCATGCTTTTAAAGTCTATTCATATTTTATTATATCACCCTTAACTAAGTATTTATGTTTGTTTTCAAGCAACAATGCTATCGCAACAGTGAATCTAGTGGTATTCAGCAGACACCACGTCATACAAGAGTGAACATGTCCAATGATAGTGGAGAGCAAAGTACCCATTCCAATATGTATGCTTCAGAATTAGAAATATTTACTGTGATTGTAGATATTTATTTCCTGACTTATATGTATATATTATCTTCTCAAAATTGAAGAGCATGTAGCTCAAGAGGGTGAATTGCGAGAGGAACCAAGTGGACAAGAAATTAATGCACCAACTGTCACAGCTACACAGACAGGTAAAGAGCAATAGTGTAATGTTAATCAAAATAATGAATTATTTATTTCAATTACATTTCAACATATCGATATGATCATTTTCGTTGTTGCAGTTCACGACCATGAACAAATGCCTCGACGCCCTTCTCAGCGACGTACCAGAACTATGGTACATGAGCGCATGGAAACACAAACAATAGAAGGATAGGGCACACAAAATACAATGTCCTTGGATGATTATGATACCCCAATTGTCAATTTTATGAACGTAAAAAAACATAAATCAAAGAAAAATTAGATGCATACATTCATGACTTGTATTTGGATGTTTATCGATGTTTATATGTTCATATGCTTCAATGTTTATATCATATGTTTTGATGACTATCCTAGTTATGCATGAATGTCTATATGTTTTCTATATAAAGAAAATCATTTGTTGGGTATGG
>ML784988.1:306067-319356 GCA_009831015.1 Picea engelmannii
ATATATATATATCCCTCATATTCCCTATGACTTGGACTTTCAAATTCTTTCGAATCATATCAATATCTTTTCCTTATCAAGATCGGTGGATGGGAACATGGGTCAACACAAACCTTATGTCTAGTAGGTTCCTAGTCCTACTATATCTTCTCATGAATCCAAAGTTCATAATGAAATTCCCACGAACATTCAAGGATATATACCAAAGTGATATCCAATGTTTATACCCTCTATTCAAACATGATGTGTTAAGTTATGTGTTCCATAAACTTTGTGGCATTAGTTGTGCCATTAAACACTAGTGGATCTTTAATCTCTACATGAATCCACTTAATGGAATTTGGTAGTGTGCATATTTGTGTCAATTAATTCTCATACTCCCTACGCGTATGATAATGCAAAAATGAAACTTATGCAACTATATGCAACTATGTTGCAACTATATGCAACTATATGCAAATATGCAACTTATCCAACTATATGCAACTATGCAACTATATGCAACTATATGCAACTATGAAACTATATGCAACTTTATGCAACAATGCAACCTATGCAACTATATTGCAACTATATGCAACTATATTGCAACAATTTCGTATGCAACTATATGCAACTAGGCAACTATATGCAACAATGCAACTTATCATGTTTTTTAGGGACTATATGCAACTTTATGCAACTATATGCAACTTATGCAACTATATGCAAATATGCAACTTATCCAACTATGTGCAACTATGCAACTATATGCAACTTTATGCAACAATGCAACTTATGCAACTATATTGCAACTATATGCAACTATTTGCAACTATATGCAACTATATTGCAACAATTTCTTATGCAACTATGCAACTATATGCAACAATGCAACTTATCATGTTTTTTAGTGACAATATGCAACTTTATGCAACTATATCCAACTTATGCAACTATATGCAACTTTATGCAACAATGCAACTTATGCAACTTATGCAACTATATGCAATTGTGTTGGTACCACAAACATATATTGGCACGATAATTTAACTTCTTGTGTTAATGAGTGTAGGTACCACCAAATAGGTATCTATCGGATCTATATTCCTCAAGTGATGATCAAGATATACTAAGAGAGGTTGAAAGTGAGACGTGGTGTACTATATCTACCTGTTCTAGATCATTCAAGGATATATACCAAAGTGATATCATTAAATGATATATACCAAAGCGATATCCAATGTTTATACCCTCTATTCAAACATGATGTGTTAAGTTATGTGTTCCATAAACTTTGTGGCATTAGTTGCGCCATGAAACACTAGGGGATCTTTAATCTCTACATGAATCCACTTAATGGAATTTGTTAGTGTGCATATTTGTGTCAATTAATTCTCATACTCCCTAGGTGGCCCAAAAGAAATGGATACTTTGGAATAAATCACATAGGAGAATATTATTCTCCAACTCAACTTTCCACTAGCAGTTGGATTAATGTAGTCTTCCAACTATCCTAGTCATCCAATACTTCTTCTATCTATTTAACAAATGTATTTCCCTACATTATATCCAATGGATATACCATCCAATGACCCTTCTTAACAAATGAAATCATTATCAAACTCCCAATCAATCCATTACAATACTAGGTATGGATATTTGTCATCTACTATGTCAATGAAGTCAAAGTAAGCATAAATATTCACACAATCGAGCTAAAATTCCATCTAGCCAATTTGAAAATGGGGAAAATGTGTGATTGGTTCACCAACTACCACTAGATCGACAAGTGGACCCAATTTGGTCATCCCATGAGTTCCCATGATTACTTCGGTAGGATGTTAACATCCAACCTGAAGTTGAGCATAAATTCTCACACTTCATATCATTGAATCAATGCATTTAAGATAAGTTATTTTCCATACCTTGTTCACTGGACATGGTTTAAGGGCCTATCTTGTTCCTCTATTGGTGACTCAAAAATCGACCCAAGAACCTCACTTAACTTTGTTGTGGATTTATCATTGTCTATTATCTATAGAAAATTTTTCAAAAATTCTTTGACTTCATCTTCCATTATATATACTAGTAGAATCATGCATTGGCTTAGTGGCCAAAATATGAAAGGTTTTCTATTTATTTCATTCATAGTAACTATGTTTATATCATTCATAGTAACTATGTTTCTACAATCATGTGTATTATGTATTGTCTTTTGGTAGTACCCACATCAAGGATGGTGAGGATATAAGTAATTCCTTTCAATATACCCCACTTCATAATAATTATAAAATCATGGTGGGAGATGATCCACTTAATTCCATAGAGATATATTACCCTAATTCTAATTATGTCCCCCATCCACTCCCATGGTTGAATCCACTGTTTGGAAATTTATATGAGAGATTATGTCTCTTCTAATTCCCCTTGGAGACTCTTTTAATGCCAAATCATTTGGCCTTCTACATTCCAAACATTTAATCTACCTAGACTGTTATTGGAGAAATATCACCAATATGGTAACTTAGATCTCCCTAGGACCTGCCTATTGATCCTAGACATACAATGGGGATAGACTTCTAATGGTTTCCCTACATGCCAACAAATTATTTTTCTTTTAACCAAGAAGAATAGTAAGCATACCTTATGACCAACAATTTCATCACATATTTGGATGATGCAACTCCTGAGATCCAGCTCCAGCTCCTATAATCTGCTTCCTACATAGGAGAATACAAACAACTATTGATCTACTTTCTCTCTTAATGTTACAAAAATCAAATTCACTAGATCTATCCTGATCTATTTAACACGAGACCAGATCTAAGCATTTACAAATCAAATACAAACACATTTAGGGGAAACCAATGATCTATTCATTAACATGTAGGAAACATATCAAACATAATAACTTGGATGTGAATTCATTTAACTTTTCTCCTTTCTCCTAATTCCTCCTTATCTTCTCAATCTGACTAGGAAATTTGATTTTGGTCATTGTAACTGGAGAAGTACCTCTATAATTGGACATCATAACTCTGCAAAATATTCTTTCCCCTCTTTCTCAAGACTTTCCTTATTTATATATATCCTTGAAAGAGGCTTGGGAGAGCTTCTAGATCTTCTAGAACCCACTGGAAACTCGAATGTTGTGACTTTCTATCCCTGTGCCACAAAGATACAATTGATCCCTTTCTTACCTCTTCATAACTTTGCAAATCTAGAAGGTTGCAAGGATTATCGTTTGTTGCATTGTAAACAACCAACAACTATCATCGCATGTTTTCTCCTATATTCCACGTGAAGACCCTAAAAAAAGTCCTAAATCCATAGAAAGAAATGTATTTTGACTTTCATCTTCTGATGGATTCCCTTCTAGCATGTAGGGTGGAAATTAAGACTATAACATATACTACTAGCTATTCTACTTCCCACCAAATTGCATTACTCCAAGTGAAATATTTGCTATCTCCCCTTCATCATGTGTGATTCCTACTTATTTATAGTGGTATGTGTTACCATTTTTTGGCATTAATGTGAGTACCCTGACTTCAACAAGTGCAATCATCCTTCATTTAGAGTGGTGTGAGAAACTATCACCTAGAGTAGTGTGATTGCCCTTCGTTTCAAAACATTGTGATCACACTAACTTGATTTGGTGTGAACTACCCTTCGAGTTAAACATTTCCATTTCTCTTCATTTATATGGTATCATGTACCTTCATTTGAATAGGGTGAGTTACCTTTACTTGAATAGGTGTAAGTGTCTTTGTTTAAACAAGTTCTCCATTATTGTGATCTACCATTCTTTCAAAGCGTTACAACTTTTTTCGTGGGAACAACTTTGATTTTTTTTCATTCATATGAGTGTGAGTAACCTTCATTTTTCTAGTAAGGGAATGACTCAAACACAAGGCTACAAGTTCCTCATCCAAAAATCTACAAACATAGTTGTTGAAAGGGTGTGAATGCCTTTAACCTCATGTTGTGATTATCCCTTCACATTAATAGGTTAAATTTGATATTCAAGGTAATTATTGTGACCAGTCTATATTAATATCGATTAATGGTTGTGAGTGCATTGAAGTGGATAAGTAAAGGGTTGGCCCACTCTCACAAGGATAGTTCTAGATTTAAAAAAAACACATCTTCCATATTGTCCCCCTGGGGTACCCCTACCAAATTGTTTTTGACCTCTAGTTCAGAGCCCCAATATCTCAATTAAAACCATTCATTCAAGCGAATGTATTTTATCTTCCCCTTCATCCTAAGGTGCCCTGGGTTTCCCTTTTGGTCCACTAAGAAAGACCCCTAATAAGTCCCAAAACCCGCTCTCATAAGCCCTTCTCACATAAGAAACCCTTTGAAGGGTCAATCACACATGAAAATATTGAGTTTGGGTCAATCACAAATCCCAACATCTAGCTTCTCATGTAGATTTTTTTTTTTAAACCTATAGGAAGCATGGAAATATCGACGATAGTTCGTCGCAAGGTAATGAATGTGTTTTATTAAGCGTGGAAATATCAATGAACGTTTGTCGCAAGGCAATGAATAGGTTTTATTAAGTGTGGGAATATTGACGAAAGATTGTTGCACTTTGCCATGGTTTTGCGTTGCACATATAGCATCTGCGTCGTAAACATTTTCTCTGCCAAATGTTTTCGTCGCTATTGCCACGCTTTTTCGTTGCAACTTTCCATAGTTTTGTGTCGCACGTATGGCATCTGCGTTGTAATCTGTTGGTAAGTTTTTTACTTTAGAATGGTTTTTCTTTGTTATTGCGAGGAAGTTTCATTGTTATTGCCACGCTTTATAAGGTAAACCTATCTTGAGGATGATGACACGTGGAGAGATTATTTTTTCATTGTTTCCATCAATAATTGGTTCATCGATATAGTGACGAAAAAAGTTCCACGAAAAAGTCTTTTCTTTCATGGAAAGTGTGACAGATATGTGTGGAAATAGCAATGAAAAATCATGGCAAATTTCGTCATATGTAGTAGTGGATAATCTGGTGGGTTTGTGAATGCGGTGTCCCATTTCTGAGTCACAACCTCAGTTTTTTTCCAAATGTTCTTGAGCATCCTGTCCACTGGAGCTCCATGTTTCTAAACTCTGAGTCTCAAATTTTTGTGTAGCTAGAGGTGTTGGGGTTTCTCCCTCAAAGAATTTGGGAAGGCCATTCCTTCGGTGCCTTTGAAAATTATGAAACTTTGCTAATTTGTATGGAGCCAGAGTTTGGACTCAGCTCAAGACTTCCTGATAATATCTTACCCCTCGGAATATCTCATCCTATGGGGAATCTTCATGCTTGTATATTTTTAAATTGGAAATATCCATGTGATTTCCCACGATCCTCTGAGGATCATGTTTCTTGAATTCAATATTGACCAGCTTGATGTCTTCCAGGGCCACGACCTCTACTTTCGAGTGGCAAAAATCTAACAGTGTGAACCTACCAATCTTCAAAGGAAAGGTGGGAGATACCTTTTTATAACTGCTTTAAGTTCCTTACTGATTCCCCCAAGCACAGTTTGATTTGCTACTTCATGGCACACCAATTGATCTGGTAGAAACTTCGACAAGGCATGTGGAGGAGTAGAACAGCCAAAAACCCTAATGTAAGAAAAATGTTCTTCAATGTACCAATCTGTTATCTTCACTCGGTTGGTCGCTACTTTATCAGATATCCTAGGGGGTGGGCATCCATATATAGTGATGTGCGTCGGCACCACCACATGGTTTCATATTTTGTATAAGAAATATCTCACTTTATCCTCCCATAGCTTCGAATGATAAAAGTGTATCGGATCAGCACTGGTTGGAGTCCAGCTCCAACCCATCAAAGGAAATGGTGTCATAAAACAAACGACATCCATGATGTATGCCGACATGAAAAATGAGGCAGGTTTCCCCTTGGCTCTCAATGAATGATATTTTATGATCTCCCTAACCAAATTATCGAATAATATCTTTTCCCAATCGAAGGAATACCCATATGCCATTGTATGCATAATTGGTACCCATGGTAGGAAGAAATGGGCAGTATTTTCCTTCCCGTAAAGTCTACACATCATCATTGCTATATACATCATGTGAGGCTCTAAACAGGAAACAACATATACACCATGGTTGTCTTCTCTAAACATCTCGGGACGGGAGCACCAATCCTTGATCAAATCAGGTAAGTTCTTTCCATATTGCGTGCATTCCTTTCTGTCGAAGTCCATTAAGAAAGTGGCATTATAAATGTAGTTGGGAATTGGAGATAATTTGTACATCACCTGGAAATGTTCTGGTCAGAAATATCCAAACGTGAATTTATGCGAATTCCAGATGGTCCTGGTCGAGAGGTAAACATTCTCCAATGCCCAACCAATCATAACATTATAAGGCATGAGCCTGGGCCACGTTGCTATTTTATGAAACTCTGATTGAGCGACAGTTTTATATTTTGTAGCCTAGGTCTCAATCTCCTCGTCGCCCGAATCATCTGGGCAATTGATCAATTCGTACTGTAGGATATCAAATACCCGCGTCTAGGTTTTCGTGGTGTCTTGGCTTCTGGGCGAAGTGTCTGAAATGACGTCTATGTTTGGGTTAGAGATTTCACCAGATGTTTTAGTTGCTTTATATGGAGCCATGGTATCACGATATCAGCACTTTGTTACCTGTCACAGAAGATGCACAAACTTATTATCTTGAAAACTTGTTGTTCTGTGAAAATGCAAGATAAAATTCAAACTTCAATATCCTTTTTTCCCTTAATTTCATTGATTTCATAAATATCTCTACTGACGAAGTATTAACTTTCCTTAACGAAAAATATTTAGGTGGTGGTCCAAGATATTATTTTGAATGATCATCGTAGATCGATTATTAATTTCATTAATTTATCGTGGTTCATGATTAGAATTTTGGTAAATGACATTTGAATTTTCCCGAGTTATAATTCAGTGAAAAAATAATCAGGAGACAATCCTCATTAATGCGTTAGTTAATCACAATTATCGTTAGGTATATTTCAGAATTTTGGACCTCGGGATATATTATAGTACTTCAATACATGACTTCTGAAACGCGAAATCATGAAGTGATTAATTAATTTTAATAATGTTTAACCCTTTAAATAATCATGTTTAACCTCAATTATTTTGGGGTTTCAGACCTCGGGATATTGATAGTCACTCGAGATAGGATCTCTGAAATGTGAAATCTGTTAATCATTTTTAATCATTAATTAACCCTTCTTAATGCTTAAGACATTTCGAGAGTTCGGGCTTCATGAATTGGGAATATGATATGTGAAAAATGCCCAAAATCTGAAATCGCAAAACTATTAATCGATTTTCTAACTGAGTTTTAGTTTATTTTTAGGTATTTATCACTTCATGTATTTGTTCAATTAAATTCACTTAAAATCCCGACAGGTCACTTTCTGGAAAGACATGTCAGATATTAGGAGGTATACGTGTGTGGTGACTAGGATATGTTGGACGCTTTTCACGTATCAGGGTTTTGAAAGATCGACATGTTAACACACCTGAAGCACGAAACTCCAAAATCCAAAATCACGAAGTATTCTTTAGTGATTTGAATTTTTAACGAGTAGGTGGCCACATAACTCCTAAGAAATTAGGATCATTTGATGAGATGGAAGAGATCATCAACGGTGAGAATCAAGCACGCGTTGTTTTTATTTAAATGGGAATGAAATATATTTAAAGTCTAAAGTTTAGAAATATATATGTGTTCCAACAAGTTTCAATTATTGTTTCTACCCTAGAGGGATAATAATGCAACTAGAAATATTTGTTTATTTCCAAAAACTAGGCCTCAACCTATTCTCTCTTCCTATGCTCACCATTGAAAGTTGGTGGCTTTATTTTCCTATTTCACCTTGCAATATGTCTCCCTCAGGCCTTCCCCTCCGCCTCCTCATAGGGGACACACTTGGGTTGTTCTTTGTCCCTAAACTTGCATGATATCTTCTAGTGGATTTCTCTAGGGAATGATGGTGCCTATTCACGCTCCTTGAATACCTACCATTCCCATGTTCATCCCTTCTAATATGGGATATGGATGATGTCACTTTTCTAGCACTAGATTCTTGTTTTGTGCCAGAGTATTTATTGGCTTGCTTTTGCAACATGTTCAGACTATGAAGTATCTCTTCCCGGGATTTCATAATCTTCTCATTATATTCCCTATAAATTTGCACTTCTCTCAATAGGATTCTCATAGTTCAAGGTTCTTTCCCACCTCTTATTCCATTAGACTTTGTCTCAACATTCCCCATGTTAATATGTAGCCCTCTGAATTCCTCTCTATCACTGTAGGGCCCTTGGTAATATTCCATGGCTATGGTTCTCATATAGGAACCAAAATTCCTTCCTATACCTCTAAATTCTACAAGAAAATTTAAATGCAAATGAATATTTGTTAGACAAAAATATATACATACACAATTATGGAAAACAATACATAAGTTTTTCTACTCTTTAATTCCACCAACCATCTTCTTTTGCATTGAATGCTACCCAAATCAATTTTATGAGTTGATAGATGGATTCTCCCCTCCAATATTTTCCAATGAATGATTTCTTGCTCAATTCTGAGTAGTGAGAAAAAATCCATGGCCATATGAATATTGTTCATTTGCCCCTTTTTATACATTCTTCATTCTGGTGCATTTAATTCCAAACATCAACTTCTGCCACTTGTAAAAGTAAATATATCAGGAACCAAAGAAAATTTTGTATGATTCAAAGATATTAATGATGGCATTGAATTCATAACAATTCTCATATTTTCATTCTGATGCTCTAGTCAAAAACTACAACAAGCTAGAAATGAAAACTTTGTCCTTTTTCAAACCTTTTCCCAATCAGAATTTTTATCCAAATAGGCTATCTCCCAAACTATACACTTTTGGAAAAATGCCACTAAACCAAAGTTGTTTGGCTTGATGGTTATACAAAATGTTGAGTAAATAAATTTCTCTAGATTTTCCATCAGGGGACCCTTTTCCTCTGAAAATCCAAAATCTCCCCAAAAAGTGACCCAGAATAGAGGATTTTTCCCTATTTCAGCATCCTCATTCCAAACCCCTTTGGATTTATTCAATTCCTTCTTGGATTATTTCCATGCCTTCTTTATGGACTCTCTCCAATAATTTCATCTTGATCTGCATATCTGCCAATGATCTAGACCCAAATCTTTAAAAGCCACTAATTTGTAATTTCTGGTGAATCAAAGAAATGGGCAGTAGCCTTCTGCATCACTTCTATGTATCTCCTCATTGCAAACAAAACCCAAACTTTTCATCTCAATATGAACTAATCTACTCTAGTTATGGCTAAAATAAGATTTTGGCTCCAAACGTGGCATCTTTGATGATGTGGTTGTTCATGTGGAATTTTGGTTCCACATGGCACCCTAAGGTGATTCCATGTCATCCTCATATCTCGCTTGTCCTGAATCATAAACCTTCTCTCTCTTATATCTCCTCTTTCTCTTACGTTAGCTTTAAACCTTAATAAAATATTACTATTTTACGGCCCCACCTACCCAGCTGGCATATCTCCGAACTCGGATGGGACAAAGGTCCTACCCTGACTGATAGACTCCACATGGAGCCCCTTCATTGGTCGAGGGGATGGGCAGGTCCCATCCCACACCTTTACCTTGGCGCACGCGAACTTGCACATATACTAGATCCGACGGTTGAGATTTGGTGAGATCAATGACGAAAAGGCCATGTTGCATCCCAAACATGCATGGGTATTAACAAACCTTTGGGTTGCAACAACGGTTTCTCCTATGCTACATGGAATGATATTAATGATGTCACATGGCTAAAGGCCTCGGCCCAAAACTGCTTTGTTTCCATGCGATAGTGGTTTATGGTATTGGTTATACCATCGCCTCATCTGGATCCCATGTCACTTGCCACAATGTCACCAACTTCCACCGTGGAAGTCTGGGTCACCTCTAGCACATCACTACCACATGGCATGCACGCCATGTTGATGTCATATACAGAAAAATACCCAACTTTCCCCAAATTTCATTTTTTTCCAGAATTGCATAATTTCAAAATTTTTACTAGGGTCGCCATGTAACCCAAAATTAATCTTTTGAGGGTCTCCATGTAACCCGAAATTAATCTTTCTAATGTCCAACTTAGGCCTAGTGTGTATCGACTCAACCTATGCACCCAAATTTTGACACTATTTTGTCGAATTCTCAACCAATTTCGCTACAGAAATTGAGGATTTTTCCCAATTTCTCCCAATTCTTCATGGCTACATTGTAATTTCTAGAATTTAACCAATTACAGGCTCAACACATGGGAATTTTAACCCATGAACTTGAATTCACCGAAATTACAGACAATCTCCTCAGACTTTTGCCTGGAAAATTTGGCAAACACATTGCAAACATTCTATGAGTCTTATCTCTGCAATTTTTATCTTCTACGTTATGAATCTGGCCCTTACAAGCTCAATGTTTGAACCTGTAGCTATGATACCATTCTACAATGTCCCATATCTTAACCAATGGACATTACTTACATAAAAACACATAAATTTAAAAAGAAATATGTTCTATATGGTTCTTGTAGCTTACAAGCTACGAATTAAATGCATACTCAACTAGATTCTGATACCCATAATTTAAATGCATCTACAACATTATAAATGAATTTAATGAAGCTAAATAATCATATACAACAACATAAAAACCATTTTCATGCATAGGGTAAAACATGACCATTAAATTCATAATAAATTGATAAATAGATAAACACTTATCTTTTAAACATTTGTGCAACTAGATACTTGGGAAGGACGCTCCACCCAACCATAGACTTGTAGTTCCAAATATCAACAACAAGTCACCCCCGATCTGGGGATAGGAATCCACAAGAGAAGGGTTCCTCTCACATTCCACTCATAGCTCTAAATCCACAACCCACTGGAATTCTCCTACATTTATCCAAAAATTCCTCCAACTCTCTTCCTCTTTGCCTTCCCAACATAAGGAATGTATCCCTTCACTACTTTGAGTCCATCGAGAATCCCATTCGTTTATCAAGGTCTCTCTAGAACATGTAACTAGGAATATCTTTGTTGGGAACTCAAGGAAAATCACTGCCTGGAAGAACTATTGGGAAAAACAACAAACACTTGATGTTCTAGTGCAACTCACCTAGGAGCTCACTCTTCAGGCCTCACGACCCGAATCTTCAATTTCCAGCTCCAAAATTCTCCATAATTATCCCATCCTTCTTGGTCTAGATCTAATTCCCTTTTTTCCTTTCTCTCCTCCCTATTGTTCATGAAAAACTGAATGTGAAAAACTACTTATTCTTCCCCATATGAATTTCCTCTATTTTTCCAAGACAATTGACTTCACACTTTGCCCAATGTTGATTGTACTACAGCTCCATGTTTCCAATAACTATGGAAGTGACTTCCACACCCACCCCCTCATAGGTATTCAATTATTGGGATCTCATACACTCAATCAAAAAATAGAAGGTTGTCCCAATGTCTGAAATTTGTTTACCAACATATTTTTCACCTCTGCGATGGTCTTTGGTGCTCCTTGTTGACTATTTACATCAAGGCTCATGTACCAGTCTAGCATGCAGTCTCTGAATGTTATAGAAAACTATGTGAATTTTGTATCCTCGTATGTGACCTGCTTTTCCTCCCAGATTTTTTCAAAAATGAATAAATGCTTCTCAGGGTCCTCTGACACCTTCCCACATAAATCTGGTAATCTGATAGTGGGATATACTCCCGCCATTTTGAAATGTGTTGAACTAATTCCTTCGCGTAGTGTAGATAGTTGACTACTACTTCCTAAACTTGTACACTCAGATTCTTTTCCTCTAATGGACCCTTGACCTACTACCCCTCTTCTACTAAAAATTGGTTGTCTAAAAGCTTGTATTCCTTCAGGTGTACTAGTCACACATGGGGTTGTAGGTTCCACACTAACTGTTATCTGGATTGGAGTTCCTCCTTCTGTTCATAAACTTGAACCTCTTGTTTTCCTTTCATATGTTGTGCATAGGATTTCCTCAATCTTCTCCACATCTGAGAGATCCTCTACCTCTTCTTCATCGCTCTCCAAGCCCTCTTTTTGTTATTCATCTTATACTGGTAAGGTCTACTATTGCACATTGTTCCAAATTTTTTCATTATCTTCTTCATCCAATCCTCATCCATCATGATCAGTTCCATGTCCTCCTTTTGCTTCCCCTTATCTAGATCTTTGTCCATATCTCATACTCGTGTCAGTGCTTTCCCCCTTCCCCCATGCACGCAAAGAAGTTTAGATTCAATGGTCATCACGCCTTTGTCATATAATAAAATCTTTATGGAAGTATATAATGATCTTATGAACCTACCTCTAGGTCCCTTCAAAAAATTATGCTCTGCTGCAGTGTACGACTATTGTGTATCAACTACAAATTCAATTATAAACCCTGCAATAATATTGTCTAACAAAAAATATATCACGGTGTAAATTTTTTATTGAATTGTTGTAACTATGTGATCTCCATGGGATTCCACTTTAGTTGTCTTATCCGATTCATAGGATGGTTTTCCTTCAACCTCAATAACCACTCTTATAACATATGCGAAAATTCACAAAACATACTTCATGCAATTCGCTAAAAACATATCTGTTGATATATTTGTGCAGTGTATATTTAGGGTTTTTGTTGTCCTTCTATGCAAACTCGAGTTCCTTTGTCCTTAACCATCTTTCAATCTCTGGCTTCATTGGATTCCAGGGCCTATACATTCCCTTCTAATTTTTCATTCTCCACATTGTTTTTCAATTAGATCCCTTCCAATCTATCTTGTGTAGTTCCAACCAGCAACAGAACCATTTGTTGGACACTTGGGCTGACCCAGGTTCTTATATCAAAGTTTTCAAACAAAACCCTCAAACTATTGGCCCTCCTGGTAAACTAGAAGGAAACACTGCACACAAAGTTCCCAGCGTGGTCTCACCCGAGATAGCTTATGGGGGACTGCAAGACTCATATTTCTGCAGTTAGGGAAGGGATTGCGAATGTGATGTGTCTTTTTCTTATGCATCATATTTGTTACTCAATCATTTTTAAGAACCAAATACCAATATAGCATAGAAAAACCTAAGAAAAAGTACTCAACGCCTTGAAAAAGAGATAATTTCAGATAATAAGCCTCTTCAAGGGGGCAACCTCCTTTTACCCCACTTAAATGTTCAAGTACAAGATGATTCAAAATGAAAATGTC
>ML784988.1:343252-370054 GCA_009831015.1 Picea engelmannii
TTTGATCTCCAATCAACACTTCCTCCATTTTCCCACACAAGTTATGCGAGAAAATTGCATAATCTACTACACTTGCTCCGTTGTAAGTATTGCAAGTGAAATTACCGGACTTTTCCCATCTAGTCATACCATTACAAATGACTAAATCGAAATCCCCACATAGCGTAAGCAATTTTTCTCCAAAGAAATTGCAGCCTTTATCCTCTGAAATTTGTTCCCACTGATGATTACTCTCTTCTGTAAGCCAGATAGGGTCACCATCTTCTTTGCAACAAAGAATGCTAGCTTGTTCACCTACAGTTCTAGCATTGAAATCCCCCACTATAAGGACTTCACCTAGCCGAGAATATATTTCAATATCTATTTTTAAGGCTGCAAAGGGATCTTTGTGGTCAAGCCCTCTACTTTTGTAGATTTTTGAAACTTGCGGCACAAAATAGCATGCTGCAATTCTGATGTGATTTCCATTTTCTGATATTTTAAGCTAGACAAATTGCTTATTTGGGTCTTCTTTTTCTAGCTGAATGAAATGTCCTTCTTTTTCTCTTACTAATACCATGATACCCCCGTTCCCTTTGCCATTTCCTGTTGCCTTGTTCCACACTGCTATCTTCCAATACCCTTGAAAGAAAGGTGTCTTGCACCCTTCATGCTCATGTGTTTCTATGAGGCAAATTATGTCTCTATCTTCTGCAATAGGCCCTAACCCAGGTCCTCGTCTCCGTGGGTACCCCCTGCAGTTCCAACAAACTAATCTTAACGAAACCTGGGTACGATTTGATTGCTATTTGTTTTGGCATGCAAGACTCACAGTTGATTCTTTGTCCCTGCTTGCCCATACTGACCTTGCTTCCTCATTTCTTGCTGAGGAGTTTGCTGCCTCTTCTTTGTTATTGTTTTACTGCCTTGTTTTGGAAGGAGGTCCAAATTGCGCTATCACAGCTTTACCTTTATAAATCCATGCTCTTTTTCCCTCATCTCTTGCCGCCCTAACTTTTGTCATCTTGTCCCTCCTTTCCTCTTGTTGTCTTACAGTTAAGTCTTCTTCTAGAAAAAATCGAGAACCCCTCAAGAACTGCTTCCTGCTTAAAATGATCTCTTTATCACACAAGTTGGGCATGATGACTTTTATGGGCCTGGCCCTCTCACCATTAGACTTACCTACTCTCCATGCTTGACATATTTGTCCTTGCCATTGGAGCTTGTCTTTCAAGAAGTCTCTTGCAAGGTCAAGAGTACATTCATTTTTCACATAATCTTTCACCCCCTTGATAATTATGTTTGTAGCTCTATCATGTCTTTCTTTGCTTTCTCTATATTGCATGTTGTTAACCTGAATGTTTCTTTCTCCTTCCCTCTTAGCAGGATTGCTAACAATTTGAACCCAGGTTTTAGAGAGTTTTGCAGAATCTCCTTTCCTCTCTTATTTTGTTGTCTCTTCATTGTTGTTTATTTGGGTAACTACTTTCCCTTTATCCTGAGATGGCTTTGCATTCATCACCTCTGTATTCTCCACTGCAATTTTCTTCATATTTTGCACTTCCGCTTTCAAGTGTTGCCATTCTGTTTTCCCCATTTGAAGAGATTCTTGTAGCAATGACACTTGCTCCTTCAGAACTTTGTTGTTTTCTGCTAAATCCTGGTTTTCGGCTATTATTCTATGGATTGTACAATCTCTTTCCAACTCTTTAGATTCTACTGCTTCCAACCTCTCTTTTACCTTTAACAGTTCTTTCACATAAAAATCAGATGACCAAGTGAGAGGTGTGGATGTAGGACTATATAAGGCATAATCATCAATGACTTTTCCTTTTCCTTTAGACTTGTTTCCACATACTTGCAAAGAGGACTTGTTTGAATGTTGTTTCTTGCGAAGGACCCAAGTACTTTCCCTTTGAGACCTTTTTTCCCTTGTTTTCTCCCATTTCAGACGAGCTAGTCTTCGTTTTAAAATGCCCCGGTATTGTTTGGCATTAACCCAAACCCACTTTTAAGTTTTGGCTGATGAGGCAACTTTCACTTGCCCTATATCATTTGTTTCCACGAGTTCTAAAGTTTCTTGCCCCATTGTCATGATGCTATTAAGGGAAATCAAAGTCTCTGCCCAAAACTGACCCTTTGTTTTATGCTTAACCCTTCACTATTTGTTGGTCTGACCATTGAAAACTTGCTACTCTTCCCACTGTCCCTATTAGACCATTGTCCCTGTACTTTATTAGCCCACTGTCCCTCAATATGTGCCCATTGTCTCTGTCCCTGTCCCTATCCTCTTTTCCTTTGAATTGAATGGTGAAAATCCAATATATTTTTATGTCTCCTTCATAACTTCCATAAAGACCATTATCATATTTATTTACAAATACATTTAAAAGGAATGGAGCTTTTAAAACCTTATATATTAAAAAGGTGCATAAATAAAATAATATATATATAACCTTTTTAATATATAATTCAAAACTAAAACCTTTTTAAATAAATAAAACGCCTATTTCATATCCCTTGTTTTATAATAAAACGCCTATTTCATAGCCCTTGGGTTTTGGCTTGATTATGAGCATAACATTTTTTTGAATGAGAAACCAGGAGCCTAGAGTATAGAAAATAATATAGATATATATATATATATATATATATATATATATATATATATATATATATATATATATAACCTTTTTAATATAAAATTCAAAACTTAAACCTTTTTAAATAAAAAAAATGCCTATTTCATAGGCTTGGGGTTTGGCTTGATTATGAGCATAACAATTTTTTGAATGAGAAACCAAGAGCCTCAAGTAGAAGGAGGATAGGAATATACACGGAAAGGAAAATTTCACCAAAATAATATATATATAACCTTTTTAATATATAATTCAAAACTAAAACCTTTTTAAATAAATAAAAGGCCTATTTCATACCCTTTGGGTTTTGGGTTGTGGCTTGATTATGAGCATAACAATTTTTTGAATGAGAAACCAAGAGCCTCGACTAGAAGGAGGATAGGAATACACACGGAAAGGAAAATTTCACCAATCTTATTAGAATCGTGAAAGATCATGGATACATGAAGACATTGGCAAAATAGGGGTTTAAAAAGACGAAAAAACTAGCAAAAATTTATGCAAGGGATAGCAAGCTAGAAAACTGGCACTTATAGAACTGGTGGTTTTTGTATATTGCAAGAATGGAAACATTCTTGCAATCATGTAGTTTTAGGTATTAACACCATATATATCCACTTTCTCTCATGCATTCATTGGATAAATTCTCCATGTTCCATTCTCTCTCGTCCATGCCCGTCACCCACGTCCACGTTTTCTCTTTGCACATTGTAATCTTTCCACTTTCCACTGGTCTTACCATCTCTCTATTTAGGTCCCCTTTCATGGCTTAGACTCACAAACATTCCAAGACATGCAATTCCTAGTTCGGCCAAGTAGCTCGAGGACCCACAGTCCAATTTTCATGAATATTGACATTTCGTCATCCACTGCTAGGTAGAGGTCCCACCCTCTTATTCACCAACAAGACATTGGAAGGTACCACGCAATTCCTTGAAATGTGATTCAAATTTGCGACAATAGGCCATCTCTCTAGACCTGAAGTTGGTTTTTTCTGTCGCCATGGGTCACCTTTGTTGAAGAGGATAGCCTCGGGATGTGGGCTCTCTTCTCCACTGGGCTACGAGGTCCCCATATTCCATCTGATATTGTCTGTTAGTCTCTAATTTTGTCTTGGTTTAAGTAAGAAACCCTTGTCCAAAACCCTCCTTACCCATCCCTCATTTTCCACTTTCAGTTGTTTTCATTTTTTAGATTTTTTATATTTCATGGTTTGCATTAAAAATCTTTGATGATTTATTTGAGTTTTGATTATGAAAAACATTGTTTAAACTAGAAGTGTCTCCTTTATGCCATTGGAATTTTTAAATTTCAAGTTGTCAAATGCGCTACGGGAATAAGCCTATTCCCGTAGCGCCAAATAATCATGCCATAATGTGCGCCTGCTATCCCGATTTAGTTATGATAACAAGATCATAAGTTAAGAGTTTGTTTGTTCCCACGAGAATTTGGTAATCATTTCTTAATCCAACAAGTACAGAACATAATCGGTATGCATGCGCGCAGGGTTCATTCCAAAATCACATGTTGTTTAATGATTATTATGTGATCGGTGCAAGTTGTTTTAGTTCAGCCTTGCAAGGAGAAATATAGGTATCAATTCAAAGCAACAGGCATATATCAACAATTGCAGGAAGGGAATTCAGAACCCGAGGGCGTTAGTTACATATTTGAGTTTAATGGTGCCAAAGCGGAGCGGACAAGTTGCTAGAATCGAACCAGAAGGTGCCGAACTCCTTGAAGCCTACCCTCAGATGGCTCAAAGATTCAAAGACGTCAGGTGGTTTGAGTTCCTCAGTACATTTCAAGGACATGACGAATAGGTTTCCATGGAATTTGCTTTGAATTTCGATGGTCATGAGGTCGAAATCGGCAAGATGTTGATGTTGGTGACAGAGAAGACTATAGCCAAGGCTTGCAGGCTCATGGTTGGAGGGTAAATATGGTGGAAGAAGGAACACGTGGTCACTGAATTTGTGAATCAATCCCTCCTTCCATATAAGTAGAATCTGGATTGGAGAAGGGGAATTCCTCGCAGCTGGGTTCGACCCGAATGGCACACTGCCCTGGTCGTGATTCACAGATACATCACCTGCGAAGGGAGGTTTTCTTTTATCCACATCTACCATATCAGAATACTGATGCATATAAACGGTGACTACCCTTTAAACCTTCCTTATTTCCTACTTAAAAGTTTGACAAAAATGTCCAAGAAGGTGCAGTCGATTTCCACTAATGCCAAAGGCAGTTTGTTCCATCAAGTCCTGATTAAAACCCTAGTCATGTCTGCCCTGAATGAACTACAAAAGCCCTGGAATTGGCTCACAGAATCCTTAAAACCTATTACTCAAGCCAATAAGTCAAAAAAGGCAAGAGGGAAGAAAACTGTTAAACAGAGTCGAGATATTGCTGATAAAAACACTGTAAAAGACGAATCTTCTGATATCAAGGTAACTAAGAAGAGCAGGAGTAAAAGACCAATATGGGAGCCCGAAAATGAATGCTTCCTGAGGAAGATGTCAAAGATGAGACAGAGTCAGATAATGATCTCATTTCTCAAACTGCAGTCAAGTCTGAAATGCCATCCACCAGCAAAAAGAACGTTGTAGTCAAAGGAAAAAGGAAAAAAGGTGCATGTGTATCACAAAAAACTTGGAGAAATTCAACCAGGGATACAAATAAGTATAGGCTGAACTCAAAAGCAATGTTCAATCTAGCCATTAAAGAAGAAAACACCATAATCATAGATGATGATTCTGAGGATGTTGAAACAAGCACCAGGAAAAGAGCAAAAAGGACTCATTTTCCCAAGAAATCTGTCAGCAAAGGAAAGGGAAAACTTACACCACCTACAAGCCCTGTAACAAGAGCTTCAACTAGATTAGCTAAGGCTAAAGGCATCAGTGAATTCTCTGAAGAAAAACAGGATTGCTTGGAAGATTCATATTACTTACCAAATGTACCTGGAGCTATGGATTCATCAAGTTCTAAAGAAGAACATAGCTCAGAATTGATTTCAAAGTACCAGGTTAAAGCCAAAGAACCCATTGTTACTTTAAATATGAATGAAACTGCACCATCTGAAGATTGTTCAGGATTCAAGGTCGAGATAAGAACTGGTAAGGAAAAGATTAAAGAATTTCATAAAACCATAAAGCAGTTAAAGAAGGAAAAGGTGCAGATAGAACAGTGGAATGCTCACCAGCAGGAAAGAATTCAAAGTCTTAAAAAGAAGAAGAAGGAGAAAAGGGTGTTTCTTAAGGAAATCAAGGAAATCAATTTCAGACTTTACTGGCACAATGTTGTGTTAACCACAAAGCTCAAGCAGAAAAATGCCAAATCCACTGTTGTGATTTTATCTTAAAGGTAACTTGAAGATTGGTTACAATTTTGTTTAAAGGTGCTCCAAAAGATATGGCAAATAATTACTCGTTTTGATCAAGGAAATGCTAAGACTTCGATCTTCTTTACATAGTCAAATGAAATCCCTATTTTATAGAGTCAAATGTATTGCTGGCAATGTTTGTTATATCAAGTTGTTGAGTTGTGGACTATTTTGGAAATAGCAGCTCATTTTTGAGTGACATAATTTAGGATCTAGATACTCTTTGATTCTAGTCATTTAAAGTCGTCCTAGATAATAGGATCTAGTAGTTTCATAGCTGTTTTAAATAGACAGAAGAAAGACATTATGGAGGTCAAAAATTTGGAGATCTATAGAGACTTTTTTTGTGGAGATTATTGTAAAGGCATGTATGTTCAATTGACACTTAATAGCAAAGGCATATGGATGGTTAGACCTTCTCTTTTCTACTCTGTTATTTCATTTTCTATGCGTGAATTTATTATTCAAATTGCAATGCTTTTTGGTTCTTAAATGTTAATTTATACAGTGAATATTTTACTGTAGAGATAATTTTCAAGTAATGATTTCAAGTTGATACCCCTGTTTCTTTATAATATATTGAAACTAAACTTTGTGAAATTGACAAATTGAAGATTTCACTTTCTTTTTCTTGAATTGGTTTACTCCATCTATGTATCTACCTATTATTCGTCCAATGGGATGTGTAATGTTTTAATCTTGATTTTCATGCCATGCTATAAGCTTGACCCAGTTTTCAACCATTATACCAAAACTAAATCATAAAACCCTCAAAAATACTTTGCAATAAAATCAATGATGCCCTAGCTTGCCCTTACCAATCGAGTGCAACTTTAGGGACTAACATTTTTGGCGTCGTTGTTGGGGAGCGAAGAAATGAAGATAACTTCACTGGGGAAACGACAAGTTTAGATTCAAATCTTGATGGTGAACAAGATTTTGGAAATTTTCTAAAGACTATGATTATTCACCTGGCGACTCCTCTGTAGTAATTCTGGCTCCTAAGAAAGAAGGGAAAGGACCTAAATTTCCAAAAAATCCTCCACCATCAAATAAGAGACCAGTAACAAGGAAAAATCCAGATCCCGAGCCTGTAGCAGCAGTACCAGACCCTAAAAAAATACTAAGAAAGCCTAAAGTTCTTCCTGGTCAGTCTTCACATTCAAAAGGGAAATTATCTTCAGAAAGTTCTCAGGCAAAATCTTCTGAGATTATTAAAACCCAAGCAAATGAAGATTTGAAACCCGAAAGTGAAATTAAGCCTATTGTTAAGTATGATACAATTTCATTCCCAACAAATGTTTCAGAATTAAGTTCAGAACAGAGGAAGTTGCTTATTGAACTTATTAAACAGGAATATCCATACTTGTTGTCTGAAACTGGAGATTTGAGAGTTCCCAGCACAAGTGTTAAGAGTGAAACAGATACATCTGCATCATCTTGTGAATCTTTCTCACTTGAATATTTCAGAACACATTATTATTATTTTGATAATCCTCTGTTTCTCAGTCCATTAGTTGATCAAAATCCAGAAGAGAAATCTACATCTATTGAAAGACAAGGTTCAGGGAAAATACAGACAAGTTGTAAGACACAAGGGATTGTTTCACCCACATCATCACCAATCTTGATTATTCCCCAAACTCTAAACACAGCTAATATGGTCGCAGACAGAATGGACCAAATAGTTGCAGCTAGGTATGCTCCTCTGGTACTTCCTCAAGTCATGTATGCTTTTCCACCAAATGATTATATGAGATATTTGCCCAGATTTAATGGAGAAGGATCAGTTACTGTTGAAGAACATTTGAGTTCATTTTATAGTTTTGTAGACAATTTTAATGTAGAACATGTTGATGTATGAATGAGATTATTCGTACAAAGTTTAGATGGGGAAGCGAGAAAGTGGTTCAGAAGTTTTCCTGCTAACTCAATAGTTGATATTATAGTTTTATATGAGGCCTTTCTAAATTGATGGGCAGATAAAAAAGATTTCCAATATTACCTTACTGAATTTGGTGCTTTAAGGAGGAAACAAGGAGAATCAATTCTTGATTTTACCAAAAGGTTCAACCTGATGTACGGTAAAATTCCAGAGGAGATAAAACCTTCAGAGGCATCAGTCAAAATCGCATGTGTCAATGCATTTGATGCCGAATTTTCCTTATTGCTTAGGGAAAGAAGAGCCACTACCCTCAACCTAATGCAAGATGCAACTATTGAGGTGGAATCAAACATATTAGCAGCATACAAATTGAAATCCAGAAGTGACAGAGATAGAAAAAAGCAAAAAGAAGAACTGCCTTCATCTTCTAATTCAACATCCAATATTTAAATGGATGAAATGACAAAGATGTTGAAAATTTTGACTTTTGAGATGGCAAGGTTGAAGATGGAACAAAAACATCCCAATAGACCTGCACAGGAGGGCGATTATAGAATTCCAAATCAATTCAGGAGACCAAACAATGTACCCCAGATTTTACCAAGAGAAAGAAAAAATCAAGATGACCAAAAGGTATTACCTCCTTTTCAGAATAATGTAGTAGATGAGGAGGAAGATAATGATGGTACAGAAGAAGACTCTGCAGTTCACTTGACTTATTCTGAATCAGTGCCTTTACATGTAACATAGCAAGAATATGAAGATACTTTGATTGCAAATCAATTTGAGGAAGGGGATGGAGAGGAGATTGTCCAGCATGAACCTACAAGGAAAAGATACAATCTTAGATCTGGTTCTCAGGCGCCTAAAGTAAATATACCTGTTTCTACAAAGAAATCCAGTACTTCAGGTAAGACGGGGGCAATCAAAGGTGTTCCTAATGTTCAAGCAGATCATTCATTGAGGCAACATGTCAAAGATAGCATTGTTGATATGAGGGAACTAGATAAAAATGTCTCTTCTTTCAATCTCGAACATGAAATCAACAAAATTAAGATTCCAGTACCATTATTGGGACTTCTGAAAACAGAACCATTCAGAAAAATTGTCCTTAAGGCTCTAGAAGCTCCATCTCATGTCACTTTCTCAAATACATTCAACCTTGAAGATGAAAACCCTGATATTACTATTGGACCTCACATTGAAGACAAAATTGATGCCTCTCCACCTTTTTACATTTCACTAAATATCCATGACAAGATACTGCACAATTTCTTAATGGATTTTGGTGCTTCGCATAATGTCATGCCTGAGGTGGTGATGGAAGAATTAGGGTTAGACATTACTAGACCATATCATGATCTATATTCTTTTGATTCCAAGAAAGTCAAATGTCTTGGGCTTATGAAAGATGTGGTCGTAACTCTTTCCCAATTACCTATGAAGAGTGTGGTGTTAGATGTTATCGTGGCTGACATACCACCAAAATTTGGGATGCTTCTTTCAAGATCTTAGGCTAAAAAGGTAGGGGGTACTCTACAGATGCACCTAAGCTATGCAACCATACCTGTTTTCGGTGGCGAACAACGAAGATTATACAGAGAAGTCAGACTGGCTTATTTGGTAAGTGATCATGATAATCCCACTAATCACCCTATATATGTTGTAGAAGATGATTTGGGCTCTTGTATTTTTCATATGGATGAGGAAATGGCAGAGGTATCAGTCAGAAAGTCAATAACTACAGTAAGAGATAGTGAAGACCATTTTGTTTGGAAAATGTATTTTGATGGAGCTAGTTCTAAAGAAGGTTATGGAGCTGGTATTGTCTTCATTTCCCCTACCAAGGAGGTTATTCCAATGTCATATAAACTTGAATTTGACACCACTAATAATATCAGTGAGTATGAAGCTTTGTTGTTAGGATTGAAAGCTGCAAGAGACATGGGAATAAATGAGTTGTCTGTTTTTGGAGCTTTGAACTTATTGTTCACTAGGTTAGAAATGTATATCAAACCAAGCAGCAAAGATTGAAACAATACAGAAATGAGGTGTGGAATAATATAGATAACTTCTTCTTAGAATTCAATATTACTTTTGTTCACAGGGATTTAAATCAGCAGGCTGATTCTTTGGCATTTGCATCAAGCAATTTTAAAACTTCGATGTTTCCTAATCTGAAGTTTCAAATTGAAGTCAGACACAGACCTTCAATCCCGGATAATATAAAACACTGGCAGGTTTTTAAAGATGATGAGGAAATTCAAAGATTTATGAAAACCATTGAATATTTTTCTAACATTTCAATTGATCAAGATGATGAAGATGCAGAATCAGAAATACACACTGCAGAAATTCTTCAAGATATTATTGTTGGTCACAAGATCATCGAATTGAAGACAAACCATCTACCTAAGGGTTTGGTTCCATTAGAAATATTGTTCGATCACAATGATGTCTCCAAGAAGGTTGTCATCCAAACAGAAGAAACAAACGTGGAAGATTGTGACATTAGTTCAGATGCAAATCCCAGGTTGGTAAAAATATCCAAGAAACTATCAAAAAAGCAAAAGGAAGCATATATTGAATTAATGAAACAATATTCAGATATATTCGCCTGGTCTTATGAAGATTTGAAAGTGTTTGATACAGAAATTATTCAGCATAAAATCCCTCTAAAACCTGGATCAAAACCTGTAAAGTAGAAATTCAAGCAATTCAATCTTTTACTGTTACCAATAATAGAAAAGGAATTGAAGAGGCTGCTAGAAGCAAAAATCATAGTGCCACTAAGATACTCAGAATGGGTAGCAAACCTTATGCCCGTCAAGAAAAAGAACGGAGAGATAAGGCTCTGTGTAGAATTCTGGAACCTGAACAGGTGTTCACTAAAAGATAATTATCCATTACCAAAAATGGATTATATCTTACAAAAGGTTGTTGGCGCAAAAAGAATTTCTATGCTAAATGGATATTCAGGGTACAATCAAATATTAGTAATGGAAGAAGACAAAAAGAAAACAGCTTTTACCACTCCATGGGGCACCTTTATGTACGAAAAGATGCCTTTTGGGTTGATGAACGTTGGGGCTACATTTCAAAGAGCTATGGATATAGCTTTCATTGGCGAGAAAGACAGGTTTTTAGTAATTTACCTTGATGACATCACTGTATTTTCAGCATCAGATGAAGATCATTTACAACATTTGAAGCAGACCTTTGAGAAATGCAGGAAGTACGGCATATCACTTAATCCCAAAAAATTACATTTTGCCATGGAGGAAGGTAAGATTCTTAGACATATTGTTTGGCCTGAAGGAATTAAAATAGATCCAGAAAGAGTAAAGGCTATTTAGCTAATCGACATTCCGAGAAATAAAAAGTCCATTCAATCCTTCATTGGTAAGATTAATTTTTTAAGGAGGTTTATACCTAACTTTGTAGAGATTGTCAAATACATCATTGATATGTTGAAAAAGGATGCAGAAATTAAGTGGATACCGGAGGCAAGAGAATCCTTTGAAAAGATCAAACAAGCTATTGTTCAGGTACCTATTCTAATTAGCCCGGATTTTTCAAAGGAGTTCATAATTTTTTCATTTGCATCAGAAAATACCATAGTCGTTGTTCTTCTGCAAAGAAATGAACAAGGTCACGAGCAGCCTATCTCATTCTTTAGCAAAACTCTCAGGGATTCTGAATTGAAGTATGATCTAATAGAAAAACAAGCTTATGCCTTAGTGAAGGCTTTAAAATCTTTTAGAGTGTATATTATTCAATCAAAAATTATTGCTTATGTCCCAAGCAGTGTTGTCAAAGAAATATTGGTTCAGCCCGATTGTGAAGGTAAGAGGGGGAAATGGATAACCAAAATCTTGGAATACAATCTCACCATAAAGCCTACCCAGCTGATAAAGGGACAAGGTCTCGCCAAATTAATGACTGAATCCAATTACAAAGCAATTGGATTATACCATCTTTCAGATATGACACAGGACTCTTATGTTCAGATTGAAGAAAATGATTTACAAATAAAAAACAAGTATGTTTCTTCATAATGGTATAAGGACATCGTATTTTTCTTACTGAATTTTCAATCTCCCCCGGAATTGGATAAATCAAAATACGGATCATTAAAGTTGAGAGCTATAAAATATTGTATTATTGATCAGACCCTATTTTGGAAAGATCCCAATGGTTTTATATTAAGATGTGTGGACGAAAAGGAGGCTAAACAAATCTTTTAAGATCTACATCATGGTGTTTGCGGAGGGCATCATCATTGGAAGGCAACTGCCTTCAAAATTCTAAGAGCAGGCTATTACTGGCCAGTTCTATTCTCAGATACTTTTTCTCAGGTCAGGGCATGTGAACCCTGTCAGAAATTTGCCGGAAAACAGAAACTTATATCCATGCCTCTGAAACCAATCATTGCCCATGGACCGTTCCAACAGTGGGGATTATATTTCATTGGATAAATTAATCCCACTTCATCAAGGCGACATAGATGGATTCTTACAGCCACTGATTACTTTACAAAGTGGATAGAAGCAATTATGACTCGAAATACTACAGACAAGGTAATCATGGAATTTCTAGAGGGATATATTTTTTCCAGGTTTGGCTGTCCTAAAAAGTTGATCACTAATAATGCACAGGATTTTAAGTTGAATTCCATGCTTGAATTCTGCAATAAATACAATATCAAATTGGTTCATTCTACTCCCTACTACCCCCAGGGGAACGGATTGGTTGAATCTTCCAATAAGACACTGGTAAGGATTATCAAAAAGTTGCTGGCAGAAAATAAAAAAGCATGGGATTCTAAGTTGAAATTTTCTTTATGGGTTGATCACATCAGCAACAAGAAAGCTATTGGGACATCTCCCTTCCAGATGGTATATGGCACATAAGATATTCCTCCAACTCAATTGGGCCTGCCAGTTTTGAAGTTTTTGCAAGAAGAACAAGAAGAACCCAATGATGTACAAAGAAGGATTTTTCAGCTCATTGAAGTTCAGCAGGCCAGAGAACAGGTTAACCAGAAAGTTGCCACTCATCAGAACAAAATCAAGGATACATTTGATAAAGGAACCAAGAAAGATGCTTTCAATGAAGGAGATTTGGTATTGAGATGGGATGTCAGGAGAGAAGATAAAACAAAACACAGAAAGTTTGATAATCTATGGTATGGTCCTTTCAGGATAACTAAGGTAATGAACAATAACACTTTCCTTCTTCATAATTTAGATAACATTGAAATTTTTGGGGGCCCAGTGAATGGGAGGTTCTTGAAGCATTATTTCACCTAAAGGTACGACAGGTTAGAGTTAGTACAATAGGTTTTCTTTCAATAAAGACTCCATATACCCAATGGACTTGTTTTTACAGTTATGCAAAGAATAAAAGATAGACAGTCACAAGGAAATAAATGAATCAGAGATAAAGGAAAGGCAATGGTCTGAAGTTTCTGGAGTTTAGTATCAAAAATCCATCCCCAGAAGGAGCCAATGTTAGTCTCTAATTTTGTCTTGGTTTAAGTAAGAAACCCTTGTCCAAAACCCTCCTTACCCATCCCTCATTTTCCGCTTTCAGCTGTTTTCATTTTTTAGATTTTTTATATTTCATGGTTTGCATTAAAAATCTTTAATGATTTATTTGAGTTTTGATTATGAAAAACATTGTTTAAACTAGAAGTGTCTCCTTTATGCCATTGGAATTTTCAAATTTCAAGTTGTCAAATGCGCTATGGGAATAAGCCTATTCCCGTAGCGCCAAATAATCATGCCACAATGTGCGCCTGCTATCCCAATTTAGTTATGATAACAAGATCATGAGTTAAGAGTTTGTGTGTTCCCACGAGAATTTGGTAATCATTTATGAATCCAACAAGTTCAAATCATAATCGTTATGCACGCGCGCAGGGTTCATTCCAAAATCACCTATTTTTTAATGATTATTATGTGTTCAGTGCGAGTTGTTTTAGTTCAGCCTTGCAGGGAGAAATACAGGTATCCATTCAAAGCAACAGGCATATATCAACAATTGCAGGAAGGGAATTCTGAACCCGAGGGCGTTAGTTGCATATTTGAGTTTAATGGCGCCAAAGCAGAGCGAACAAGTTGCCAGAATCGAACCAAAAGGTGTCGAACTCCTTGAAGCCTACCCTCAGATGGCTCAAAGATTCAGAGACGTTAGGTGGTTTGAGTTCCTCACTACATTTCAAGGACATGACAAACAGGTTTCCATGGAATTTTCTTTGAATTTCGATGGTCATGAGGTCGAAATCGGAAAGATGTTGATGTTGGTGACAGAGCAGACTATAGCCAAGGCTTGCAGGCTCGTGGTTGGAGGGGAAATATGGTGGAAGAAGGAACACGTGGTCACTGAATTTTTGAATCAATTCCTCCTTCCATATAAGCAGAATCCAGATTGGAGAAGGGGAATTCCTCGCAGCTGGGTTCAACCCGAATGGCACACTGCCCTGGTGGTGATTCACAGATACATCACTTGCGAAGGGAGGTTTTCTTTGATCTACATCTACCATATCAGAATACTGATGCATCTAAATAGTGACTACCCTTTAAACCTTCCTTATTTCCTGCTTAAAAGTTTGACAAAGATGTCCAAGAAGGTGCAGTCGATTTCCACTAATGCCAAAGGTAGTTTGTTCCATCAAGTCCTGATTAAAACCCTAGTCATCTCTACCCTGAATGAACTATAGAAGCCCTGGAATTGGCTCACAGAATCCTTAAAACCTATTACTCAATCCAATAAGCCGAAAAAGGCAAGAGGGAAGAAAACTGTTAAACAGAGTCGAGATATTGCTGATGAAAACCCTATAAAAGATTAATCTTCTGATATCAAGGTAACTAAGAAGAGCAGGAGTAAAAGACCTAGATGGGAGCCTGAAAATGAAATGCTTCCTGAGGAAGATGTCAAAGATGAGACAAAGTCGCATAATGATCTCATTTCTCAAACTGCAGTCAAGTCTGAAATGCCATCCACCAGCAAAAGGAACGTTGCAGTCAAAGGAAAAAGGAAAAAAGGTGTGTGTGTATCACAAAAACCTCGGAGAAATTCAACCAGGGATACAAATAAGTATAGGCTGAACTCAAAAGCAATGTTCAATCAGGCCATTAAAGAAGAAAACACCATAATCATAGATGATGATTCTGAGGATGTTG
This sequence comes from Picea engelmannii, assembly GCA_009831015.1. Lineage (NCBI taxonomy): Eukaryota > Viridiplantae > Streptophyta > Pinopsida > Pinales > Pinaceae > Picea > Picea engelmannii. The sequence goes on from ML784988.1 coordinate 358,328, forward strand.
AAACAAGCACCAGGAAAAGAGAAAAAAAGACTCCTTTTCCCAAGAAATCTGTCAGCAAAGGAAAGGGAAAACTTACACCACCTACAGGCCCTATAACAAGAGATTCAACTAGATTAGCTAAGGCTAAAGGCATCAATGAATTCTTTGAAGAAAAACAGGATTCCTTGGAAGATTCAAATTACTTACCAGATGTACCTGGAGCTATGGATTCATCAAGTTCTGAAGAAGAACATAGCTCAGAATTGATTTCAAAGTACCAGGTTAAAGCCAAAGAACCCAGTGTTACTTTAAATCTGAATGAAACTGCACCCTCTGAAGATTGTTCATGATTCAGGGTCGAGATAAGAACTGATAAGGAAAAGATTAAAGAATTTCAGAAAACCATAAAGCAGTTAAAGAAGGAAAAGATGCAGATAGAACAGTGGAATGCTCTCCAGCAAGAAAGAATTCAAAGTCTTAAAAATAAGAAGAAGGAGCAAAGGGCATTGCTTAAGTAACTCAGGGAAATCAATTTCAGAATTTACTGGCACAATGTTGTGTTAACCACAAAGCTCAAGCAGAAAAATGCCAAAGCCACTGCTGTGATTTTATCTTAAAGGTAACTTGAAGATTGGTTACAATTTTGTTTAAAGGTGCTTTAGGAGATATGGCAAATAATTACTCGTTTTGATCAAGGAAATGCTAAGACTTCGATCTGCTTTATAGAGTCAAACGAAATCCCTATTTTATAGAGTCAAAATTATTGTTGGCAATGTTTGTTATATCAAGTTGTTGAGTTGTGGACTATTTTGGAAATAGCGGCTCATTTTTGAGTGACATAATTTAGGATTTGGATACTCTTTGATTCTAGTCATTTAAAGTTGTCCTAGATAATAGGATCTGGTAGTTTCATAGTTGTTTTAAATAGACATAAGACAGACATTATGGAGGTCGAAAATTTGGAGATCTATAGAGACTTTTTTGTGAAGATTATTGTAAAGGCATGTATGTTCAATTGACACTTAATAGCAAAGGCATATCGATGGTTAGACCTTCTCTTTTCTACTCTGTTATTTCATTTTCTATGCTTGAATTTATTATTCAAATTGTTGCAATGCTTTTTGGTTCTAGAATGTTAATTTATACAGTGAAGATTTTGCTGTAGAGATCATTTTCAAGTAATGATTTCAAGATGATACCCCTGTTTCTTTATAATATATTGAAACTAAACTTTGTGAAATTGACAAATTGAAGATTTCACTTTCTTTTTCTTGAATTGGTTTACTCCATCTATGTATCTACCTATTATTCAGCCAATGGGATATGCAATGTTTTAATCTTGATTTTTATGCCATGTTGTAAGCTTGACCCAGTTTTCAACCATTATACCAAAACTAAATCATAAAACCCTCAAAAATACTTTTCAATAAAATCAATGATGCCCTAGCTTGCCCTTACCAGTCGAGTGCAACTTTAGGGACTAACATTGTCAAAAAAAATAAACAAGCAGATGATGATTCTCTCTCTTGATGGAGATATTCCTCGGGATCTACTTTGTATAGGTCCATGAATAACTAGACGAAATTCTAAGCAGTATCGCTTCGTACAAATAAGGGGTTGGTGTCTAGATGATGTGATTTAAATAGATCCATCATTCATCACCACAAACACCATCAAAGAAAAAGAGTTTGTGCATCTTCCAAATGAATTCCACAACCATTGTTTACCTTGGAGCCTGGTCGACTCATTCTAGGACCTGTGTTGGGTTGCAATTATAGTCTGTATAGATGATTTTATCTTACTCAAACCTGGCTACAACCACAACTTGGTTTGATGTTTTGGTCCACCAATGATGATGATTGACTCTTACTCAAGATCGTTGCATGTCTCATTTCCTTAGGCACTTGGCTCAAGGGCGAGCCAAGTAATAGTGGTGTCGGTGTATTGGCACCCAAAGTTTTGGGTTAATATCACAGACACACAAACAAAGATATGTTCACTCATTCTAGTTTTGAGCGCACTCAAGAAACTATGCAAGGGGTAATAGTAGGCATGCACACCAGATCAAGTCTTGTTAGTGCACAGGAGTTTAGGTTCTGCCAATATGCATTGGTCCAAGTTTACGCGCTGGAAATCAAGAAGACAATGCATCCACGACAGAATCAAGAAACGAATCTTCAATAAATCTCCTTGAATGATTACTTCCAACAACACAAGGGAAAGTGAAGTAGAAATAAGATAAGATGGAAAGGTAGTTAATATTTCCTTGATTCCAGAAAGGCTACATGGAGTGTAGGCAGGTGACAGAAGCATGTGGGACTGATGGCTCAAGGAATGAATGGGGAAGAAATGAAAGAGATAGAGCATCAAAGAAGAGAAGGATATAAAAGGAAGAAACAACAGTAGAAAGAAGGTTGTCGTTGTTGTTGTTACTATTGGGTTTTTGGTTGGCTAGTTGATCAACTAGTTATCTAGTTGTGTCGTTGTTTAGTCTGTGGGTTGTTACTATGATATTGTTGTCATTAAGATCACTCTGATCGGATTCTTTGTAATGTACCTTATTGTAAGGATGATTTTGTCCTCTCTGTAGAGTCAGAAGATATGCACATAACATGTTGTGATGTAAGAATGAGGAATTACATAGAAGAGTTGGGATCTATTGTTGTCAATATATGAACTGCTTAATGTATGCATGTGAATGATGGAATGAGAATGATAATAAAGCTACAGTGATTTTGGATCTATGATGTGTCAATTATGTGTTTGATTGAATGTGGTGTATCTATTATATTTTGTTATATATTCAGTAATATGCAATGAATAACATGAATGAAATCCCCGATGGATATCTATGTGATTAGTCCTTCATCCCCAAAACAAGACTAGATGGTCTCTATGATCCTCATGATGTCTCGGGTGAGACCGTCCTCAACCTTGGTTGAGGATTGATATGTCAATGCCTTGGGGTTTTTGTTGGTCAAGCTCTGGATGAATCCTGGGTCTTCAACCCCCCAACATTAGGAACGATGTGCACAAATGCAAGTCAAACCAACAGGCATTGGCATCAGTTTGAGACCTTCAGATTAATCGATGCATCTCAAGATAAGATAGGAAAAGATCAAAAACATCCCCTTTTATATCTTCCAGATGATCTTGAGGGGTTAGTTTCTTCAATGCCTTGGAGGTGTTGCTAGGACTCGCCTTAGATTTCATATTGGAGTTTTAATGAATATAACTACCCACACAAATGAAGAAAAATACCAAGGATAATTGAATTACCTATTTTAGAAACCGTGCGAAAAATGCACAGGTTTTTATAGAGGTTGTAGGGTTTTCCTCGGGTACTATAACTTGATAATACTAAAATTACTGTAATTTTCCATTAAAACCCCTTTTAATCGTTCATATGTTTCGGGGAACGCGTCACTTTGACATTGGAAATAATTATGATATTTGCAAAGTGCTCAAAATTTTGGTTGGCGTCAGCAAAGGTATGGTTGCCATGTGGAAGATAGGTATTGGTCCAATTGGCTTCCTATGTGGCAACTCTGTCAGTGTGAGGTGGCATCTTGTTTGTCCATGTGTCTCTCAGTCAGCATAATTCATCTTGGTATTTGCATGGAACAACATGACTATGCACAACTGTCTTCTCTGTATCTGTCCATGCAGATATCTATGTGAAAGTAGATGTGTCCATGTGTCAACCTTGTCGTCATCCCTTTCTTTCATGTCATCCTCCAGGTAAGTGCTAAGATAATATGCAACAAGGTGGTTTCTATGATACCATTGATGGTATCACATGCTCAAAAAAGTGGTTTCCCCACATTCCAGAGCGATGTGAAATTAATATAAAATGGCCATGTCTCAAATCTCAAAACCACCATTGCATCTCCAAGTCTCGTTAAAGAGCGAGCATGTTGTTGATGTGAAACACATCATGAACCATAGATCTTGAGGGTGATTATGTGCTTCATTTTTGGTTGTTTATCTTATCACTCATGGTAGCGTGCAATGAAATATAATCCTTTATCCCCCTAGTCGTAGCACTTGGTCATCAGTATTGTTGGAAATATTTTTTTCATTGATGTCCAAGATATGGGCAGCCTACAGATGTCCAAGATAAATATTACAATCCTACAGATGTCCAAGATAAATATTGCAAGATGGACATTGTTGAAAGTATTACTTTTGGATGTTTGATGATCAGATTGGACACCCTATCTTTGAAGGAAATTTTACCCTACATTCCTATCTCAAATGAGAGAACAAGTTATATGGTTTGAAATATTAATCAGATACCTTTCCAATGGTATATGGCATTCCTTCTAACTCCCTAGGAATGATGAGATGTGAATTTTTTCATCCAACAACCTAGCCAAAAAAATGAGATCGACTCATCTAGTCTTTACAAGTCGGCCCTGAAAGTGGGGACGAAATTACTATAAATATAGGATAATTTTTTGCATTTGGAGAGAAACCAAGCAAGAGATCAAGTATGAGGTGCACAAAAGAGATCTGTGGTGTGATAAAGGTGATGGGGTGTATTTTTGGTGTGCAAGAGAATCTTGAAGAAGAATACATTGATGGGGAAGTGAATCTTGAAGCAAAACTCATTAGTTCCTTAGAAGAAATAGATAAATATAGGGAAAAGAATATAAATAAGAAAGAGAAATTGCAGAAATATGAAGAGGACAATCATGATCTTGAAGAAATAGAGAAGACAATTATCACCCTGAAGACTCAATTAGAAGAGGTAAAAAGGATAGAAGAAGTGGTGAGAATCCAATTGAAAGAAAATGAACAAAATTGCAAGAAGCTAGAAGTTGAAATAGTTTCCTTAAGAAAGGAACTAGAGAAAACAATTGATCAATTGAATAGAACCTTGAAGTTTGGAAAGAGTATTGAAATATTAGATAATATTCTTAATTTCCAAAGCTCACCATTCATCAAGACGGGTCTTGGATACGACAAAAAACAAAATGCCCCGGAGGGAGATACAACCACTAAGGTCACAAAGCCATCAGAAAAGGAAAATGAAGAAAAACCTAAAATCTATGCCAATATTCTCAAAGGATCCATAAAAAATGAAAGTAGTGGTGGGAAAGGAAATTATGACCAACAAAAATCTGATTCTTCGCACAAGAATGTGTTCAGAAGAGTTGTTCCACCAAGAAGACCTTTTACAAACCGGTACCAAAATATATTTCTTGGCTATTGTTTTTCTTGCAATAACTTTGGTCATAAAGCAATAGATTGTAAATCTTATGAAAGAAGTGATCATGTGAGAGATATAAACAAAGGTTCTTATAAAACCACAAAGAATGATTATGTCAGCAACAAAACTAGAAGTTCTCATGGGTTTGTTGATAGAAACTACAATTTATTTTCTCACATACTTGATTACAATGTTGAATGTTATAAGTGAAATAACTATGGACACATAGCACGTGACTATAGAAGAAAAATAATAAATAAGGCAGAAGATGTTCTTTCCAACCATAAAGAAGAATACACAAAGGTCTAAAAAAGGAAGAAAGAAGAACAGAAGAAGGAAGAATGTGTACGTGCACTTTATGCTCAAAATGAAGGGAACCAATGGTACATTGACAATGGATGTTCAAAAAATGTGATAGGGGACCAAACCAAGTTTCTCACCTTGAAGGAAGAAAAATAAAGCATGGTTACTTTTGGAGATAATGGCTCTGCAAGGATAGTTGGAAAAGGTATTGTTAGTCTTGATAATGGAAATACTAAAACACAAAATGACGTGTATGTTGAAGAGTTAAAGCATAATCTTATAAGTGTCAGTCAAATGTGTGATTAAGGCTACAACCTCACATTTCATTATAAAGGGTATGATATAAGGAAAACAACTTCAAGAAGATTGGTGGAAAATGAAAATAGAACCTCAAGTGATGTATACATACTCGATGAAGTCAAAGAAGAAAAATGTTGTATAGAACAGAAGTTGGGAGTGATATCCCTCTCATCTCGCCAGTAAGAGGAAGCACAAGCTCAAGGAGAGAATCCCTTTTCCATTGATGTCAAAGGGGGAGAAATTGTTGTCAGAGGAAGAATTGCAAACATAATGAAATTTGTAGCCATGGGGAGTATCAGAATTGACTAAGGGTTCCCATCAATGACAAAGGGGGAGATTGTTGAATATAGTGTTGTCATTGATATCAAATATAGGGAGATCCTACAAATGTCCAAGATAAATATTACAAACCTAAAAATATATAACCTAAATAGTGCAAGATGGATATTGTTGAAAGTATTACTTTTGGATGTTTGATGATCAGTTTGGATACCATATATTTGAAGGAATGTTTACCCTACATACCTATTTCAAATGGGAGCATAATGTATACGGTTAAAAATATTATTTTGATACCTTTCCAATGGTATGTATCATTCCTTATAACTCCCTAGGAATGAGTAGATATGATGTTTTTTGTTCAACAACCCAGCCAGAAAATTGAGGTCAACTCAACCAATCTTTATAGGTTGGCCCTGAAAGTGGGGACAAAATTATTATAAATACAAGATAGATTTTTTCATTTGGAGAGAAACTAGGAAATATATCAAGTCTAAGGTGCACAAAAGAGATATGAGGTGTTATAAAGTTTTCAGTGTGTCTTTCTAGTGCGCAAGAGAAGTCTAAGGGATTTTCTTGAGGTATTTCTTGTTCTCAAGGTGTGCTATGAAGGACTAAAGGTCTGTGATGCTACTATGTGCACTATTTTGAGATTTTGATTTTTTCATCAATGAATGTTGCCGTCAATGGATGTTGTCATCAATATATGTTGTCATCATTGGATGTTGTCGCCAGTGGATGTTTTCATCAATGATTACATTCTATGAATGATGTTATGAGGTTCGTTGGGGAATGAAGGCTACATGTAAATAAAGTTTGAAGGATTTTCTATGGAATGAAGCATGCAAGTGAATTCATAATTACTATGTATAATAAGATATTATATCGGTGTATATACAAGTATTATTGAGTTGGTGCTTAGTTGAGGATATTGGCGTCTCTAGTAGGTTGGTGCCTACATATTATTGAGTTGGTGCTCAGTTAAGGATGTTGGTGTCTCTAGTAGGTTGGTGCCTACATCTTTTTGAGTTGGTGCTCATTTAAGGAGATTGGTGTCTCTAGTAGGTTGGTGCATACAATATTTGCAACAATAGGTTGGTTCCTACAGACATTTATAAAGATAAGTTTTTGTGGTTTTCTCTTGCAAGGGTTTCCACATTAAGCTATATGCATTGTGATTTGAGTTTATATGTGATTATTGTTTCTTAGCTAATGAATGATTGATGAATGGTTAAATAAAGTAAAAAGTATTGTATATTGATTCACCCCCACCTCTTCTCAATATAATCATAATATCAACATGTATATCCCCTCTGTTGGCATGCAACATAATTTCATGTGTTTAAAGACCCTTCAATATTGCGATAAGTGCATTTTATTCACTTTATCCCTATTTATGCTAATTAGGGCCCTTTTCCTTCAAATTAATCACTACTAGGGTGAATTAGTAAGCAGCTCTAAGGTAGTTCCCTTTACTCAATCAAAACATAGATAAGGGGTATAACTATCCACAATTACATAGTTCCATAAAAGAATTTTGACCATGTACCGACATTGGCTCCAACGGGGACAACAGATCCCTGTAGTGTGTTGAGAACTATAGAATAGTTACTTTATCAATTGGCCTATGGATTATAAGATGTAAACATGTAATGCACTTTTCTTCTTTGGAAGGACAAACTGCCTCCCATGCTCACCATCTTAACATAATGGTGCCATGTTTTATTTAAATAGAAATGAAAATTACAAAATTGAACATTTAAAATGAAATCTGTATAAAATAATTAAAGGAAGAAAACTAAACCAAATTATGAGGAGGATACACATAGAGCTCAACACTGCAAAAAATGCTTGAGAAACCTCCCATTTGCAGGGGCTCCCAATACATCACCACCAAGTTGTGATGAATCATAAGTGTTGTTGTCTTAAACAATAGTAATCTGAAAAGGTCCCCTCCAAAGGTTATCAAATTTTACATGCTTTCCTTTGGCCTCTCTTCTTGCATCCCACTTCAAAACCAGATCTCCAATGAGAAATTTCCTTTCCTTAGCCCTATTGTTGAAGATCTTCTTCATATTTTCTTGATGTTCTTGGGACATGACTGATACAGATTCTCTCTTTTGTTGAATTTCTATGAGCTTATGGATTCTTATTTTTACATCATTTGGATCATATGCGTCATCCTGTAACAATTTCATCATTGGTAGTTCTATATGAATGGGAAAAACAACATCAATCCCATACACCAATTAGAAAGGAGAAGTACCAATGGATATTTTTTTATTTATCCTATCATCCCATAAAACATACTTGATGATAGTCCCATGCTTTCTTGTTTTGTGAAAGCATTTTCTTGATAATTCTAATAAAGATTTTATTTGATTATTCTTCCAAGCCTTTTCCTTCTGGGTAAGTCCAAGTTCAATGTTGTATTCTTGAAAGACCTATAGCAGCCTAACATATTTGAATGCATGTGCATTATTAGTGATGATCTTTCTTGGACATCCAAACCTTGCCAAAATTTATCTTCAAGTAATTTTATGATAACTAAGTCAGTGGAAACCCTTATAGGAACAACTTCAACCCACTTTATGAAATAGTTTGTTGTTGTCAATATCCATTTGTGTTGACAACTAGAATTTGGATTTTATATCACCAATAAAGTCTAGTCCCCACTGTTGGAAAGGTGCTTCTAATTTAATGGGTTTGAGTGGAAAAGGAAACAACTTATGTTTCCCTACAAATATTTTACATTTAGGACATGCCCTAACTAGTGCATTGGTATCAAAAAATAAAGTGGGCCAATAATAAACAACCCTCAGTATTTTGTAGGTTGTATCCCTCCAAGCATGATGAACTCCACAAAATCCTTTATGGAACTCATTAATGATGTCTTGTGTTTTCTCTTATGTAATGCAATTTAGTAAAATGCCACCAGGATCTTTCCAAAATAATTGTTCATCAATGAAATAGTATTTAACATCTTTTAACTTGATAGATCTAACCTTGGCCTTATCCTAGTCTGTTATCACTCCAAGAGTATTTCCCTGACTGTAAAGGGAATAAGCTTGGTAACATAAAATATTTGGTTGGATGAAAGAATTTGCAGGGTGAATCAATCTATGAACTATTAAGCCTCACTAGAAAACACTATGATGAACACATTCAGACAAACAAAGTCCTCTCTGAACAAATGAAATCAGTTAAAACTAATGTGGAAAGGAGAACACTATTGTATCAACAGATTCAATACACTAAAAGCATATACAAATGGTCAATTACAACAGTAAACTATATGTGGGATCTAAATCCAATAATGCAATGAAAGAATGGCATCTCTCAGTGATCAAATTAATTAATTAATTATTAGACACTATTAACTTTACCATCCATCCACATATATAGAAAGGAATGGAAAGAAAATGAAGTCTAATAAAAAACTCAGAGAGGAAATTCTACTTTCAGATATATACTCAGCAAATGTCTTAGTACACAGTTTGCTTATAATTTACAAAGATTGAACCAAAGTCATGAAGACTGCTCTCTCCCTCTGCTCTTTACAATTTTTGAAATATAAATAGAGAATACATGTTGTTATAGATCCTAAGAAGATGGATCTAAAAAGCCATCTAGCAAATCTAGACTATTTTATTTTAAAAAAGAATATGATAAAATATCTTATTTTATGAACTAAGACTCTTTATTTGAAACTAACTCCAAATGACAACCGAGTCATCTTCACCACCTGGAGCATGACTCAAAAAATATTAAAGAAATAGTCTAAAATTGACCAAATCTAGAACAATTTTCCACCGGTCTTCTTGGATGTTCCTGATATCTGAGTTTATACCTTGATTATAGAGGTACTATTCCACTTGTGAATGTATCATCTTCTTTGCTACCACATGCATTTGACTGCTGATCTCTAGCCATAAAATCTCTCGAGATTTTGGTTCTAGTGCTTGTGCTTTAGCTTCTTTTGAAGTACTCCTTTCCATTTTCACTGAAATATTGTAGACATCCTCATCTAACCCGAAGGAGAGTTCTCAGGAACTTCTTACTATGCCACGATGTCTCTAGCTTGGCAGCATTTATGTTATTTAGTGGAGTTTGATCATATATTGGAACAATTGTAGAGGTTACAGCATTGCTTCTTCAAGGTGACAAAACGGATACAGATGGAAAACTTTCAGAAGTTGTTAGATGAGTAGGTATGTCAAGTACAACAACCATTGAAGAAGTTATGGCCATACTGATTTTCCCAATCAAAAGCATTTGTATTCTTTTACAAAGCACCATTTGAGCAGTAATCTGGAATATTTTCTTTAGTTGTATCATTTGTCATATTATATGAATAATCACTCCTTATCTAAATCGCTGAACTGAAATGATTGTTGGTAATCACTCACTGTAGTCATAAACACAACTATAAAAACATTGACAAGAATGCCTAGTCCCTCTGGCCCAAGAAATTGATTTTGTCATAGTTTGATATAAAAGGTTCTACTTGCAAACATTCTGGCATAACCTATGGACTTAAAGATGCATAATTTGAGAGACGTTCCATCAATTGAGACATCACAGTCTTTATATCAATAGTTAGTTGAAGCTGAGGGCTAGCACCAAGGAGTGTTTCTAAAGTTTGTGAATGCTAAACATCTGGAAATACTTGGAAGATACAATGCATAAGATAGTACTGTACAAACTCATCTTTGCAATTAACAACCTGCTCCAACACTCTCGGCAGCAAAATATCTCTCTACATCTCAAGGTCCAAATCCTTTGTTTGGCTAAGAACATGCAAATTGTTTCCTACAAGATCGCGAAGCTTGCTCCTTTCCTTCTCCTATTTCTCTTTCTCCCTCGCAGGTCCCTGATGCTGCTGAAAGAATATCAAGTACATGCAGGATAACAGGCTAGTTTGGAGAGCTCATACTTCTAAAAACTATTGCCAAAATTCGGCTATTTGGGCATTTACTAGCTTACAAAACGGTTCCTTCATAAAACCCCCTTGACCTTGCATCCGACCTCACCCTGCCCATGTTCAAACACCAGGCTGTCAATATTTCATTCCTCAATACATTGTTGTGATCGGGTTTGCAGCCCAATATTGTTTTTGATCCATGAATCACAAAGACCCTTCCATATTTGTCTTTTGAGGTTCATCAGCCTCTAGAGATTGCCCAAAAACTTCTTCAATAGGCATCATATGAAACAGAATTTAAGAACTTCCTCCTCTGGGACATGGACCTTGTCAAGAGTCTTGTCGATATTCTTGCGTTGTCGATTTCTATGACTGTCTCCAGCACCAATGCAGAGAATTTTCCCTCAGAGTTTAGAAGCCCGTCAACTTGGCAATTGACAGGAGTGAAAATCGGCCTTCTTTCCCTCTGAAAACCTTACCCAATCATACTTTTGTAGGTTTTAGCTGTGTTCCTTCACATCTGATGCATAATTTGATTGTGTATGAGTTTAATTACTACAAACATGGTGATTCAACAATCATGCTCATAAATTATGCAATTCCATCACACCTGGCTAGCATTGGAAGCTTTAACACATGTTGTTTTAAATTAATGACCTATCGCCCAACTTATGGTGTGCCCTATCACTAATTGTGTGTTTCTTTTAAAAATTAATTCATGGATCAA
>ML784988.1:378751-406336 GCA_009831015.1 Picea engelmannii
ATCGAATTTCACCATTCGCCATACAATATATACAATGTTTTTAGGTATTCCGTAGATACCAAAACCCTAATCCCTTAATCCGAGATTAATTTACAAATCAACTAAAAATAGCAAAATCCGCTAAAAATAGCAAAAACCGCCCAAAAAAAAATTTCGGGGTGTTGCCCCGAACCCCATCGGCCCCGGGCTACCGCCCGGTGCCGAACGTTTCCCGTACTCGGGGCACTGCCCCAAACCCCGTCGGCCCCGGGCCCGCCCGGTGTCGAACGCTGCGCGTAACCAGGGGGGGGCATACCTGCCCCCCCCTGCGACCCCCCTAGGAAGCGCCCGACGCAACGGCAGAGCTCAAGGTGTAGGGATCGTCAGACGCAGTTGTCGTATCTGACGCACCCACACACATACACATGCAAAGAATATAACACATACCCAACAGTTTCTTGATCCCAATTCAAATGCACTAAAGTTTGAAAGAGTCAAGATGAAGTGTGCAATATTATGGTTAAGTGAGAAAGAGTATATCTATCTATCTTTCATTTGGTTTTTGTTTTAATAGATTAACATAATAGTTGAATAGCTTTGCTAGAAAATATCTTGACCAAACATTATTTATATTTCATCAAACACTTATGACATTCCTCTATCCTATGCTAGTGGGCATGATTGCAAACTTTTTTGTTTTTCGTATTGATTATAATAAATTGAACTTTGAATTTATTTTTAAAATCCTACTTACTTTGTTATTTTGGGAACTAAATATATATGGGGAAATTTTTGGGTGATATTCAAGTGGAAAAAGAAGAGGTCACCAGGGGAGTGGTTTTACACAACTGAAAAACAAAATGCATAGCCTAATGGAAAAGGTATGTGAGATTATACATTCATGATTTTCTCCTTAAAAAGGTATTAATTTTGTAGACATCACTTTGGATGTGAAATTAAAAAAGGATGTTAACAAACTACATTATTAAGCTTATTTACCCACTTATCAATGCAAGTGTTCATTTAGATCTAGCTTTATTACTTTATAGTTTGCATGACATAACTTAGCGTCAAGGGAATTTTATGGTGTAATCTAAGAATTATTATTGTTGAATTATTAGTTTGTGTAAATATGGTATCACTAGGTTGGTAATATTATCCCCATTTTATGGATAACTAAGGAGATTATGTCTCGAGGCCCTCAGGTTGCATATATGGAGTGTCGAGAGACTACATGGACAACAGTACCCTTTTGCATATTTGAAGACCCCTCTCACCACCACAGATGGTAATAGATTTCCAGATGGCATCCACCACATCAGCTGGCTTCCGGAAGGCAGTGGGCCTTGCTCCAGGAGGTACAAGTTAGTATTATGGTGAGCATCATTTCAATATTTAATCCATTTGAGTATGTTGTATCTTATATTTCTCTAGATTTCATGATATATTCTTGGACATTATGCCTTTTTCCCTTATTCACCTTGGTGGTTGACATTGTTCCCTAGTAAGTGGTCTTCCTTGGGGATGGGTTTGATAATAGGAAATCCATTAAAGAGCCATCGTACCATACTTACCACTTTCCACCATTCTTCCCCTCCATTTCCTTATCTCTTGGTATTTTAGGGTGTATTTACCCAAGAAGGGGTTGTCCCTCATTCTATGGGAAGAATGGGTTGAAGGCCCAGAGGGATTGATGTTGGGTAAAATATAAAATCCTTGTATGAACTTTCTAGATGATTTTCCCAGGGATCACCCAAGAAAGTAGTGAAACTTGTATCTTTGAGTAAAGGGGACCCACAATATGATAAAGAATGCTTAAAGGGTTAGTTGAAGAATAGGAGGTCTCATCACAAGCCGACCTATCATGTCCATGAATATATAGTGGTATGACATTGCCATCATCTGGTCACCAAACCAGGGTAATGAATTTGAGTTGCATCATTGAGAGAAAGGGGGTCTCATAACGAGCCAACCTTCTCATTTCCCCTAGGTGTTTGTGGGTGACATTTCCATTATTTGGATACCACGGTAGGGCAGTGACCTTCAACCTTTCCTTAAAATTATGAAAGAATAAAGAATGGAAAATGATGGGCTTGGAAAAAGTGCATTGCGGATGAAGGTACCACACACCCTCTAAAAAGGCACCCATGAATGAGACACTATGACCCCTTATATGTCATGAGCCCTATTCCCGTTGAGTCTTGACCTAAACCAACTCACCCATTTTACATGGATTAGAGAGGGATCTCTTGGAAACTCTCCTTGACCTAGGGAAAGATCTACCCAATAGGACACATCATAAACCCTCCCATACTAAATATGGACACCACAGCAGAGCAATGACCTTCAACCTTTCCTTAAAATTATGAAAGAATAAAGGATGGAAAATAATGGGCTTGGAAAAAGTGCATTGCGGATGAAGGTACCACACACCCTCTAAAAAGGCTCCCATGAATGAGACACTATGATCCCTTATATGTCATGAGCCCTATTCTCATGGAGTCTTGACCCAAACCAAATCACCCATTTTACATGGCTTAGAGAGGGATCTCTTGGAAACTCTCCTTGACCTAGGGCAAGATCTACCCAATAGGACACCTCGTCAACCCTCCCATACTCAATATTGACAAGTCACATAGTGTCTTTGAGCAATTAATTGTTTGATATAGTGATATTTGATGCACATGCTTAGGTGGCTCATTTATTGATTAGATTTACTTATCATGATGTTATGAATTGAGATCCTTGGAGGTCATGCTCATTTGTCTTTGCAGGACTTAGTTGGTGGATAGTTTTGGAAGAACAAGCCTAGCTTGGGCTTCCATGGGGCTACAAGCCCACGGGTTGGATGTCGAGGGTCCATATGTCGGATCACAAAGACGAATTATTGGAGACATAGAAGACGATATGGAAGACTTAGCCCAGCCCTCACATGCCAAATGATTTTCCCAAGAGGGGTAAAATGTCTTCTCTTTGAGTTTGACGTCATATTTGGGGTCTAGGGTTTGGTCGCGGTGTTACCACTCATTGACACATGGAAATTTTGAGGAGGATGAGGCCTTGGGCATGAGGATATTGCATAGATGCTTGACATGTGGCCTTTGGAGGCATACCATAGCTTCTCCAACACCAACGACTTGTCCCAAGTGGAAAAACATCCCCTAAAGGGGTGACGTCCATGTAGATTAGGGTTTTATTTGTGAAAAAGTGAAATTTTAAATGAATTGTTTAATATTACTTTGTTAAAGGGGGCAATATTAGGGTTGTTGACCCCTAGTCTTGTGGTTTACCCCTTAATATGTGGACAAGTCACCTTGGTGACATTTTTTATAAATAAGATATCATAAGATCTCATTTGGACAATAACTCTCCCTCTTGTGAGAAGACTTGATCTGAAATTTTCGCTACACTTGGCATAATTTTCTCTTGTGCTCTTGTTTATGGCTGTCTTTAGCGAACTGTTGATGGAGGAGTGAGGTGCTAGCCTTGGATGAATGGTTTCTATATTTTATGGTGGATTATCTTAGCATATTCTTGATTTGGTATGGTTTTTACTCTTATGTTATCATTTGTTTCAAGTCAAGGATTATCTTGCTAGGATCTAAGTGGGAAGTAAGATCATTTACACCCCCACTCTAGTCTTCATCATTTATTGCTTGAATTTTATTGATGTTGCAAGGTTTTTTTTGAGGAAGTAAGAGGATTTACACCCCTCATTCTCAAACCCTAACTAGAGATACTTTCCTTGGGAAGTAAGAGGGTTTACACCCCCAAGGAAGTAGCATCTCTAGTTCATTTACTTGACTCCATTAACCCAATATTTAAAGGCACTAGTCATTTTTTTAATTGCATTGGAGATATAAAATCGTTGCCTTGGGAAGAGTGATTTTTGCTAGTTTCAAGTTTATCTTTTTGGAGAAGTGTTCCTTGATCCTTGAGCTCTCTTGCCTCATTGAGGTGTCTCTCTTCTCCCATTAATTTGATTTCTGTTGTAAACATTAACCTACAGCCATTAGGGCTTCATAACCCTAGCTGATAAATCTCTTTTATCTCACAAACTAACCCTAAGAATTTTCTCTAACTTCACTCACCTAGTCTACTAACTAGAGCACACTTTTTGGGCTAGTTCTTGGCACTTTTCTATGGTTTATTTGTTGTTGCATGTCATTGAATGCTACAGACATAAGGCTGATAATTTACTGCAGAAAATCACTTTTATAACAGCTTGCTTTATTCATTCTCAAAGTGCTATATTCAAGCCCTAATTGATTGCCAAATTCATTGATAGTATTGTTGGTTGATCTTATGCTTTTACATGCTAATTTAGATGCTTTACTTGTTGATATAATTTTTTATATGCTGCTGCAAATTAGGGACAGCAATCTTAACTTGCTGATCCATACTAACATATATCATTGCAAGGTATCTTTCTTTGTGTCTCAGGTAGGTACAATCATCCGGAGAAGTACTACACCTTTGGGGTAACAATTGTTGGGTTTACAAGGCATCTCTTTGCACTTATAATTCCACTTAGATTTGACTTCTAGGGGTTCACTTTCATCATCCATCCATCTACATCTCATTCCCCCTAGGGTCACCAGGATCACCTCCCTAGAGTGACCTAGTCACCCTTGAAGTGTGGGACCTACATCGAGGTGACATTGGGTGTAGGATTTCCTAGTTTTAGCACTTGATGTTTTGGTTGAGTCGGGATTTTCCCAACCTACAACTTGTGCTATAATAGGTAAAGGTAGGGATTCAAATTCATCATGATGTTTTTGTCATTTTGGTTTAAACTCCTTAATTTAACGAGGATAAGATGTTTGTTCTTCAATTTTCTATCAAATATGAACACAAACTTGATTGAATGATGAATATATGAAGTTGGTGATTGGTAACATTGACCAAAATAAGTTTGAGGGAGACTATAGGTAACTACTCAAGCCTATTCAACACTACTTTCATTAATTGATGCATTGTTGTGTTTCTTCTTGTCCAAATTGTACACTTTAAACAACAATAATCAAGAAGTTGTGTTTCTAATATCAAAAAAGTTTTAACCTGTTAAAGTGCATATGATTATGTATGTTTTCCATCATGCACTACAATCTTGTCCTTGTAATGTATCTTTCAGCACATGCAACTAAATGATTGAGCTGAAAATATAAATCCATGATCCATAAAACAAAAAACCTAAGGTATGAATAGCAAGGCACTAATTTACTTTCATTTCGTTCCATTATAAAAATAAAAAATAATAATAAAAAAATAAAAAAAAATGTAATTTTAATGGTATGCAACATGTTCATTTTTCTATTCTTGATTTGGTTTTCTCTTGAGCGTGTGTTGTATACTTTTAGATTTAAAGTAAAAATGGCATTAATTTTGACTATCTAATAGTTGATTGTGAGGGATTCACATTGTTTGACTTTGTATAAGAATATGATGAAATTCATTAGGAAGTACCAAACCCAAATGCCACAATGGTAATCAAAAGTATCGATTGTTTGGTCAATTTTGTTGTGTCTTTACATTTCAAAAACAATTGTACAAAAATTTAAAGGTCGTTGTGATGAAAAAATGAACAACAAAGTATAAAGACAATTCTAAGTACAAATATTGAACCATGTTGAAGCATAGGATTATTGAGATGATGTTTGGATTGGTTTTCAATGATACAAATCCTCTCTATGTTTTTTAATGTTTTTAGTAATATGCATAGCCTTCTTAAATGGTAGAAATCTGGAAATTGATAGTTAGACCTAGATATATGTATTATACTCTAATACATAAGGTATGCCTCTAATTGTTATTTTAATTAATATCGCAAACCTCTATCCCCAACTAAAATAAAGAATAATTGTCTTAATATTATCTATTGACATAAGAGTTGATGATTACCACAACCATACATGGTAAATGTTAGAAGAAAATGAAACAATTCTCTTATTCTATGGGGTTTGGTGATTAATGAAACAAACATTAACAATGCATGTTTCCTATACATTATAGGGGTTTTGCCACTATAAACCCTAGTGTTTTTGTCTCTTATATTGTATCTCTTTATTTGGTTTATGTTAAGGGTGTGTGCTCATATATGGTTATCGATCATGGTTTGTTACATATTTCTAACATGGTCTTGGAGTTATTGAGCTAGTCTCCTTGGCTTAATATTTCACAATTCTACAACTTTGGAGTGAGTCGTTTGTATCCTTTGAGGGTTTTAAGGTATTTCTAGGAGGTGTTTCTCCTATTCTAAAGGAGGTTCATCTCATAAAGATTTAGCAAACATTCAAGAGTTTTGGCAGTTTTTTTTACAAAGCTTCAAGAGTTTTGGCCTCTTTGTTGTTGAAATTGCCTCTTAAAGATAAACTAAGAAAATCAATTCTCCAAACAAACAATAGCTCAAATTGTGAAGAAATACCACAGATGGATTCCATGTGAAAAGCAGGGATCTATGTTTTGCATTTTTTTTCAACTTCAATGATTTTAGCCTTCAAATTTCAATCCAACATTTCATAATATTTTTTGAATTCATATTTCCAAACATTTTTGTTTTTAGAAATTCCTATTTTTGGAAGACCTTTAGTTTTAGCAATTTTTCATGGCAATCATGGGTGATTTGTAAATGTGTATATGTAACATGGAAGTCACTGGGGATGTGACAAGTTCACATAGTAGTTTGTATAGGGGATGTGGCATAGTTTGAGCATTTTTTGCCACTAAACTTTCAGGGCTATAATTGGCATACATCTATTTGAGATCACTTTTGTTCTCAATAATTTAATCACGTAATTTCCATTGGTACAATCAAATTTGGAAAATTTTGTTTTATGTGTTTAATTTTTTGGTTTTCTCACAATGATCTTTGATATAGTAAATGTTCCTAAATTGGATGGATCTAACTATAAAATCTGAGGGAAAAAAATGGTTGATCTGCTCAAGGAAAAAAATATTGCATTGTCAATCAATGGTGGCATCCAAAATCCTACAGATGCATATATAATTATATATTTGGGAAGAATGATGGGAACACACTAGAGGCCATGGAGGTCCGAACTGATCATCTCCCCATGTGTACTGGTCCAAATGGTACCTGTCCATCGGGCATGGTCCTACACATCAAAAGATATGCCCTCCATGGGCTCATTAGTCACAGGGATCATAGCAATGTTAATCACATCTCATCATTAATATTATTAAACGTATGCATAAAAACCCTGACACATCGGTCAATAGCTCAAAGACATTACAAAAACCTACAATACAAGATCAGAGAAAAAGACAAGACGTCCTATTGGGCTAATATCCACAAGAAAAGGGAAGTCTCTAGGAAGGTTTCATCCAAGCCGTGTGAGTGAGGTGATGTGGCCAGGGGATGTCCAGACATGTAGGTGAAGTGAGAGCGAGGGATGCATAGTGTTATTTGTGGGTGCCTTTGTAGAAGGCGAGTTGTACCTGTCATGGATGCAATTTTTTCCAAGCCCATTCTTGCCTTTATTCTTTTCTTTTCTTTTATTTTTCTTCTTATTTTTCTTTTTATTCAAGGGCTAACCAGAGGAAACTGCCTTGGCATGGTGACCAGAGCTGACAGTGTTACCCACAAGTATTTTCACAGAGATGAGAAGGTTGGATCGCGATGAGACCCCGTTTCCCTTGGCCATGCAACCAAAGGTCACTACCCTGGTGTGGTAACCAGATGGTGGAAATGTCATACTATTAGGTACCCATGAACCTAATAGGATGGCTCGTGATGAGACCCCCTATCCTCTTGACTAGGTCTTGTTTGTTATTTTTTGGGTCCCTCCTATTTCTTGCTGAGAGGCTTTTTACTGCCTTCTCGGGGATCCCTGGGAAAAGCATCTCGAGGTTTTATTTCTAGGTTGTTACCTTTTACTAGATGCTTTTACCTTCTGGGCCTTTAGCCCCTTCTTCCCACGAGATAAGGTGCAATCCTACAAACAGGTCAACCCAATGCCTAGATAAGGGGAATGGGAAAAATGAGTGGGAGATAAGATGAAACAGTGGTGCTATGATGGGAGCAAACGATGGATTTTCAAAACTTCCCCTGGTGGCAAACCAAAACCTATGGGTACAGGCTTGCTAGGGCACCTTGTCAATTTTCCCAAGCATGGTCAAGTGGGATAATGTAAGATCCAAGCATTTGTTAGAGGTAAAAGGAATCAGATGGATATATTTAAAGGTTTCAATGATCAAGAGTGACACATACCATGATACCTGGACCAATTACCTCATGGAGCAAGAACCTCCTCTGATACAGGACCAAGCCGATGGTGATGGATACTGCTGCTACTGACAAGATAAAGCTGATGGAAGAAGAAAATGATGGGCCCTCCAGGGCCATGCTCAGGTCAATCCTGCTCTCGGTACTCCATGTCTGGGACCTGTGGGCCTCGAGACATGATCTCCTAGTTATCCCTAAAAATCGGGGATAACATCTGGCTCCAACTCGGGGACATGTGCTCACCGTAGAGCGCATGAGAACCTCAACATATCTGGCATAACCTGTAGACCTGCTCAATATCGACAGGGGCATCAGTAACAAAAATGGGGCGGTAATGCCACCCCAGCATGCATAGCTATATATATACTAAAATAAAACAATCAACAATGCAAATGTGAAAGCAACTAACATGAAATGAAAATGGTATAATACATGGAAATGCCTACTTACCTGTACTTACCTGTGAAATCAGGTCCCTGGTGGGCAGTAACGCTTGATATGCAAAGCGTTTACTAGTAGCTTCAGGACTTCTCCCTCCATGGTCTCTAAGTTGAAAGAGTTTGTACCTGCACAACTCATGATTTTATAAGGACCTCCCCACAAACAATCGAACTTCTTGTGCATACCAGGTTTTTCCCTTCTCTTATCCCATAGAAGCACGAGATCTCCTTTGGTGAAGTTTCTTTCCTTGGCTCTATGGTCAAAGGTGTTCTTTATCTTCTCTTGATTTCTTTCCATTTGACCAAAGGCACTCCTCCTTGTCTCATCTAGCTCTATTAGCTTATTGATCCTTCCTTGGATTGCTTCTGCCTCTGTAGTGTATTGTTGAGCAAAACAGAGGATAGGAATCTGGAGGTTCACAGGAAATTTTTCTTCTAGTCCATATACTAGCTCAAAAGGAGTTTTTCCTGTGGAAGTTTTTGTTGTTATTCGGTCTGCCCATACTGCATATTTTATTTTTCTATCCCAAGATTTTTTATTTTCCCCCGCAACCTTCTTCAAAATATTCATGAGGTTCTTATTGGTTGATTCTGCTAATCCATTTCCTTGTGGGTAATAGTTGGAGGAATGGGATAGGACAATGCCATATTTGAAACAAAATTCTACCAGAGCATATGAGCTAAAAGCTTTGGCATTGTCTATAGTGATCTTGGAAGGGGCACCGAACCTAGTTATGATTCGGTCTTCTAGAAAATTCATGACTACTTCCTCGGTGTCCTTCTTTGTAGGAATAGATTCGACCTATCTAGTGAAATAGTCTGTGGTTGTTAGGATCCACCGATAGACATTACTTGAATTGTCCTTAAACTCACTAACAAAGTCCAAACCCCACTGCCGAAAGGGTGCTTCTATTACTATGGGCTTCAGTGGTTCTGTTGGGAGTTTTGGTTTTCCAGAGAAGTACTAGCAAGGTTGGCAAGACCAGACGTGTTGGTGGTTGTCAAAAAAAAGTGTTGGCCAATAATAGTCGGCCCTCAGGATCTTGTGGGCAGTAGTACGAGCTGCAAAGTTTCCACCACAATATCCAGAGTGTAATTCTTCCAGTAGCTTCTTCACCTCTTCTTTTTTCACACATCTAAGTATAACCCCATCAGGTTTATCCACCCAAGTCCATCTTCAGTCAAGCAGTATTTCATAGCTTTCAATCTCAAAGCCCTTCTTTTGTAGTCTACTAGGTGATCGGGGCAAGACAAGTTCTTTAGATAGTAGATGATATCATAATACCACTCATCATGTTCCAATTCACTAATCATCATGTTTATTTTCTCACTCTCACCCATCTGTATGGCTTCTTGGTTGCTCTCGGTCAGCATTTGGGCTAAACCTTGTCCCTTTATTATTTTGGTGGGTTTTATTTCTAAGTCATACTCATGGATCTTGGAAACCCATTTTCCTCTAGTACCCATGCAATCTTGTTGTGATAAGACATCCTTTACGGCTGGGTATGGGACATAAGCCTTAATTTTATTGTAGCCGATGTAGTTTCTAAAGTGTTTGAGGGACTTGGCCAGGACATATGCTTGTTTCTCAGTGATAGAATAATTCAACTCGAAATCTCTAAGGACCTTGCTCATAAAGGCCACGGGATGTTCATAGTCATCAACATCCTTTTGCATTAAGACACTAGCAATAGTATCCTGGGATGAAAACGAGAATATTATGAAATCTCGTGAGAAATCAGGGTTGATCAAGACAGGAGCTTGGGAGATGGCATCTTTAATATCTTCGAAGGACTTGTTGGTTTTATTATCCCACCTGAAGGCAACATCCTTCTTCAGCAAGGCGCTTAGAGGTTTTATCCTTTCAGCAAAGTTTGGCACAAATCTACGAATAAAGTTGATCTTTCCAAGAAAGGATTGTAAATATTTTCTATTAGCTGGGGGGAAAACATCCTTTATTGATTGGACTCTTTCAGGGTCAATGGAAACTCCTCGCTGCGAAGCCACATGACCTAATAACTTTCCTTCATCAATACCGAAAACAGATTTCTTGGGATTCAACGAGATACCATACTTTCTGCATCGCTCGAAAACAATCCTGAGGTGGGAGAGATGGTATTTCCTATCCTTGGACACAACGGTAAGGTCGTCCTGGTAGATTTCTATGATTTTTTGTATAAGTCCCCTGAAGGAAAAATCCATTGCTCTTTGGAAAGTGGCACCGGATTTCATAAGACCAAATGGCATCCTCAAGTACATAAAGGTTCCCCACGGTGTGGTAAATGCAGTTTTGAGTTGGTCTTCTCTTTTAAGTAAGACTTGGTTGTATCCTAAAAACCCATCCAGCATAGACATCATCCCAGCCCCTTTGACTCTTTGAAGCAAATGTTCCATGTTTGGGAGTGGGTAATTTTCTTTTAAAGATAATTGGTTGAGGTTACAGAAATCAACACACAAACGTATGTTGCCATTCTTCTTTCGAACAACTACCAATTTGACATCCAAGAGGAATATTTGATAGGGGTTATGATGCCAACGTCAACCATCTTCTGGAGTTCCTTCTGTATTTGGCTTTCCAACTTTGGATTAATATGTCTTAGCTTCTGTCGGAAAGGTTTGGCTCCTTCTATCAAAGGTATAGCGTGTTGGTCAACGTCCCCCCTATAAGCTTTCAAATCATTATAGTTCCAAAAAAGGTGTCCTTGAATTCCCTGACCAGTGCCAAGATCTTTATCCTCTCCTCCTCGGTGGTGCCTTTACCTATTTTGATCATTCTTGGGTCTATTTCTGTGCCTATATTGAATTACAGGGCTTCATCAGCTTGTTTGTTGGGTATTTTTCCTTTGAAAACATCATGCCTATCGAAAAGGCTTTCTAGGGGAACACAACCTTTTGGCAAGGCATTGCTTTGAAGGTTAATGAATTCTAGGTTCATGGAGTTGCCTAGGAAAGTAATTTGTGAATTGGTGAACTCCTTATTGTTCTCCATGAACCTGATAATTTGATCATCATCCTCAAAAACTTGTCAATATTCCAAATTATCAGGGACAGAAGGCCTAAAAAGAACCTCCATCTTGCATAAGTCATGAAGAGGTCCCTCACACGGTTGTAAGGTAGAAGCAAAGATATCCAAATCATCCTCCACGTGGTTTTGTTCTCGAGGAATGGCTTTGAGTGACACTATTCTGAAGGATTTTGAGAGGGATTGAGCCATATCTAGGTACTTCTTTAACTTCTCATTTTTAGTGGAAAATCTCATCATAACTTGCGATACAATGAGGTCTGAGTCTCCTTTTACCTTTAGGTGTGTAACGCCTTTGTCAATTGCTAAATTGAGACCTAGTATCAAGGCCTCATATTCGGCAATGTTGTTGGTGCAATGGAATTCCAGCCTATATGAATGGTAAAAGACTTCATTGGAAGGGGTTGTCAAAACTATTACAGCACCTGATCCAAAGTTTGAGTGGGATCCATCGAACTCCAAGGTCCATATTCCTTTAGTTTCTTCAATGGTGTCCACATCTAACTTCCTTTCTTGGACAAACCAATTATTGAGGTCACTGTCGATACACAAGAGTTGGTCACTTGGCTGATCAGATATTTCAACTGGGGAGCCAACAAGAGGTTCATTATAGATGGTGAAGAATCCTCCTTCAGGATGAGGGATAGTTGCCTTGAATTGTTGTCTATGAAAACTTCCATCTAAGTGCTCTATGAGGCCTTTGTGAAGGATAATACCCAAATTACTTACAACATCTACGACGACCACATCTATCAAGAAGGGAGCACTAGGGCAGGAATCAAAGGCCACCTTGAGGTTCTTAATGATTCCTTTTGCAAAGTCACCTCTGGTATTTGGTTGTGAGAGGCTCAGGCCTAATTGATACATAACCTCTTCCGTCATTATGTTGGTTGTGTCATTTGGGTGCAGGATATAGTTTTGGAGGAGGGAGTCTTTGACTTGGAGAGTGACATAGAAAGGTGTGAACTCACCATTATTGGAGAAAGGGTGTCCCACATGGTGGATAAAAAGAGGGAAATCTTTCGAAGGATCATGCTCAATGGTTTCAGGTGGGAAAATCTCAATTTCCTCCCTCTCGTTCTCAGGAGGCCCCTTTTCCAAAGGAAGTTCATGAGAAGGGGTATTGCTCTCATGGGAAAGGCTCCACTTCCTTTTAGTGGGGGCAAGTTCGGCTTGGAGGATTCTTGGGGGATCCAGTTCCAAGACAAGCTTATTACCAGGGTCCCATAGGTCATCATCTCGTGAAAGGTCAACCTAACAAATGTAGTCTTCGAATTCAATATTTTTTTCAATCTGAAAGGCTAAGTACTGTGCTTCCTCTAAAGTTGCAGGTGACCAATATTTGAGGGTGAACTGTAAGATTCCTTCTAAGGAGTATAAGTAGTGACCGGGGATAGCTTGTTCTAAGCCTACCTTTGATCGAACCTTTTTGAGGAGAAGGTTGAACCTATCACTGAAATCCCTAACACTCTCACAGGATCCTTTGCAAATGCTAAGGTATTGGGAAAAAGAATCTTGTGAGTGCTCACTGTCGCACCATCTTATTCTAAAGGCCTTTTGTAGTTCTTCAGGGTTTTTTATGCTTCCTTTTGGGCAGGCATCAATCCAAACTTTAGCATCCTCTACAAGGGAGCTTTCAAAAAGTATCATAAAGACATCAGGGTGTTCCTGACCAGCCAAATGAAATTCAAAACTATCACAGAACTGGGCCCAATGTGATTTAACAAGTACAACTTTTCCTGAGAAAAGTGGTAGCCAAGAATTTGCATCCTTGGGTAAGTCATGTAACTCTCCTTGGATGTTACTTAGGTCGAAACAGCTGAAAGTTTCTGGGTGAGACCACTTGTGTGGATCAAGTGGGGTTGTAGAGATTATTAGGGTAACAGTGGCCATGGTAGAGGGGTTTGAGTACTGTCGCCCACTACAAGTCGTCATTGGTGGAGTCGCCAGATAATTTGCTTGAAATTACCAAAGAAAAGGGAAAACACCCTAGTGGAGTCGCCAAGTAAGCTTGTAAGATAAGGCTCTTGAGGAAAGGATTACTAAAAATGTTTTCCGTTTGAGGAGAATTGACTCAGTGTTCCCCGACAACGACGCCAAAATTTTATCACATAGTTTGTAGCTAGGAGTAAAGGTTATAAGGTAGAAGGACAAACTGGCATAACATGAACCTATCCCACCCAATGTCACCATGATGGGTAGGTTCTTTCTCTTTAGGGGGGCTAGGCCCAGGGGAGACATCCCTGGTGACTTGGGGTTTTGAAAGGGAAAAGAATAAAGGACAAGGACAAATTCCCCTTTCACAAGTCACCACCCAAAAGATAGTCCCGGATAAACAGCCAATAATAAAGTAAATCCCCAATGAAAAACACCTGCCTAGAACAAAGCAATAGCAAACTAATATATGCAAGCTATATTTCAAAGGGTTAGTACTTCATAAGACTATCTGATAAATGTATATGAGCAATATAGCAATAAATGTTGACGAAGTCAATGTTTATAAATAACAATAAAAGATATGACACTTCACGAATAAATATTGGAACAATGTGGCATTCAAGGTAACCAATCAACACTTCATTCAATTAATGCCTAGACCACCATTCAATTTCTCTTTAAAAACAAGACGTTGCTGCCTCAAAGATGAAATAACCAAAGATGACGTCAACAACTTAGGGTTAGTAGGTTAGGGTTAATGTAGTTAGGGTTTCAATTTAGAAAGGTTTGAGAGTGTTTTAGATCCAATTCCACTTCAACATTGGAGGTCTGATATCAGTGCCTTGGGGTTAATGGAGTCAATTTAGTATAGGAAACAAGGGTTGAAGGAGGATGGCTAAGGACTAAAGGGAAGAGTTTTGAAGTGCTACTATGGCAGGGCCTCAGAATCAAAACCCTAGGGGAGAGAGGCTCACTCTGGTGTTGTTAAATCAAGGCCTCATGCTCTCTCCTCCTTCCTTAGGTTGACTTGGCAAAAACAGCTAGCATGAAAAATAAATCAAGAAAAGAGAGTGCAATGAGGGAGAGTGTTGCTACAGCAAGGCTCTATCATCAAACCCTAGAAAAACAAATGGGCCAAGGTGTAGATAACCTAGGCCTGGGATGTCTCCTCCTTCTTGACCTCTGGAAAGTATGGCTAGCTCAGGGAGAAGAAGCAATGAGAGTGTAGCTATGGCTGGGCTCTTTCTTTCTTCTTCAATGGCTGAAAATTTCTCTTTTAGGGGACATGAGACAAGGACCTACTTGTGTGCTTGTCACCTAGGGTTTTGATTCAGCAAATTATAAATACATGTAAGAAAATAAGACTACAACCATTCAATCAAGAATTTTTGTAGAAAAATAGTTACAATTCATCAAGAAATAACCATGCAAACCCTAGTTGTAACACCTTCCTTCAAGCGAAACACCATAAAATGCCAAGAAATGTCTTCCTTCAACAAGTGCGCCTCACTAAACTAGAAAAAATACCCAAGTAGGGCACTAAAAATCAGACCTCACTAATGAGTGAGTGATGAATCATGATAAAATGAGGCTAAAACTCCTCAATATATAGTGTATCAATGACCTAATTTACTTTTTAGGTCATAAAATGGCCGACAAGGCCATAATATCAAAAGTAATATTGTTTTACATTAAATGTTCATTTTAAAACCCTTAACTAAGAAAAAGTAAGACGCCAAGCCCCACTGAGGGAGACGTTAGCCCCTTTTAGGGCAAATGAAACACCAAAGAGAAAAACGTTAGCCCTCTTTGGGCCTCCCAATCATTCCACACGTGCCAACTGCCCTGTCAAACTGTCACACACTCAAGGTGACGTCATGAGCTCCTAGGTGACGTCTTGGGCCATCCAGAGCAAATGTTTCACTGGAAGTGGGTCAATCCCCCTAGGCCGGGATCTGCCAAAGTGCCTCTGATGAAACGTCCTCTTCTTCTCTAGCAAAAAAATCCGATCAACCATTGTCCTGTCTCTGCCCCTTGATGGGGTCTCAGCATCCATCTGGTGGGCTCTTCATCCCCATGGAGGTCTTAATTGATCATCTCCCCATGTGTACCGATCCAAATGGTAACTATCCATCGGGCATGGTCCTGCACATAAAAAGCTACGCCATCCATGGGCTCATTAGTCACAGGGTTCATAGCAATTTCAATCACATCTCATCATTAATATTATTAAACATATGCATAAAAACCCTGATACATCGATCAATAGCTCAAAGACATTACAAAAACCTACAATACAAGATCAGAGAAAAAGATAAGACGTCTTATTGGGCTAATATCCATAAGAAAAGGGAAGTCTTTAGGAAGGTTTCATCCAAGCCATGTGAGTGAGGTGATGTGGCCAGGGGATGTCCACACATGTGGGTGAAGTGAGATCCAGGGATGCATAGTGTTATCTGTGGGTGCCTTTGTAGAAGGCGAGTTGTACCTGTCATGGATGCAATTTTTTCCAAGCTCATTCTTGCCTTTATTCTTTTCTTTTATTTGCTTTTTCTTCTTCTTTTTCTTTTTATTCAAGGGCTAACCAGAGGACACTGCCTTAGCATGGTGACTAGAGCTGAAAGTGTTACCCACGAGTACTTTCACAGAGGTGAGAAGGTTGGCTTGTGATGAGACCCCTTTTCCCTTGGCCATGCAACCAAAGGTCACTTCCCTGGCGTGGTAACTAGATGGTGGCAATGTCATACTGTTAGGTATCCATGAACCTAATAGGCTAGCTCGTGATGAGACCCCCTATCCTCTTGACTAGGTCTTGTTTGTTATTTTCTGGGTCCCTCCTGTTTCTTGTTGAGAGGCTTTTTATTGCCTTCTCGAGGATCCTTGAGTGAAGCATCTCAAGGTTTTATTTCTAGGTTGTTACCTTTTACCAGCTGCTTTTACCTTCTGGGCCTTTAGCCCCTTCTTCCCACGAGATAAGGTGCAATCCTACAAACAGGTCAACCCAATGCCCATATAAGGGGAATGGGACAAATCAACAGGAGATAAGATGAAACATTGGTGCTATGATGGGAGCGGACGCTGGATTTTCAAAAATCCCCTTGGTGGCAAACCAAAACCTATGGGCAAAGGCTTGCTAGGGCACCTTGTCAATTTCCCCAAGTATGGTCAAGTGGGATAATGTAAGATCCAAGCAGTTGTTAGAGGTAAAAGGAATCATATGCATATATTTAAAGGTTTCAATGATCAAGAGTGACAGATACCATGATACATGGACCAATTACCTCATGGAGCAAGAACCTCTTCTGATACAGGACCAAGCTGATGGTGATGGATGTTGTTGTTGCTGACAAGATAAAGTTGATGGAAGAAGAAAAGGATGGGCCCTCCAGGGCCATTCTCAGGTCAATCCTTCTCTTGGTACTCCATGTCTAGGACCTGTGGGCCTCGAGACATGATCTCCTAGTTATCCCTAAAAATTGGGGATAACAGGCCTTATTGGACAAACATTTTGGAATGGCCTACATATAAATATTAAAACTACAAGCTCCCATATTAGTTATTTATTCAACACAAAGGAGGATTCAAGCACATGTTCTCATGTAAAATATTTTCAATTATAAGGCTACCCACTACAATCAAAATTTACTTATCAAGGGCAAAGTCCATTGTGCCACTAAACAATAAGTTCTTGAAGGAAGCAAAGTTTTTCGAACTTTGTGACTTATTATGGATGACAATTTTTGTTATCTAAGAATATTAATGTAATGGCATCTTCCTATGAATGTGTGTCTATTCCCCTAGTTGATATTGAGAAGGAATGTTATAACATGTTGTAATGTTGTCTAATAATCACATTTTTTGATGCACTTTAGTGTCATCATGATAGCAGTGGTAGTATTTAAAGCCATCATTTGTGGAACATTTATATACATGTAATTGGGCATCATTAGATTAATTGAGCTCCTTTAGTGGAGCACTTATTTGACTAGTGGTTGCATGTGTTGATGTACTTAATTCCATAATGATAACAATTATAGCTTTTAAAATCATCATTTAAGGGGTTGTTAGCACTAGAAGTCACACCTAGACTATTGTAGGTGTAAGCCTAATACCCATCATATTTTGAATAAAAATGTTTTCAATGTGTAGAAAATGGGTGTGATACTCAGTTTATAATATCAACACAAAACCTCCATGAAATACACGCCAATAAGCAAGGATTTGAATATCTTCAAATCAATGTTAAAGACATCAATAAGAAGATGGAAGACTTAAAAAGGAATATGAGATACATGCATCAGATTACATCCAATAGTTCTAAAACACATATAGCATAAATCCCATTGAATAAGAACCTCCTAATTAACAAGATAGAACACTTTGATCATACTTGCATGAATTACCAACAATAAATCATTTATTGTAGTAAGGAACAATCATGATGATGAATCCTTAATCAACAGTTAACATCAAAGTGAGATTGAAACACATAGGTGACAGCAGAAAAGGAAATTGATCATTTACTATTAAAGATTCTTGAATCTGATACATACATCTAGAAAATTTGTTACAGTTGAAAAACTAAAGATAAGAGTCTCACTCACTTACCATTTGAACCCCCTCATAGAGTTGCAATGCATCTTAAATAACAAAACATCCAAAAATATATCTGCAATTCACCACCTAGCTTCTACATAGGATTATATACCTAAGAGAGGCGTGGCACTAGGTGCACAACATAAATGTAACAAGAATGTTATATTTAAGGAAAATGTTGGAATCATTAAAAGAAATTGTTGGCAACTTGATGCATGTGGCTTTACTACAGGTATATCCTTGAGGCAGGTGGCCCTTGATGTGCAACTAATCTTTAAATATCTTATCTAAACTCACTCTGACACCTGGTAGTCCTCATCAACTCAAAATATTTGTGACACCTAGTTCGCAACACCTGCGCTATAAACTATCCTAAACAAACCAGTTCGCATCACCTTTGACAACATGCACTACGAACTTTCCTATAGGTGATTTTTTACATCAAAAATGATTTCAACTGTTTAAAACTTGCTCAAAAAGTTGGGAAACCCTTCCAGAACCTGCTACAATCTTTTGAAACATGAAGTAACATTTTTGCAGAATTTATATGAATATGGTAACCTCGGCTTAAGACAAAAAATCATTACTTAAGTTATAAGTATGTGCATAAGAGTGAACCATGGAAAAAATGATGTTGATGTAAAAAATAATATCTTTTATTCATATTTTCCTTATGCTTCTTCTAGTAGCCACACAAGCTAACATATCCAAATTCATTTTTTCTACTTTCTCCTTGAAGGGTTGCAATTATGCTTTCAACCTCCTAATTTCAACTTGGCAGGTTCTCTTTTGTTTATACACATTCTTAAGCTGCTTGTGCAGAGGTAGATATATCTTAGCCAAATATCTTGTTTTATCAATGGTCTTCTCATATAATTTTAATACATTCTTCAGTATGATTCGAGCCTCCAGATTTTCCTTCTTCAATTTGTCATTTTCAGCTCTTGTATCCTTAAGTTTCCTCCCAAGTATTTTGAAAGTAGGATTACTTTCATGAAAAGGGGAGCTGCTATCAATAGTCTCTATGGGTTGCTTGGAAAGCTGAGTTTTATCCTTTTGTTAAGCTGATGATTTTGTTGTACCTTCTTCCACATGAATATGTTGCTTAGTTGCTGATCTGGTGAAAGGTCTTCTAGGCTTGATTGTTTCTGCAGCAACAGGTGGGGAAAAGAAAAGTTTTTTACCCTTCAAACTCCTTATTTTACTTGATGATATATCCATAGGTGTAGGCTCTTCCACAAGAGAAATTCTCTATCAATAGGTTGTGAGGGACCACCTTCAACTGTTTTATCGGTAATTTGAATGGATTTATCACTTCTGGTCATCTTCCTCTTTTTTATTGACTCTAAGTGCACAGTCTTCTCAGAAGGAGTAGGTGTTTGTCTTTTGGACCGTGGTGTGTGAGAAACAACTGGCTGAAAACCTGATGCAGCTAGGAAAATCTCCCAGTCAGTATCGGTCTTCTTCAAATCTTCCAATACTAGCATCTTGATTAAACCAGAGTGAAAAACACTAGTATCCACTTTCTTAGATTTAGCTTGGACCCTATCTGACATCTTGTCAATACGCCTGAAAAGATACAAGGGAAGATTCATGGACTCTTTCCTAGTAAAGTGTAGTAGCAATTTGATATGGTATTGATAAACCATATTGAACCTTCCTTCACAAGTTAAGTACCTCTGAATAACTCTGAGCATTTTTTCAAAATACTCTAGCATATGACTTCTTGGCACTCCCTTGGATAGGTTGTCTCCTTGATATTCAAGTTTTAGGAATTCCTTGGAGAAAGTAGAATTCAAAGACATGGCTTTAAACCACTTTTCACCACAATCGGGTATCTTTGTGGCTTTAGAAATAGATTGCTTAGAGAATCCAATCTCTAGTGCCCCCACCTTAGCATTTATCCCACTAAAATTGAGTGCAAACTCTTTATCTACCTCAGGATTTCCTCTTTGCATTTTCTCACAAAAATTTAGGTAGCCCACTCTCTAGAATGCTTCCTTGAAAAATGGTTCAGAATCTATAAGTTGCATGTCATGTGGATCATCCATGACAATTTACCCCCTTTTTTGAACCTTCTTACCTTGTTGACTATCCATGATATCTATTTTTAAAACCTCCATTACCATCTTATAACAGTTTGTTATCAAATGTATGATAAAAACAGGAAAATTAGGGGTTTTGATAGAAATTGCACAATTTAGGGTTTACTTGAATAAAATATTCATGCACAGCAACAGTGTGAGGATGAAAGGACTGCAAGTAGGATATGAGAAGAAGATAACAAAAATCCCAAATTAGATGAGGTTGCAGTCAGGAAAAAATCATGGCAACTATGTGTAAAACATAGGATTTGCAGTGCATGGTTGAGTTCACAGCACACAGTTTTGGACTAGGTTTTAATGAAAGGTTTGAAAAAATTCACAAGTCTGAAAAGGAAAATGACTTTGAAAAAGATAAACCTTAGACCTGAGTGAAGCATAGTCAAGGAGGGTTTGGTCTAGTTAGAAATCAGAGCGTTCACAACACCTTAAATGTATACAGTTTATAACATCATCAAAAATGTAGTGGATAAGGTCATTGTTGTAAGAAATAGCTGCACATTGATCTTTTTGGTATAAAGTAGGAAACTTTAAAATTACCAAGGTTTAGGATACCAATACTGTAGGTTTTTTATTAGTTCAAAGAGTTTGTAGTGCATGTAATATGCAACAGTTTGCAGCGCAGAAAAAATTGACAGCAACTAGAAACCAATACCATCAACCTACAGGCAGCGCACAATCATTAAAAGGGTATCTAGTATATATAAAACTTCAACTATTATCTCATGAGCTAGACTGGGATTTTGTTTGAAGCACTCAATCCACTTCCACCTGCTACATCCCGTTCACAGTGCCATATTTTAAACCAATTAGCATAATGCTTCATTCAAATTGATAGACATGTTTCTTGAAACCAACCTGAAGAACATGGTGAATTAAAAGGCATTGATAACAATAAGATATCTCTTGAAACGTTTCCAAGGTATAATTATGTGTGATTAGTGCATGAGGTACTTTCTTGACACGCTACGAACTTTCAGGTGAGTTTGCAGAAAGAATATTTGACACTTGATTTGACTCTCAAACGGTTAAAAACGACATAAGGAACCTTTTGTACATCCCTTTGAGACAAGACACGTGATAATGACTAGTTTAATACCAAGGGTGTGACCAATGCTGACCCCTATTTCTTTCATAATGATGAATGCTATTATGACACCAAGACTCTTACATGGACTAAGGTCAAATTTATTTTCTCATGGAAGAATCAAACATGATTTATTGACACAAGACATGACTCAAAACCTAAAAATTAAAAGACTCTATGACTCAAACCTAGAAACTTAAAAACAATTGACCCCTAGACATCCTATGTGATAACATCTAGCTCCATAGGGGATGGATACCTCCTTGTGAGACTCCAAGAACATACAATTCAAGTGTCTTATCCATTGGGAAAGGAGTATTTATTAAAATAAAACATAACCAACTAATGGACTGGTATTTACAATGAAATGAATCCACCCATGGCTTTAGAAAAAATAAATTGAGAAAATGTCCATTGACTGGGCCACCAGAAATTTCAACATCTTCCAAATTATGCAGCTTAAAAGTATTATTTTGCAAAACTTCATAAATTTTAAAAGGACCAACCCAAGAGCTTCAAATTTACCATGTTTTCCTTTATACTAACACTGCACATCCCATTTGAGTACTAGGTCTCCACGCTGAAAATATTCATTCTTCACCTTCTTGTCAAAAATTCATTTGATTTTTTTTTTTATGACTTTGTTGTTGTACCGAGTCTCTAGTTTGTTGTACTTCCACAAGTTGATGCATTCTCCTTATCATGTCATCTGGTTCCCCTTCTTGATCTTGAAGAAATTTTTCCACAAGTAAAGCTAACTGAGCAGGGAAAACAACTTCAGCTCCATAAACTAGCTAAAATGGTTTGGTTTCAATTGACATTTTGGTGGTTACTTTGTCTGCCCAAAGGGAAAACTTCAACTTAGAATCCCATGACTTATTATTGTCTTCCAACAAATTTTTGATCATTTTTACTAAGATTTTCTGGGAGGATTCTGCTAAGTTATTGCCATGAGGGTAATATGGAGTGGAGTGGATAAATTGAATACCAAATTTTTCATAGAACTTCACCAGGGGATCATATTTAAAGGTTGTTGCATTATCAGTGACAATTTTATCTGGGAAACCAAACCTTGACAAAATATCTTCCAAGAAACCAATAATTACTTTTTGTGTTGCATTCTTGGTGGGAATGGCTTCTATCCATTTGTTAAAGTAATCAGTAGTAGTCGAAATCCAACGGTGTTGGCCACTTGAGGATGCATGAATTTCTCCAATAAAATATAATCCCCACTGATGGAAAGGGAAAGATACCACTATGGGCTTCAGAGGCAAAGACTTGAGTTGTTGTTTACCTGATAATTTATGACATTTGTCACATGTCCCGATATTTGCACACACATCAATGAATAAATTAGGCCAGAAATACCAATCTCTGAGTATCTTGTATGGTGTGGTTCTCCAGAAGTGATGACCTCCACATAAACTCCCATGAAATTCAGTCATAATTTGTTTTTCCTCTTCTGGATCTAAACATCTTAAAAGAATGAATGAAGAATCTTTCCAATATAGAATCTGATAAACAATACAATATCTAACTACTTTAAGTTTAAGAGCTCTTACCTTGGTCTTCTCAAGTCCAGTGGGAGGCTGCAGATTTTGTAGGAAATAGATGATGTCCTTGTGCAAGCTGCATTCTTCCAATTTTGAGTTGATTTGCAAGCAGTTGTTATGAATATTAGATTGTTGATTTATAGAGTTAGTACTCATAAAATTTACTCCCAATGCCTTACAATTGGATTCGGCTAGCAATCTAGCTAAACCTTGACCTTTTACAAGCTTGGTGGGTTTCAACTCAAGATCAAACTCTAAAATATTAGCAATCCACTTACTTATTTTCCCATCTATATCAGGCTGAATCAGAATTTTTTTTACAGAACTTGAAGGAACATAAGAAATGATTTTTGAATGAAGAACATATACCCTGAAAGCCTTAAGAGCTTTGACTAAAGCATAAGCTTGTTTATCCATAATGTCATACCTGACTTCAGCATCTCTCAAGGCCCTACTGAAAAAAGAGATAGGTTTCTCCATTTCATCTGAATTCTTCTGAAGAAGCAGAACAACTAGTGTATCATTGGAGGAAAAAGAAAAAAGAAAAAATTCCTTTGAGTAGTCAGGACTGATCAAAGTAGGAGCATTAGCTAGTGCTTGGTTTATCTTCTCAAAATAACTACTAGCTTTTGGTGTCCATTTTACTTTGTTTCCTTTTCTTAGCATGATAGTGATGAATTTCACTAACTCGACAAAGTTAGATACAAATATCCTTAAAAAATTTATCTTGCCTAAGAAATAATGAATTTTTTTCTTAGACCTTGGAAGAGAAATGGTTTTGATAGCCTCTACTCTATTTGGGTAAATTTTTACTCCTTCAACTGAGACAGTGCCCTAGCAGCTTACCTTCCTTCATGGAAAAAGGAGATTTTTTTGGATTTAGGGACAACCCATAATTTATGCACTTCAGAAACACCTTCTTTAAATGATGGAAATTCTCTTGATCAGACTTGGAAAACACTGTAATATCATCCAAATAGATAACCACAAACTTGTCTTTCTCTCCAATAAATGCAATGTCCATTACATGCTGGAAAGTTTCCCTTGCATTCATGAGACCGAATGGAATCTTGGAATACATGAATGTACCCCAAGGAGTGGTAAATGGTGTCTTCTCTATGTCCTTTGGTAACACATAAATCTGATTGTAGCCTGAAAACCCATCAATCATTGAAATCATTACTAAGCTTGTCACCCTTTGCAAGATATGTTCCATTTTTGGTAAGGGGTAGTTGTCTTTTCTGGAACACCTATTAAAATTCCTGAAGTCAACACAAATCCTGATCTCACCATTCTTCTTTCTGACAGGAACTAAATTAGCTACCCAATCAAAATACCTCATAGGTCTAATGATTTGGGCATCAAGCAATTTCTTGACCTCCTTTTCCATAATAGACAATAACATGGGGTTAATTTGCCTGAGTTTTTGTCTGAACGGTTTGGTGTCATATTTCAAAGGTATCCTATGTTCAATGATGCTAGTATCATAAGTTTATAGGTCTTCATACTTCCATGCAAAAACATCAGAAAATTCTTTCAACAGTTTGACATATTCATCCCTTTGATTTTCCGATAAGCTATTAGACAGTTTAACATGTTTGGGTTCTTCTTCAATGCCTATATTACATTCTATAAGATATTCATTTTATTTATAAACACTCACCTTCACAACAACATCATTGTTATCAAACAATATTTCCAAAGAAGCTATTCCTTTAGGAATGTGATTGCTAGACAACTGAGCAATTTATGATCTGCAATTTTGTTCAGAAATTTATCACTATGCAGATTTTTATCATCATCTGAATCTTGGTCAATATGAAGAGAAGAAAATTAATCTATTGTTTCCAAAAACCTATTTATTTCTTGATCATCTTAAAATACCTTCTAATTCTTGACATTATCAAGTATAGCAGGTCTGTATTTCACCTCAACATTATACTTAGGTTTTGGAGGTAGTGGGATTTTAAAATTGTTGGCAGAAACAGCTAAGGAATCAACCAATGCATTAGCCTCTTTGGGAACAAAAGATATGTTGAAGACTGAGAAAAAGATATCGATGAGGTCCCAAAACTCATTCCTATAATCTTTCAGTCTAGGATGCTTTATTTGATAGATGTTTTTGACTTGATGTACAATCATCTTTGCACATCCAAAAATTGACAGTCCCTCAATTTTCATGTCCATTGCAGCTCTAAGCCCCAAAAATAAGGCTTCATATTCTGAAATATTGTTTTTTGTTTCAAATTCAAGATTGAAAGACAAGGTTGTGACATCTTGAGAGGGAGAAATGAACACTACTCCAGCGCCATCACTATCCTTGGAAGATGCACCATCAAAATGCATCTTCCACATTTGAACACCCTGTCTAGTTATTTCACATTTTGTCGATGACTGATTTTTTATCTCTAATGGTGACTGGAGAAACTGAGTAAGATGAAGAATACTAGACCCTAAATCAGTATCAACGTCATAGATGGGATGGTTTGTTGAGTTTCTCTCATCACTTATGATATATGCTAGTTGAGCTTCTCTATACAATCTCATGTGCTCACCCCCAAAGAATGGTATGGTAGAATAAGAGAGATCCATTTGTAAAGTCCCTCCTAACCTCTTGATCTATGATCTAGACAGTAACATCCCAAATTTGGTAGGGACATCTACAACTACAATGTCCATGACTATGATTTTCATAGGTAATTGGAAAAGAGTGACACATAGATCTTTAATAACTCCGAGACATTTTACTTTTCTTGGGTCAAAAGATTACAAGTCATGATATGATTTAGTAATTTCTACACCCAATTCATCCATGACAGCCTTAGGCATCAAGTTATGGGATGCACCTGAATCCATAAGACAATTGTGCAAAATCTTGTCATGCACATTCAAAGAAGTGTAAAATAGGGGAGAGGAATCATGTTTGTCTTCTACCAATGGTACTAATATAATTGCAAGCTTGATATCCTTCAAGTTAACTAAGTCTGTTGAAGGGGAATAAGATTCAGGTTGCAACATTTTTGAGATAGATTTCTTAAAGTCTTCATTTTTCATCAATTATAGGAGTGGAACATGAATCTTGATTTTCTGTATTTCATTCTCAAAATTAAAATAGGACTGGGGTTTTTGGATTTCCTTTACCTCTTAAACAAGAGCCTTGATAATTGGCTGATTTTTTTGTTCTCGTGTTTCTTTATTTGTTGCAGCCACAACTTTGGAAGGAATATCTGATTTTTTAGGCTAAGTAGATGCACTTGGTTTTCCTTCCTTCTATTTTGATCTCATATTATACTTATTTTGAGCTTCATTGACTTTTTCTCCTTTTCTTAACTCATTCAATTGATTGCACATTAAAGACTCTTCATAAGTAGTTTGGGTTAAATGAGGAAAGGTAGTTGTATCCCCTAAACAATGAATTTCTTGGTTTCCCTCCTCATTATTTCCTTCTTCATCATCAACCAAATTGTTTTGTAGAGGAGTTTGAACTTGCTAATCCTCTCTATTTCTCTGATCTCTCTGCAGGATTTGAGGTATATTATTCAGCCTTCTGAAATTATTTATGTTTCCAAAATATTGAGGATTTTTATTAGTTGGTCTCCCTTCCATCTTTAACCTTTCCATCTCTGCAGATAATGACTTAACCAATTTGGTCAATTCAACAACCTTGGGATCAATCCCTAAAGCATATGAAGATGCGGCTTCTATTTTTTGTTTCCTTCTATCTCTGTCGGATTTTCCCCTCAACTTATATGTCGCTAATATATTTGATTCAACCTCTAGTGCAGCATATTTCATATGGGCCAATGTTGTAGACCTTCTTTCTCTCAACAAAAGACAAAATTTTGGGTCAAAATCACTTGCATAAGTTATTTTAGCAGAGGTCTCAGTGGGTTTAATCTCAGTAAGAATTTTGTTGTACATATTGTTAAATATTTTTGAAAAATCTAACACTGATTCACCCTCTTTCCTTTTTAGAGCCCCAAATTTTGTAATGTAATACAAGAAGTCTTTTTTATCACCCCAATTCCTTAAAAAGGCATCATCCAGGGCCTCAATTCCAGCTATTGATCCATGAGATAAAATTTTGAACCACTTTCGGGATTCTCCATCTAAGATTTGCAAAAAGACTCTCATCTAGACATCTTCATTTTCAATATTCAAATTATCTTCATAACTATAAAATGCAGCAAGATGTTCTTCTACAGCAATATATTCGTCTCTAGTAAATGTAGCCATGCACTTAAGGTAATATCCTACTGGGAGAGAATTCATGGGTTGAGGAAGCACTAAAGGTGCATACCTAGCATCCAAAATGGCATCCATTCTGTTATGAGGAGGATCAATACCTGCCATTTGATTTGGAAAAAGAGGACTCTGACTCTCAAGAGAAGTAAGAGGTGATTTATCAGGTGAAAATGCAATCTGTATAATAGGAGGTTTTGAAAAAGGAGGAGTATGAGGTGGAGAATATTTATATTTAATAGAAGTTGGCTTGGACTTGGATAGAGCTGAGGAGATTTCAACAGAAATTGAGGTTTCTTCTTCTTTAGTTACAGGAAATTTAAATTAATGAGGAGTTGGAGAACCTAAGAAAGGGAAATCTTCCAAACTTTCAAGTCTAAA
>ML784988.1:406436-434452 GCA_009831015.1 Picea engelmannii
AATTATAGGTAAAGGTTTGTGATATCACTCAACAAGGAAAATATTAATGACCCAACATGATCAGATTGTATTAAACTCGACAACGTTATATATGGAGATCTGGAATTAAGGTTTAAATTATGTATAGATCAGTCTACAGTCAAAACGCTGCATAGGCACCCCATTTGACAAACTATGTGATGGATATACTAAAAGAAAGTAGCATACAAATGGTCTGTCTTGGTGGTTATATAATCAAAAGTTTATGCCTCTGATATGCAAGACAAGATCATCAAAACTGTGATAGTAAGGAAACCTTTAACTAGTCGTGGAACCAATTTTCAGATCATCTAAAACAACGTTTTTGAGATACCCAAATGTTGTCAGGGTGATGCATAATTCCAGAACCTTAAATAATGGTGCAAGTGTCAAAACCAGTTGTCAATGTGGTTTATTGAAATCAAATCCACAAGAAATACATCAATTATATTATGTAGAGATACAAGATTGGACAATGATGACAGTCTCCAAGAATTCGACCTAGCAAAGAGGTATGATATTGATAATTCTTGGATAGTTTTAGTTATAAGCATGCAATTACGAGACCAGGTAAATCCGTGTTAACATTCCAGAAGGACAAACGAAACCCATAACGATTTGTTCAACTTAAAAGAACTTACATATACCAATACATAAATACCATGAAAATCCATCTATGGTGAATACCGTAGCCCTAAGTAAACAAAATAGCTTCGGAGCTCTTGAAGTTTAGTTCAGAGGTAACTTGGAAGCGTAACTACAAGAAAACCATAATCTTTAAAAGACTAATTATATATTTACAACCCATTCTGAATAAAACCATAGGCAATTGAAAACATACCCCTGCGCTCGCAATTTCTCCACGACCCCTACAACTTCGACGCCCACGACCCCTGCGACCTCGGCGCCCACAACCACTGTGACCACGACCGATGCGCGAGCGACACAGAGTGTATGCAACAAAAAAAAATTCCAAACATTACAAATTTGATGTGTGGCTAATATATAAACAATCTTTCGGCCGAAAGATAGTTCGGTCGAACAATGTTTCGGCCGAACTATCTTTCAGCCGAAAACTTATTGCCGGAAAGAAAATATCTAGCCGACCAAATTTCTACACACAAATCGAGGGCGTGGAACTTCGTTTGATTTGA
This sequence comes from Picea engelmannii, assembly GCA_009831015.1. Lineage (NCBI taxonomy): Eukaryota > Viridiplantae > Streptophyta > Pinopsida > Pinales > Pinaceae > Picea > Picea engelmannii. The sequence goes on from ML784988.1 coordinate 407,609, forward strand.
CGTTTAGTTTTTCGGCCGAAAATAATATCTTTCGGGCGAAAAATATTTTTAGTTCGGCCGAAAATATGTTTTTCGAAATTTTGGAAACCAGATTGTCACGAAAGTGTAACCCACCTTCGTGATTCCACCCTTTGGAAGGTTCTATATTGAGAAGGTGTCTTTGGGCAAGTCTCCTTTGGCAGGTTCTCTCATAGCAGTTACTTTTTTGCAAGATCGCTTCTGGCAATTCTCTTTTGCAGTTGTGGTTTGGAAGCTTGCTACATTCAATAGTTGCTCTGGGCAATTCCCCTTTGGCAGTTACCTTCAATATTTAGAAAATTATTCTTTGTTCTTCAAAGATTGCTCAAGTAAATCTTGTTACCATATATCAATGTTACAAATCTGGAAAGTCACATAGGGTCAAATTCAAACAAAGAAGCCAATGTTGTAGAAAAGAACAATATTCATTATGATCGTCCACACAAATGCAGTGGATTTTGAGCTCATTATAGTCCCTAATCCTTCTTGAATGCCTCGGGTAAATGCTTCCAGCAGTCCAGCTTGGTTTCCTCATTGTGTTTCTGGAAGGCTGAAATATGCAATTGGTGAAAATCCTCATGTCTCTCCTAATCATGGAAGATAGTCATGGTGAATGTGCATGTTGGCCTCATACTGAGAAATGGGAGCGCTGTAAACAAAGAGAGGAGCTTCCTCTAGCAAGCCCTAAGGTCTTTGTACTCTTGCAGGAAATCGAGATTCATCAAATTTTGATTTTTGGGTAAGTTTATGTTTTCGGTGGTTTAGGCGAGCCTATGTGTGCTCATTAACCACCGAAAACGCTGAATGACTCCATGGCCCAATACTAAAGGTACAATGTCTTCTAGGTTCTTGGAGACCTCACAGGGAGGTATCCATCCGAGTTGGATCCAGATGTTAGCGATAAAAAATGCACTGGCATTTTTTAAAGAATAATGCCTAATATTGTAGGGTAAATTTGGCTAGCTTCCCGTGCTCCAAATGTAGATTTGAAAGCACCATTGGAAATCTTAGGATTTGTAGATGTCGATTGACTATTTAAGCATGCAAAACGGACTCTCCATGACTGAGAAATTTGATTTTGAAAAAATATGCGCTTTCACCAGCGCAGAAGGCAGAATTGTAACTAGTTAGCTGGTGAAAGCTCCGCCTTTCACCAGCTAAGGAGCGGATTTTCGGGTACATTAGCTGTTGAAAGCCTATCACGGCCAGAATAGCCAAATTTTCTCCCAGATCAGGATTTTTTGGGTTTTAATGGTTTGAAACCTTCTTCAATAAGCTGGTTATGAATTATCAAATCAAAATTTGAAGGCCATTCTTGGAGATGAAAGTCAAAAAGGGAATTTTTTGACTAGATTTGGTCATTTTCAAGGGAAAAATGATAGGGATCAAGTGAAACATAACCCAATTCGAATTTTATCTTTGGAGGACCAAATCAAATAGCCTTGGGAGGCTAAAACTACACTTCATTAGAAATCTACTATTTTTAGAGATCATTAAATAGGACCTTTTCTATTTTGTTTTGATTCTCCATTCTAGATCCATTTTTATAGGATCTCATCCTACACTTGTTGTATCTATTTTTATTTGACTATTTTTAGTAAATCTGATCCATCTTTCAAAGATCTAGATTTCATCTTGTAAGGCTATAAAGCCAAAGGCATTTGGAGCACTAAGGGGTTCAATTTTGGATACTCTTTGGCTATTGTACTAAGACACTTATTTTTCAATATAGAATCAGTCTTCTTTTGTTGTTAATGACAGATTTTTTCATCTATTACATGTTCTGTACTTTATTTCAGTTTAGCTCAGCTATTAAGAACTGTCATCTTCTTATTTAGCTCATAAACTTGAACTAAAGGAATTCTTCCTGGCTTGTACACTGCTGTACTTGATTATCTAGATCAGTTTTCTCCATACCTTTTGATATTACTTTGTCTGTTCATTGATTCCTAAAAGCACTTTTTCATTCGATTTCATTGTGAGTTGTCTTCTCATTAGCTACTCTCTATTATCCCATTGATCCACACTTTCATTGTTCATAATTTATAAAGTTACCAAGCATCCTTAGCCTACAACCCTAAGGAGTTTCTTGGAGTGATAACAAGATCAACTCACGAGCAACATCATCACTATCATTATTATCTGATAGCATCAACTACATCATCTGTCGAAGCCATACTTGATTTGAGTAATCGAGCATGATGTTGAATAAGTCACTCACTCCACAGAGTGATACAAGGACCATTCTTCTAATATAAACATATGTCCTAGAATAATGATTGTCCCAACAGATGTTGAAAGCTACGCCATGGGATACAGAGATCATTCCTACAGGAATTTCAGTCACATACTATTTTATAATTGGGTCATATGTACCATAGAGATCCATCTCTACCTATATGCCTTAGAAAATATCAGTCCTGAACCATTTTCCTAATCGGACCACAATATGTTCCTTAGGAAAATGTTGTTGATGATTACAGCATCGTGTGACATTCTTTGGGTCGCTCTCCTCTGGATTGAGTTGAAATGATCTGTGAAAGAGCCCATGTGATGGGTGTGCGCCAAACTCTGGACTGAGTTGTGATGATGTGTGGTATCTTGTCTACTCCTCGGGACTAAGTTGAGATGACATGAGATGGTCTCATGCCTTATACCCCTCTAGACTGAGTTGAGTCGGCTTGAGATGGTCTCCTTCCTTGTACTCCTATGGACTTATTTGATTCGGCTCAAGATGGTTCTCCAGATGGTACTCTTGTGGACTTAGTTGAGTTAATCTATTGAGAGTGACGTCCTTGTGGGTGAGCACAGGTGGGCATGTCCCTAGTGGTTGAGCACTAAAGGATGTGTGAGATCCCTTGCTATATTTTCAAAGAGTAATACTTTGGTAAAACCCTAATATATGTTGTAATGGGTACAAGTCGGCCCCACCATGACAAAGATAATTAATATTGTGTAATAATTAATTATATTTTAAGTTGTCCAGGTCGGCCCTAATGTGCCAAGTGTCTTGTCTATTCATTGAGTTAAGTTTGTATAAATAAGAGACAAATCCCCATTGTGGATAATATCTCTCACTTTCTCAACACATGGTCTAAAATTATGAGGACTGAAGTGCGCACTTTTCTAAGCACTAGTTTTATTGGTCATAGAAGAACCCTCTTATGTGCTAGGGTTTGGTGGTGGATGGTGGATCTTCTCTTGGAAATATAAGAAAAAAATTGTTGGGTTTTTCCCTTGGTTGAGAAGGGTTTTCCCATGATACTTCTTGTGTTCTTGTGCATGGTTATTCTTCTTGTGATATTGGTTTACTACAGCTTGTGTAATTTTGTTGTAGTGGTTATGGTTCAGTTAATGCTAAATTGAAATAAACTACATCTGCATGAGCTAAGCATTAAAAATTCAACATGGTATCAAAGCAGTTCCTAAATATGATCATGTGCACAGTAAATGAAGGCAGGTCATGGACATCTAAAAGTTATCATACCTCTGTTGTTGGTGTAAGGAAAGGGACGAACCTTCACTTAAATTATGTGGTGAAGTTTGATGTTGGACGCAGGTCTATTATCCTGGGTCGAGACTTGATTAAGGGCTTAAAATATGGTCGAGTATGGAGAGGCTCCTCTAGGGTTGTTGCAGCCAAAAGAACCACTAACTACAGACATAAAACCGCAGACCTAAAACAGAATCGCAGACCAAAATTTTAGGGAGATCTGAGGCAGGTTCTGAGGTATCTTAAAAGTTGAATGCATGACAGAATTTTATGAAAAAAACATGGTAGGAATGAGTGGATCTAAGAAGAATTCTAGGCCAAATATCAAGGTTTGTTCTGAGCCTATTATATGGTAGAATTAAGGCTATGACAACAATATTTTTGAGGCAGTGAAAAGGGTGATCTGTGAGGCAGTGAAAAGGTGATTTCTGAGGTAGCAAAAAGGGTGATCTATGAGGCAACAAAAGGGTGACTTCTGAGGCAGCAGAATAAAGAGATCTGAGGCTATAAGGGAAAGATACATGAGGCAATAAGGAAAAATTTATGAATCTGATTTGAGGCCTAATTCTGAGGAAAGATTTTTCAGTCTTAAGGATGGATCGGAGGCTAATCCTGTAGCATATATTAAGGCTAAGTTGACATCTGTTTCAAGGTATATTAAGATTTATTTTGAGGCCTATACTACCTACAACCATCCAAAAATGCAGAAGTGATGGATTTAGAAGCATCCAGACCAAGTTTGAATCTTGGGCACAAGTTCCAAATCTTCTACAAGAAGTATATCTAAATATAAGTTTCAAGAATTGTTGAGTAAAATTTTGAAAAACTTGTTTCAAAGGCTGATCCTTGAGGTGAATTTTGAGTTTGTTCTATAAAGTGCATCTTATTCAAGTTCTAGTGAGGAGACTAGACTTACAACTAGTGATGTGCAAGGTTTCAAGCCCTTGTCGCTATGCAAGAAGATAGGAAACCAACTTTATCCACCTCAAAAGAAGTCAAGGAATGCAAGCAAGAACGATGAGGAGTTATTCTCTATCTCATCTTTCTCAGGAGGACCGAAAGAAAGATTGATCATGATTGTAGACTAAGGTAGGTTTGTGTTACTTTCATTATTTTATCATTACTCTGTAGTAGCTTTCATTTTATAATGAAGGGTGTTATCTCTGGTGTGGGAGCCCTCATGACTTGGATCATTATCCCTGGTACGGGAGTCCAAAATTTTCTTGGTTGGTTGTTATCCTAGTACAGTAGACCATTTTGGTTTTTATCCCTATGGGAGGCCATCTTGGTTATTATCCTAGTACAGGAGGCCATATTTCTTATTTCATTATTTAAGGGCCATGATCCCTGGTATGAGAGTCCAATTCCTCTTGGTTGGTTATTATCCTAGTAAAGGAGGCCATTTTGATTTTTATCCCTATGAGAGGTCATGTTGGTTAGTATCCTAGTACAAGAGGCCAACAAAGTACTGTAGAGATAGTAAAGGATCTGAGAAGACATGGGATGTCTCCAGGTTAGAAACATCAGAAAAGGAAGATGTTTATCCTTCAGACTTTAGAGGGAGTCAAACTATTTGAGAAAAAGGAAGAGATGATACCTTCTCCCCCTTTAGCAGTTCAGAGGGAGACAGTTATTGATCCAGTTGATATTGTAGCTCCAACTGATGATTTCCAGAGACATGGCAGTAGGACGGGAGAATCCTACATGGGCTCGATAGACTCTACTGGAGACAAAGGGACATGCAGCTCCTTGTGATACATTCCAAGAGAGCTAGAGACCACATATATTTTTGAGCTATGTTCCAGCTATGAGCCACATCATTGATACTAAACCTTATTGGCATGGAGAAGCAGCAGGACAACAGTTTTGGCAAGATTCCATGACAGAAGAGTATTAGTCCATTATGAATATTTATGTGTGGGATATTGTTCTGAGACCGAAAGGGAAGTATGTAGTGACTTCCAAGTGGATATATAAGATCAAACATGTAGCTAATGGAAGTGTCGAGAAGTAAAAAGTGAGATTTATGGCTGGAAGATTCTCTCAAGTGGAGGGAAAAGATAATGAGGAGACATTTTCTCATGTTTCCCAATACACTTTCATCCATACGATTATTTCTCTTGCTACATCTGATGGATGTAAAGACATCCTTTCTCAATGGTGAGATTGAGGAAGAATTTTACATCGAGCATCCATATGGATTCGTGACACATGAGAAGGAGTCGCATGTATACAAGTTGAAGAAATCCCTGTATGGACTAATGCAGGAACCTCATGCTTGGTATGAGAAGATTGATGAATACTTGATGAGTTTGGGCTTCAACAAGAGTGTTTTTTATCCCAACCTATACTATCACATTTTTTTTATGAGTCTTTGAATGTGGTCCTATATGTTGATGACTTATTCCTCATTGATTCAGAAATTCTTCTTGTTGAATGCAAGTGTGCATTGAATTATGAATTTGAGATGAAGGACCTTGGTATTATGCACTACTTCTTAGACTAGAAGTATGGCAGAGGACTGATGAGATTTTCCTGAATCAAGGAAAATATACAATGGAGATATTGAAGAAATTTGGGATGATGGACTGCAAATGCATGCCTACACCGATGGTGATGTATTTGAAGAAGATGAATGAGGATTCTTTTGAGTCAGGAGAGATTGATCCACATCTTTACAGACAACTGATTGGATCATTGATGTATCTGGTTAACATCGGGCCTGATATATGCTATACAGTGAGTGTACTTAGTCATTTTATGAGTCAGTCGAGGTAGACTCATAAAATGAGAGCCCATGAGTTGGGTGTGTGGTTCCTATATGAGACAGAACGAGAACATAGTGATGGCCTCCTCCTTACAAATATTTGATAAGAAATCCAAATGATTCTCTTGTCTAACATAGTGAGAAAGGAGATCTGTTGAGTTGGACGTGCATATGGCTGAGCACAAGGTGAACGTGTGAATTCCCATGAGTTGGGTGCATTGTTATGAGACAGAGATGAAGACAATGTATTAGACTCCTCTGAATAGAGAGTTGAGATGATGATCTCCAGATGAATCTCATGTGTAATGCAATGGGAAAGAAGATTTGTTGAGTTGGATGTGCTTGTGGATGAGCACAAGTGAACGTGATCCTAGTGGCTAAGCACTAGTGAGTGTGGTTCTCCTGTGATACGCAGTGAGATAGAGACATGGAAATCCCTATGTATGTGCCCCTAGTGGCTGAGAACTAGTGGGTGTATGAGATCTCTTGATATAGTGTTCAAGAGTCAGACTTACATGTAACCCTAATTGTAATGTAAAGGGTACAGGTCGGCCCCACCTTAATGTAATAGATAATTAATGTAAAAGATAATTAATCTGGTTATTATTAATTATATTGAGAGTTAGATAGGTCGATCATGTTGTGCCAATAGACACTTTTGTTTACAGGTTCAGTCTAATATAAGTAAAGGTAAATTCCCCATTGAGGAATCATATCTTTTGTGTGAATTTGGAAATTCCAGCAAGTACATCTTCTTGGGAAAAGTGCACACCTCTCTTGGGCACTAGTATTCTAGGGTTTGTGAGCACCCTTTTTGTGTGATAGGTTTTATTGGTGGTGGAGGTCTTTCTCTTGAATAATATAGCAAAGGATTGGCTGGATTTTCTTCCCTTGTTGAGAAGGGTTTCCTAGTATACTTCTTGGGTACTTGTTTGTGTATGGTGTTTCTTCTTGTGATCTTGGTTGTTGCAACAAAATTGTTTACGGTTTAAGTAAAATGCTAAAATGGAATGAACTCCATGCTTAAACCTTGATCAATGAAAAATCAACATGGTATCATATCTTAGGTCTTGAATAACCCTTGCACAAGTACTCAAAAATCTAAGTCGTCCTCCTTCTACAGTTTCGTATGGCCTCTAGGGTTTGTGCAGAAATCTGTACGACCCTCACTTGATTGGCCTTTTCAGAACCTTACAAGTGGAATTTGGAGACAAAACTTAGATCAATTTGTATGTCCTTCCTCAACACATCTCCAGAGATATTCAAAGTGAATTTATGAAGATTTTGAGTTTTGGTCCCTAGGGTTTCTAGGGTGCCGAAATTTTCTGCAGAATCTTGTTCTTAGGGTTTCTACAACTCCTTGAAGAAATGTTTCAACTCAAAAAGAATTCCTATGACACTCTCAAAGTTTATTGTTGGAAGTCATAAGACCAACAAAACCATTAGGTTTTCTAAGTCCAGTTGGCGAGAGTTTGAGAAGAAATCTGAAAAAATAAAGAACATAACTTTAGTAGAAGACAGGCTTGATGGAACAAGAAACTTCAGCTCCTAGAATTCAAGGCTTTAGGTCACCCTTGAAGAATATGACATTTTGGATGTGGTAACAAAAACCTTACTAGATAAAAATATTGATGAAGAGAAGAATATAATAAAGGAAGAAAACGTCAAGGAAATAAAAATAATCATCTACTCAGTAAGAGATCATCTCTTACCTCATATTTCCAAACTAAAGATAGATTATGAAATGTATGAAGCATTAAAAGATATATTTGAAAGTGACAACACCCTCAAAGCTCTTACCTTAAATGCCCGGCTTCAAAGTACTAAGTTAATGAAAGGTGATACAGTTGCTACCTTCTTTATGAAGATATCAGAGATTAAAGAACAACTAGGAGACATTGGAGAAATCATGTCTGACAGAGAACTTGTCTTATCTACTCTCAACAATCTTCCAAAAAAATGGGAGCCTTTTCTTCAAAGCATCAGTGGAAGAGAAAAGTTACCAAATTTTGATCACCTGTGGAAAGACTGTACTCAAGAAGAACTTAGACTTATAAATAGAGGAGTGGAAGACATCCCTGATGACAACCATTCTCTTGCACTTCATACAAAGAAAGGAGGAGGATTCAAAAGAAACTTAAGACAAACATTCAGAGATGAGAAGTCTCCATCAACCCCTGGTCACAATCAGAGAAGAGATGTTTCATAAATTCAATGCTTCAGATGTGACAAATATGGGCACTATGCAAGAAATTGTCCAACCACGTAGAAAGGAAGACAATATGCTTCCACTGCTAACATTGATCCAAACCCACCCCAAAATAATGAAGATAAGAGAGAGGAGAAGTACTTCCTCTAAAGAACAAACATAGAGTTGAGCATGACTACAGATCCAGGTAAATTAGTTGATCATTAATTTTATAGTTGATTACTTTCTTAATAAGTGAAGGGTCTTATCTCTAGTGTGGGAGCCCTCATGACTTGGACCATTATCCCTGGTATGGGAGTCCAAGCCTTATTGGTCGATTATTTTGCTGGTCAAAGAAGACACAAAAAGTCTAGAAAATAAATAAAAGAAGGATTTCATCCTTCTGACTTCAGAGAGAGTTACTTGACTCAAGAGAGAGTCAAAACAAAATAAAAGGAAGGAAGAGACAATACCTTCTCCCCCTTCAAAAGTTCAGAGGGAGACAGACAATATTCTAGCCGATTCATCTCCTCCAGTTGATATGCTAAGAGATATTGTAGTAGGGCATAAAAGGCATGTCTAGAGTCAAAAAAACTCTGCAGGAGGTAGAGGAAAATACAAGTCCCTGAAGGGACATCCTGAGAAAGAAAAAGAGATTTTTCAAGCTATCCTTCAAGCATGAGCCACTTCATTGATTCTGAGACTCCATGCCATGAAGAAGTTATGGGTGAACAAGTATGGAAAGATGCCATAGTAGAAGAATACCAGTATATCTAAAAACGATGTATGAGATATTGTTCATAGACCAACAGGGAAGTCTGTGATGACTTCCAAGAGGATCTATAAGATCAAACATGTAACCTATGGAAGTGATGAAAAATACAAAGCGAGATCTATAGCCAGAGGATTATCACAAGCAGAGGGAGTGAGATATGATGAGACATATTGATTCAATAGACCAATGCACTTTTATCTGTACCACCATCCATGAGTTGAAAACTACATCATATAGATGGATTCTTGATGAGTTTGGGTTTCAACAAAAGTGTTGCTAAACCAAAACTATATTACTACATTTGTGATGAAAGCATGATGACTTATTCAAGAAGTCGTGTTGTTGGTTACAAGTAAGCTTTGACTTCTGATTTCAAGATGAAGGATCTGATTATGATACACTACTTCTTGGGACAAGAAGTATGACAGAGGATCGATGATATTTTTCCTGAGTCAAGGAAAACATACAATGGGAATATTAAATAAGTTAAGTATGACAGAATGCAAAACCACCGTGATGGATTTGAAGAAAATGAAAGATGATGATTCAGATGAGATTGATCCATAGTTGATTGGATCATTGATATATCTTCTTAACACCAAACCTGATTTATGCTATGCAGTGAATGTGCTTAGTCAATCCATGAGTCAATCGAGACAGACTCACTAGATAGCAGTAAATCATGTATTGAGATATATACAAGGCATAGTTGGATATGGCCTGAGATATGCCTCCAGTGTGAATTTGAGTTTGCAGAATATGTCGATACATATTGAGAAGAGAGTACAGTGGACCAGAAGAGAACATTTGGTTGTTTTACCATGAAGATTGTCATGGTTTTCTAGTGCAGCAGTAAACAAAGCTTTGTGGCCTTGAATACCACAAAAGCAAAGTATATATCATTGAGTGTGTGAAGCAATTCAGCTTCATAAACTTGATCATGAGATGGATTCTATGATTACAACCAGAGCTGTGTGAATCTCTTTGAGAAACTTTTGTTTCATGATAGATCGAAACATGTTGAGATAAAATATCATTTTCAGAGACATGATACAGAGGAAAGCAGTACACGTGTTGTACCTTCCTACACATGAACAAATTGTAGACACCTTCACCAAACTGGCTTGGTGAAGAATACCTCTCTAGTTGAGAGGGGGTCTTGATGACTACAGCCAAGACAAAGTTCGGGTACTTCAATGCGAGACTTGGCCTGATGGAGAATGCCTCCCTAGCTGAGAGGGAGTGTTGATGATTACATTTGTGTGAGACATCCTCCAAGACACAAACTAATTGAGTCAACCTGAGAGAGAGCCCATGAGTTGGGTGTGTGGTTCCTATCTAAGAAAAAACTGGAACGTAGTGATGGACTCCTCCTTACAGAGAGTTGAAAAGAACTCCAGATGATTCTCTTGTGTAACACGGTGAGAAAGGAGATATGTTGAGTTGGACGTGCCTATGGTTGAGAACAAGGTGAACATGTGAATTCCCATGAGCTGGGTGCATCATTATGAGACATAGATGAAGACGATGTATTAGCCTCCTCTAAGAAGAGAGTTGAGATGATGAACTCCATATGACTCTCATGTGTAATGTAGTGGGAAAGAAGATATGTTGAGTTGGACGTGCCTGTGGATGAGCACATGTGAACGTGATGCTAGTGGTTGAGCACTACTGAGTGTGGTTCTCCTATGAGACGCAGTGAGATAGAGATATGAACATCCCTATGTATGTTCCCCTAGTGGTTGAGTACTAGTGGGTGTGTGAGATCCCTTGCTATATTGTTCAAGAGTCGGACTTACATGTAATCCTAATTGTAATGTAAAGGGTACAGGTCGGCCCCACCTTAATGTAATATATAATTAATTTAAAAGATAATTAATCTGTTTATTATTAATTATATTGAGAGTTAGAGAGGTCGGTCATGTTGTGCCAATAGACACTTTTGTTGACAGGTTCAGTCTAACATAAGTAAAGGTAAATTCCCCATTGAGGAATCATATCATTTGTGTGAGTTTGGAAATTTCAGCAAGTACATATTCTTGGGAAAAGCATGCACCTCTCTTGGGCGTTAGTCTTTATTGAAATATTGTAACTGCAAAGAGTATTTTATTTATTATTCATTTATTATTCATTATATCAATCCCCTTTTTTGGATTGATCATGTCGAGCATTGTAATTGACCAAATCCCATTTTTCGGATTGGTCAAACCCTAAATATATTATGCAAATTAAAAATTCGCCCCCCAGGCAATTTAAAGTGGTTTTAACCACTCAGAAGACAAGTCGTCCCTACCCAATGAAGAGACACCTTTTCAGCACCTACCATTTTGTATAAATAAAGGAATCCAATGCCTCATTTGTTCACTCACTCAGCTCACTCATCTAGTGTGCAAGTTTGAAGGAAGCTGCAGTTACCAGTTGTCAGAAGAAGGAAGAGAGAGAGGCGCATTGCTTAGTATAAGATATTCTCTATTGTTTGGTTTATTATCTTGGCATTGTATTGGCTATCTATATTAAGGAAGTTTTGTTGGTTTTTCTTCCCCATGAGGGTTTCCCAGGATAAATGTTGTGTATCTTGTGATTTTGTTTCTCTCGGTGATCCTATCTATGTTATGGTTATCTAGTAAATTGAAAAGAAACCTAATAATAGCTTAAACCTTAACATGGTATCAGAGCTAAGATGAAGAGAGCATATTTCACTAGATAAAGAAAAACGTCATTGTTGTCGTACAAGAAAATTAAGGCTTTTATTGAAGAGGAATTTCAACTCAAATATCACCTAGAAAAGTGCACCCTAGCCTAGGGAACTCATTGGCACCTTCAGCACACCTTTTCAGTGAATAGAACTCCCTGAAAGTGAAACCCTAGTTTTCATCAGTACCAGAAATCCAGAAAATCAAAAGTACCAGTCTAGAATTTCGTTGGTCAAGTTTGAAGGGTAAAATTTTGGATTTTCTGAAATCTAACTACACCAGGCTACTCTCCTCAGCAAAGTGCACCTCCTGGTAAGTGAAAAATTAATTTCTGAGCATTTTTAATTTTTGGTCATTTTTCTAGCTCTAGGTAAAGATGTATGCAAGCACTAAGCTTGTTGACAAGCTAGAAGGTGTGGAAAACATTTGTTCTTGGAAGTATAGTATTGCAATCATTCTTGAAGGGAATGACCTAGCAAGATTCATTAAAGAAGATGTGCCAGAACCAACCGATGTTGTAGCTAAAGAAAAACACCAAAAGGAACAGTTAGGGCCAAGAGAATCATTGCAAATTCTATTAAAGATCACTTGATTCCTCAAGTGGCTTCAAAGAAGACTCTAAAATAAATGTTTGATTCCCTAACCAGATTGTATGAAGGAAATAACATCAATCAGAAGATGAATCTAAGAACTTAACTCAAAATTACAAGGATGCAGAAAGGAGAAACAATTTAGGAATATTTCTCCAAAATATCACTATTCAAAAAACAACTAGAAGCAATTAATGATACTATAGATGAAGACAAAATTATAATGACATCCCTTAATGGTCTCACAAGACCTTGGGATGCATTCATCCAAACTATTTGTGCCAGAAAGGAGAAACTACACTTTGACAGTCTTTTGGAAGAATGTGTTCAAGAAGAAACAAGAGTAGCTAACTGAGAAGCATTGCTATCAAGAGATGAAGATCAAGCCCTAGCTACCCATACTAAAGGAGAAAGAAATAGGCCTTACTTCTAGAAATAAAATATTAAGGAGTCTCAACCCCAAAACAAATTCATACATAAAGAATCTCACCCTCCAAGGAGATTCCAGAAGTTTCAGAAAGGTCAAAGAAGAGAAAAAGATTTATCATCCTACCAATGTTACCATTGTGACAAGATGGGACATATTGTTAAGAATTATCCAGCTAGATGAGAAGAATACAATAAGAGAAACAAGATGCACCATGCCCATGCAATTGAATATGAAGATCCACCCACCAAGATGATAAAATAGCAGATTGAAGACTATGTCTTAATATCTGCCCTCTCAGGATCAGTGTTCCCTGGTGAGGACACTTGGCTCATAGAAAATGGTGCTTCCAAGCACATGACAGTTCAAAGAGACATTCTCTATTGCCTTTCAGAAAATAAGTTTCCCCATAAAGTTACACTTGGAGATGATTATCAATACCCTATCAAAGGAGTAGGAGAATCAAATTACAAACTTGATTCAGGGACCACAATGAAGATGAAGGATGTACTATATGTACCAGGTTTGACAAAGAACTTACTTTTTATCTCAGATTTAGAGAAGAAAGGCTTCAGAGTTTCCTTCATAGATGGAGAAGTTCTTATGTGGCCCAAAGGAAAAACCATGGAAGAAGAAATTGTTATTGGAAAAGAAGAAGGTGGCTTGTATCAACTAAAGGGTCACTCAGAAGCATCCTTGACCCACTCCATTGAGAATCCATGTGAACTTTGGCATAGAATATTATCCCACATCAACTACAAATCATTTCCATATGTAAGCAAGGCAGTCACAGGTCTACCAGAATTCAATGTTGACCATGAAGGTGTGTGCAATGGATGTGCACAAGGAAAGAACATCAAGAACCCTTTCCTGAAGAGAGACAGTAAAGAAGAAGGATTCCTAGAGATCATTCACTTATATGTGTGTGGCCCAATGCCATCAACCTCCATCAGTGGGTATGTATACTATGTGTCTTTTATTGATGACTATTCTCACAAAACCTAGGTGTACGTTTTGAAATCAAAAGATGAAGTGTTCAGTAAATTCAAGGAATTCAAAGCCTTGATAGAGAATCTCTCTAAAATAAAGATCAAGATACTCAGGTCAGATAATGGAGGAGAATACACCTCAAAAGAGTTTGAAATTTTTTGCAAAGATGTCGGGATCAAGAGGGAGCTCACCACTCCCTACAATCCTCAACAAAATGGTGTAGCAGAAAGAAAGAACAAAACTATAATGGAAGCAGTGAAGACCATGATCCATGATCAAGATCTTCCAATGCACTTATGGGCAAAAGCAGCAAAAACAACAGTATATGTACAAAACAGATTGTCCCATAGTGCACTTGGGTTCAAGACCCCTGAAGATTTGTTCTTCGGAAAGAATCCAATATTAAGCCATCTCAAAACATTAGGTTTCCCGGTATTTGTACACATTCTGAAAGAGAAAAGAACCAAGTTGGACCCTTCAGGAATGAAGGGAATATTTGTTGGATATTGTGACGTCTCCAAGGCCTTTAGAGTTTATATACCAGGTTACCATCATATTGAGATCAGAAAGGATGTAACCTTTCATGAAGATGCAACTCTCAATAAATCAAGAAGATGTCAGCTTGAAGAAGTTTATGAAGAAGAACTTGTGGCTCCCATAGTTGCAAAACCAATCAGGGAAGTCATAACTTCCCCTGATGAGGAGATTCTAGAAGATCATGACATAATAGAATCTCAAGAACCTCCCTAGATGACGATCTCACACAAGAGAAATCCAGCTTGGGCAAGGGAACTTATTCAAGATGGAGAGAAGTATGGTGCCCCTGAAGGAGCCATGAGACAAGTGAAGAAACCCAAGCCATTCTCCAGTTATATGGCTTTGATGTGTGATCTCTTAGAGAATGAGCCTACTTGATTTGAAGAAGCTATTCAGAAGAAAGAATGGGTAGATGTCATGACAGAAGAATACTAATCCATTATAAAGAATGATGTATGGGAAATAGTTCCCAGACTGAAGATTAAGGATGTGGTATCTTCCAAATGGATTTTCAAAATAAAACATGTTGTTGATGGAAGTATTGAGAAATATAAAGCAAGGTTTGTTGCTTGTGGTTTTTCTCAAAAAGAAGGAATTGATTATGAAGAGACATTTGCTTATGTAGCCAGATACACTTCAATCAGAATCATCATAGCTCTTATAGTTAAGATGAAGTGGAAGTTACAACAGATGGACGTGAAAACATATTGCCTGAATGGTGTCAATGAAGAAGAAGTGTATATAGAACAACCTCAAGGGTTTGAAGTTGAATACAGGAAGACTCATGTCTGCAACTTGAAGAAGGCTCTGTACAGATTGAAGCAAGCTCCTAGAGCTTGGTATGGAAGGATTAACAGTTTCCTGACGAGCTTTGGATTTACCAAGAGTAAAGTTGATTTTAACCTTTACTTCAAGGTTATGAATGATTAGCCTGTTATATTGTTGTTGTATGTGGATGACTTATTCTTAACTATAAAATAAAATCTCATCACTGATTGTAAGAAGAAGATTGTTGCAGAATTTGAGATGAAAGACCTTGGCCTAATGCACTATTTCTTAGGTCTTGAGATCTTGTAGAGCCTGGAGAAGATCTTCCTTAACCAAGGGAAGTATGCAGTTGAAACACTGAAGAGATTTGATATGTTAGAGTGAAAGTCCATGAATACACTCATGGAAACAAAGTTGAACCTCCTAGTTGACACTTTGTTAGAATTGATTGATGTTATGTTGTACAAACAGATCATTGGATCGTTGATGTATCTGATGAACACCAGGCCAGATATATGTTTTGTTGTGAACACCTTGAGTTAGTTTTTGGTAGAGCCCAGACGTGTTCACCTGGTTGTTGCAAAACATGTGATGAGGTACCTTAAGGGTTCATTAGATTGTGGTCTCAATTATAATGGATATCATGACTTCAGAATGAGTTGTTATACTGATTCAGATTGGGTTGGAAGTGTCTTTGATAGAAAGATCACTTCAGGATATTGTTTCAGTCTGTGGTCAGCCACGATCTCATGGCAGAGTAGTAAGCAATCAAATATTTCTCTCAACATGGAAGAAGTAGAATACATTGTTGCATGCTCCACCAGTTGTGAAGCCATATGGCTTCGAAAGTTGTTGACATGTTTATTCGATCTAGATATGGAAGCAACTGTGATTCTATGTGATAACCAGAGTTGTATAAAGATGACAGAGAACCCTGTGTTCCATGACAAGTCAAAACACATAGAGATTTGATATCATTACATCTATGATATGGTGCAGAGAGGAGCCATAAAGCTCCAATATGTTAGCATGGATGAACAAGTTTTTGATGTGTTGACCAAGCCTCTATCTCATGTAAAGTTTGAGCACTTTTGAGATAAGCTTGGTGTAGTCCGAAAGGACCTCTCTCGAAAGGGGGAGTAGTGTTGATTCCATCCTAGTGCTGAAGATTTTCAGCTTTGTGTTGATGTTGTTGTGATGCCAACCTAGTGTTGAAGATTTCCAACTTTGTGTTGATGTTGTTGTGATGCCAGCCTCGTGCTAAAGATTTCCAGCTTCATGTTGATGTTGTTGTGATTCCAACCTCGTGATGAATATTTCCAATTTCATGTTGATGTTGTTGTGATGCTAGCCTAGTGCTGAAGATTTCTAGCTTTGTGTCGATGTTGTTGTGATGCCAGCGTCATGCTGAAGATTTCCAGCCTCGCGTTGATGTTGTTGACATGCCAGTTTCGTGCTAAAGATTTCCAACCTAGTGTTGATGTTGATGATGCTCCAGCCTTTGTGTTGTGATGTTGTTGTTGTTGATGATGATCCATCCTTTGTGTTGTGATATTGATGTTGTTGATGTTGTATCAGCCATGTGTTGTTATTGATGATGATGTATTAGTGTTATACTAATCCATGTTAATGCAAATGATGATGATGCCATTCCAGCTCCCTATTGTGAATGATGATATTGATGATGAGAAAAAACTTCTAATGATTTATAGATACGCTAGTCATTGTTCCAGATGTTGTTGATGTTGCTGCCCTCTCTCTCTCTCCTGATGATGTTGTAGAATACCATTCTTGTTAAGGGGGGTGTTGAAATAATGTAACTGTAAAGAGTATTCTATTTATTATTCATTAGATCAATCCCCTTTTGTGGATTGATCATGTCGGGCATTGTAATTGACCAAATCCCCTTTTACGGATTGGTCAAACCCTAAATATATTATGCAAATTAAGAAGTTGGCCCCGAGGGAATTTAAATTGGTTTCAACCACTTAG
The DNA here is from genome assembly GCA_009831015.1 of Picea engelmannii. Taxonomy (NCBI): domain Eukaryota; kingdom Viridiplantae; phylum Streptophyta; class Pinopsida; order Pinales; family Pinaceae; genus Picea; species Picea engelmannii. Next base: position 424,847 of record ML784988.1, read on the forward strand.
AAGACAAGTTAGCCCTGCCTAGTGAAGAGACACCTTTTCAGCACCTGCCAATTTGTATAAATAAAGGAAGCCAATGCCTCCTTTGATCACTCACTCGGCTCACTCATCTAGTGCGCAAGTTGGAATGAAGTTGCAGTTACCAGTTGTTGAAAGAAGGAAGAGAGAGAGGCGCATTTCTTAGTAGAGGATATTCTCTAGTGTTTCTTTTATTGTCTTGGCATTGTATTGGATATATATATTAAGGAAGTTTTTTTGGGTTTTCTTCCCCATGAGGGTTTCCCAGGACAAATGGTGTATCTTGTGATTTTGTTTCTCTCGGTGATCCTATATATGTTATGGTTATCAAGTAAATTGAAAAGAAACCTAATAATAGCTTAAACCTTAACAGTCTTCTAGGGTTTGTGAGCACCCTTTTGTGTGCTAGGTTTTCTTGGTGGTGGAGGTCTTTCTCTTGAAGAATATAGCAAAGGATTGGTTGGGTTTTCTTCCCTTATTGAGAAGGGTTTCCCAGGATACTTCTTGTGTACTTGTGTATGTTGTTTCTTCTTGTGATCTTGGTTGCTGCAAAACAATTGTTTATGGTTTAAGTAAAATGCCAAAATGGAACGAACTCCATGCTTAAACCTTGCTCATTGAAAAATCAACACAGGGAGTGCAGTGGACTGGAAGAGCATCTCTGGTTGTTATTTTACTTTGGGATCTGCCATGGTTTCTTGGTGCAGCAGGAAACAGACTTGTGTGGCTTTGAGTATTGCAGAAGCAAAGTATATTGCATTGTGTGTGGCAGTCTGCGAAGCAGTGTGGCTTCGTAAGCTCCTTGCAAAATTATTTGGTCATGAGATGGATTCCTCCGTTATCCATTGCGATAACCAAAGTTGTGTGAAGCTATCTGAGAATCCTATGTTTCACGATCAATCGAAACACATTGATATCAAATACCATTATATCAGATATATGGTGCAAAGGAAAGAAATGCATGTGCAATACCTTTCTACACACGAGCAGGTTGCATATGTCTTCACCAAACCACTTGCCAGGACGAAGTTCGAGTACTTCTATGAGAGACTTGGCCTGGTGGAGAATGCCTCCCTAGCTAAGACGGAGTGTTGATGATTGCAGTGTCATGTGACATTCTCCAGGTTGTTCTCCTCTGGACTGAGTTGAAACAATCTGTGAGAGAGCCCATGTGTTGGGTGTGCCCGTGTGATGGGTGGGTGTCAGACTCTGGACTGAGTTGTGATAACGTGTGGTCTCTTGTCTACTCCTTGGGACTGAGTTGAGATGACTTGAGATGGTCTCCTGCCTTGTACTCCTATGGGCTGAGTTGAGTCAGCTTGAGATGGTCTCCTACCTTGTACTCCTATGGACTTACTTGAGTCGGCTCAAGATGGTTCTCCAGATGGTACTCATGTGGACTCAGTTGAGTTAATTTGTTGAGAGTGGTGTCCCTATGGGTGAGCACAGGTGGACATGTCCCCGGTGGTTGAGCACTAGAGGATGTGTGAGATCCCTTTCTATATTGTCAAAGAGTAAGACTTTGGTAAAACCCTAATATGTGTTGTAAAAGGTACAAGTCAGCCCCACCATGTAAAATATATTTAATATTGTGTAATGATTAATTATATTTTAAGTTGTCCAGATCATCCCTATTGTGCCAAGTGTCTAGTCTATTCGTTGATTTAAGTTTGTATAAATAAGAGATAGATCCTCATTGTGGATCATATCTCTCACTTGCTCAACATGTGGTCTGAAATTATGAGGACTGAAGTGCACACTTTTCTAGGCACTATTTTTCTTGGTCATAGAAGCACCCTCTTGTGTGCTAGGGTTTGGTGGTGGATGATGGATCTTCTCTTGGAAATATAAGCAAAGGATTGTTGGGTTTTTCCCTTGGTTGAGAAGGGTTTTCCTAGGATACTTCTTTTGTTCTTGTGCATGGTTATTCTTCTTGTGATCTTCGTTTACTGTAGCTTGTGTATTGTTGTTGCAGTGGCTAAATTGAAATAAACTACATTTGCATGAGATAAGCATTAAAAATTCAACAAATACCAATCCATGATACGTCAACAAACTGTCAACCTGGACCATTCTCCATAGAGAGAATGCATGTCCACCAGCAATTTGTTCTATCTAGACCATTCTCCACTTGGAGAATGTTTGTCCACCAACACACTGATTATCCATCTAGCTGGCAATCAACTCCAACACTAGTGGTAGTCTCCATGGAACTCAGATAGTAGCATATTGTTGCTATAATTCTATCCAATAGAACACAACTTTGTTTATCCATAGTAGTATACAACTACTATCCAATGGTATACAACCACTCCTAGTAGCACACTGATATTAACCAGTGACACACAGTCACTACCAGTGGATCACATCCACCACGGTAGCATACAAATATTGGCCATAGACATACAGTCTCCACAACAATCATATCATCTGATATCAACCTGCATAAACAATATCATGATACTGAGTCATCTGGGCCATTCTTCCACTCACATATGTGAGATCTAGAAGAGCATATGCCCATAGAAAGTAAAACATCATCCATGGGATATCTGGACTATTCTTCCCAAGCATAGAAGAATAATTGTCCCTGATTTATGAGCCTGGACCATTCACCTAACTGGGCCATTCCTGTGGCATTAATCATACTAAAACCTGGAGAGAATGAGTCTACCCTAGGGAATGTTTGTCCCTAATTGTTGAACCTGTACCATTCACCTAATTGGGTCATTCCTTTGGCACTAATCACAGTGCAACCTGGAGAGAATGAGTCTGCCCTAGGGAATGACTATCCAGACCAATTCCTATGGAAATGGTTGTCCTGCACCAACCTCCAAAATGGACCATTCTTCGAAACTGCTGAAAATTGTGATCTTCAAAAGAATGACTGCCCAATGAGGTGGACCATTCTACTTGACCACTACTCAAAGTGACTACCAAGAAGAATGATTGTCCTAGACCATTCACCCACACTGGACACAAGGGGAATCGTTGTCTATGGTACATCAACAATCTATCGAACCATTTTCATTACGAAAATGATTGTTCGATCTAGACCATTCTCTGAACTAGAAAATGACTGTCCAACAGAAATATCGAACCACTTTCCAAGCAGGAAAGGAACTTCCCCAACCTGGACCATTTTCCGAACTAGAAAATGATTGTCCATAAATCAATAACATATCAGTGCTCCCTCCCAACCTAGGAGTAATCACTTCCTTTTTTCAATAAGGAATACGTCTCCACGAGCCCCATCTTGTCCCTTAAGTACGCAAAATTTTCATCTTGGATAGAGGCTTTACCAAAATATATGTTATATGCTCATCTATGGAGATATACTAGAGAACCACTTCTCCCCTCTGGACTTTATTACGAAGAATATAATGTTTGATCCCAATGTGCTTCGACCTGTCATGAAACATTGGATTCTTTGAAAGCTTCACATAGCTCTGATCATCACAATATATCATGGTCGAATCCAACACCTGATCAGACAGTCCAGAAACCAACTTACGGAGTCACATTGCTTTTGTACAAGCATCACAAGCTGCAATATACTTTGCTTCTGCAGTGTTGAGTGCAACAGACTTTTGTTTCCTGCTAGCCCATGACATCGTGGCAAAGCTCAAACTGAAACATATCCAAGTAGCACATCTTCTGTCATCTTCACTACCTCCCAATCTGAATTGATAAATCCATGCAGTTGTATATCATTATTCAAACGTCCCACAAGGAAAATATCTAGTTGAGTATTCTCCAAATACATTAACGAGCCAATCAATTGTCAATACAGAGATGGTTCTACTGGATCAGAATCTCTCAGTTTCTTCAAATATGTCATTATGGGAGTTTGTCATGGATTTGAAATCCATCATCCCAAACTTCTGAAGAACCATTTCAATATACTTCCTCTGTCATAGGAATTTTTCGCCACACTTGTGTTGTATATGAGATACTCTGCATCAAGTTGCTTGAATCCATACAGGGTCTTCTTCCATTTGCATACATGGATCTCTTTTTGGTATACCTCAAAACCTTGAGATTGCTTTACATATGCTTCTTCTTCAATTACTTTGTTTGAGAAGAACAATCTTTACATTTATCTGATGTAAACTCCAACCCATGGATATTGGAAGAGATAAAATAGCTCATATAGAGGTATATATGGTTTACTGGAACAAGCTGTCGTCATAGTCTTATCCTTCCTTCTAGAAGAACCTCTAGTTCTGAATATCGTAATGCTTTCATTCATAAGTCTTTTTCACAATTTCTTACATACATTGTTCTTAATCACAATTTCCATTCCTTCTACTTGACTACTTCTAGTGGGTTCAAGCCATGTTGGTAGTCTTATGATTCTTGATATAATAATTGGTTGTTCTGGATTTTCTTTCTTTCTTGGAATCTTCATGTTCTTCCTCATGTTCTTCTTTAAATTTGGGGTCCATGGAATCTTCTATAGATTCCATGCCCTTCCTTACTTAAGATTTCAACTTCTTCCTTTCATCATAGGAACATAGATGTAGATGGACAATCAAGGATACTTAAAGCTTTTTTTGAAGAAGACTTCTTCTAGAGTCAAACTGAACACATGTTGCTTATCATGGATGCTACTTTCAATGGGGAACATGAATAGATACTTTATAATCTTTACGGATTCTTCAATGGATCATATCATTTAGGATTAGCTCCCTCTCAATCATGGCTTCATGCATGCTCTTCTTTTGGAATTATGTAATTAGCTCCCTCCATCTAAGAGAGTTCATTCTTCCGTCTTCATCCTTATTGCCTTCTGCAAAGTGTCACAAGTCTTATTCTAATTTCCTCTTGATTACTGACTTCTTTCTGGTTTGACTCCTTCTAGGTCTCTTCAAGTTTGATTATGATTTTGGCCTATCTGACAGTTGTTACTTATATAATAGATTCCTCGGGAATTTGTCACCAAAGATTGTCAACATACTTCATTTTTTTCATGTACATTACTTCACTTGTAGTCGTCGTAATAGCAATCCTTATCTTGTTATTCTTCCATAGGTATTGTTGCATTGACCATCTTATGTTATAATAAATAGATACACATGATATGTACAAGAACTATGTAAACATGGTATGTACAAGAACTATGTTATAGAAGAATATTGTTACCATGACTAGAAGAAGTATGCTTCATCCTGCTTAACTTTCTGAGGGTTCCTTTTCTTCGGCAACTGTTGTTTCACGTGTTTCCTTCCTTTTCTTTAACTCAGGATAGTGGTTCCTGTAGTGACCATATTTTCGACAATTGAAGCATTGTATTTGTGACATATCCTTTTCTTGATTTGGTTTCTTCCTTAAGCCAAACTTCCTCTTATTCCTAAAATTCTTGAACTCTGTTGTGAAGGCTTGATCATCATATTTCTTTTGGAATTTATTTTTTGCGCTAATCATTTATTCTTCTTATGCACAACAAGTCCAAAGCTCTTCAAATGTGGGATAGTCCTTTCTTGTGTTCATGCTTGTGGCAAATGCATCCCATGTCTTGGGAAGGCCACTGAGTACTATATTTACTAGTTCCTTTTCTGAAATGATTTCTTCAATAGCTTGTAGTTGATCTCTTAGCTGAGAGATTCTTACAAAGTATGATGTTATGCTTTCATCATCATTCATTTTCATGTCACGGAGCTCATTCTTCAGACTCATTACTTGTCCAATGTTTCTGACTGAGAATAGGTTAGTTAGGGTATCATACATCTTCTTAGATGAGTCAAGATGAGAGATGTAGGGTATCAAGTGCTCTTTTACAGAGTCCACTATGATACTCATAGCATTGATGTCATTGTCCTTGAACTTCTCCATAACTACAATGTTATGAGGTTCCTTCTCTTTTCCTACTTCAAACTGTGGTTCCATGATCTTTCCTTTCATGATATCCAACACTTTATTCTTGGCAAGGATGAGATCAATCCTTGTTTTCCATGCTCTGAAGTTAGAAGCCCCTTCTAACTTCTTTTATGACTTCATGGAGTAAGTCACGACTGCTTTGACTTGATCAACCTTTGACTTCAACCAAAAACTCAAACTTGACACCTTGGCTTACTGAGAGTACCAGGAGGTGCGCTAGGCTAGGGAACACTGGGCTATCCAGGAATTAGGTCAATCTATTCACTTAAGGTGCCTCAGCAAGAAGGTTAGGGTTTCGTTGTTGTAGCAAAATTTTGACTGCAACTACAACTGCAACTAAGCAAATCCTCCCAATCTATCTTCTGGTGGTTAGACGGTCTGAAGATAGTGTAGGCCCATAACCTGTTAGAAAAATAGGTGTTCTCATTTCACCATAGACAATATTGTTATATTGTCACCTAACTATAGGCACAAAGGCCACCTCGGAACACCTTAACCTTGACAAAAAAAATAATTCCAGAAGCAATCCAATAGCCAACCAAGGTAGTGCACCTTTCTCCAAGGCTAGCGCACCAAGTAAGAATAACCAAAGACCAAGCAGAAAGTCCAAACCATAACCAAGATGTCAATTGCAGTTGCACTCTCTCTCCAAACTTGCGCACCACTGGTCTTATGCAATTGTGAGTGTGAGTAACAAATAAGCTCTAGCGCCCTCTAGTTATACTGCTCTATCTCACTTGACTGGGCCGACTTCTCTTTCTGGAGGCTAATAACTCAATATTGAATATTCTCTTGAGTCGACTTGTCTCCTAGGGTTATTATCCAACGTTTTAGGGTTTCTCTTGCTTCCCGGAATATTCTAGTCTTGTCAAAGTTACATGTGGAGGTTAATACCTCCCACAACTACCATAATATCAACAGAATCAAACATGATTTATTGAGATACGACATGACTCAAAACCTAAAAATTAAAAGACCCTATGACTCAAACCTAAAAACTTAAAAAAAAAATGACCCCTACACATATTTGTTAACATCTGACTCCACAAAGGGATGGAGATCTCCCTGTGAGGCTCCAAGAACATGGTGTTCCAGTGTCTTATCCATTGGGAAAGGAGTCATTATTAAAAGAAAACAGAACCAACTAACAAACTGGTATTTACAGTGAAATGAAGCCGCCCATGGCTTTAGAAAATGTATTTTTTGAGAAAATGCCCATTGACTGGGCCACAAAAAATTGCAGCATCTTCCAAATTCTGCAGCTTAAAAGTATTATTTTGCAAAACTTCACAAGTCTAAAAAGGAAAATGACTTTGAAAAAGCTAAACCTCATACCTGAGTTAAGCACAGTCAAGGAGGGTTTGGTCTAGTCAGAAAACAGAGGGTTCGCAGCACCTTAAATGCATACATTTTGTAGCATCATCAAAAAATGTAGTGGATAAGGTCACTGCTGCAAGAAGTAGCTGTGAATTGATCTTTTTGGTATAAAGTAGGAAACTTGAAAATTTCCAAGGTTTAGGATACCAATACTGTAGGTTTTTTATTAGTGCAAGGAATTTGCAGCGTGGGTAATATGCAACAATTTGCAGCACAGAAAAAATGACAGCAACTAGAAACAACTACCATCAACCTACAGGCCAACACACAATCATTAAAAGGGTACCTAGTATATATGAAACTTCAATTGTTGTCTCATGAGCTAGACTGGGATTTTGTTGGAAGCACTCAATCCACTTTCATATGCTACATCCAGTTCGCAGCGCCATATTTCAAACCAATTGGCAGCGTGCTTCATTCAAATTGATAGACCCATTTCTTGAAACCAACCAGAAGAACATGATGAATTAAAAGGCACTGAAAACAATAAGATATCTCTTGACACGTTTCCAAGGTATAACGATGTGTGATTAGTGCATGAGGTATTTTCTTGATACGCTGCAAACTTTCACGTGAGTTTGCAACAAGTAGACTTGACACTTGATTTGACCCTCAAATGGTTGAAAACGACATAAGGAACCTTTTGTACATTTCTTTGAGACAAGACACATGATAATGACAAGTTTAAGACCAAGGATGTGACCAATGTTGACCCCTATTTCTTTCATGATGATAAACACTATCATGACACCAAGACTCTTACATGGACTAAGGTCAAATTTATTTGCTCGTGGAAGAATCAAACATGATTTATTGACATAAGACATGACTCAAAACCTAAAAATTAAAAGACCCTATGACTCAAACCTGGAAACTTAAAAAAAATTGACCCCTGCATATCTTATGTGCTAACAGGGGCATTTATGTATAGTTGAAGTCGTCTTGAATCATTATCTATCAATTAGTGTGGATCATCCATCAAAGTGATTCAATGTAGAGTCTCCTTAAAGAAGTCTTAAACCACTATCTACCAATTAGTGTGGATCATCCATCAAGGTGGATCTTTGTAGAGCTTTGTGTGCAAAGGGGCTTGGAGGCTTCATTGTTACAAGGTTTGGTAATTAATGAAGCGATTAAGTTGATGTTGCCCCCACACATTTTTGAGGTTTTACCACTATAAATCTTGGTGTTTGTCTCTTCATTTTTTTATGTTAATGGTGCATGTTCATAAGAGATTAAATGGTTCATTAATCAATGTCATTCTCTCTAACAAAATATGCATGGCACTCAAATGCATCTAAATTGTGATCGTAAGAGTATTATTCCAAAACATTCAAAAAAATGTTTTGTACACAAGGGACTCATTAACCTTTCTTGAATATTTAAGGAAATATTGTTGTCTAGTGGTTGAGACTGGGGGTTGTTGCATCAATAACTCAATTTCAAACTCCAATAAGCATAGAGCCTTGCGTTAAAAGTTACACAAGTTTAATGGGATTGATATGCCGCATTAATTCAAAAAACAATGATATATTGTGGATAAAAAACAATTTTGTTGTAATAATGCAAATTTAATAACAAAAAAAAATACAAATACATATGTAAAAAGCTTACAAATTTTCCTACAAATCGTATCTTCATTGTGAAAAGTAATTGTTGAACTAGATATGAGTATTTATCTCTCAAAAATGAAAACCCTATAAATTTTGCATTTTTAAGTTTGAAAACGAGACCTCTTATACATTTTGAACACAAGACCTCTCAAACACTAAGCCATGTTAAAATATTATTCAACATATTCATTAATGTGTGTGTGTGCGCGCATCAATTGGGTCCAAGCATGGGCAATAGTGAGGAGTGTTATCCTCCCCACCCAAGTTCAATTCTCACAAGTGACATGTTGAGCTTTTGCAAAATCTTGTTTACTCAGTATTGTCCTCAAAATGAACAGTGCTTGACAGATTTCCCCAAGAAGTGCATTTCCTCAAGAAGTGTGTGTATGTATGTGTATAACTTACACTTTATATAGTATGTATAGTTATATTATTTATACTTAGATGTTAGATGAAAAACATTCCACTCATCAAAAATAAAAATGTATCCAAATTTATTTCAGAAATTGTTTGTTTTTTTCATAGGCAAGCACAAATTTTCACCATATTTGATAGGCAAAATACTCATTTGCCTATCAAATTCCAAGATTAGTTGAAAATTACCCCTTACCAAAGCTCTAAAGTGGACATCTCTATACAATTATAAAAAATAACTTTTTGTCACTAACAAAATAAAAAATTCTAAGACTAGTCGAAAGTCACCCTTTACTAAAGCTCTAGA
>ML784989.1:0-50862 GCA_009831015.1 Picea engelmannii
GGATTTCTAGCACCGGGGGTTCACGATGCAATGTTTCTCAAAATCCCGATTGACCAAACCACGAGAGCATGGATGTGTGCCACGTGTCCTCCAGAGGAATGGTCGAGATGGCATTTGATGTTAGAAGAGGGCTGCCTCCATTATCAGGCTTGCTTGATGTGACCAGGTGCTAGGACCATAGGCTTAGCTTCAAAGGCACTTATCGACATTTCGGGGTTCAGGGTTTCGAGATGTAGAAAGACGTGAAACCCTCACCCTTCGAACTCCCAAATGCCGAAATGCCGACGTGACTAGATCTCGAGCCACACATCCTTTGGATGGACGACTGATATCTTTTCTTGCATGAAATATATACGTTACCTATCGCGCTAATCCCGGCGCAACTCCGCTAACCGCGATTTCCCACCATCCATCAATCTGCTTTTATAGATGAATCCGGGCCGTTGACAACGTAATTTCACCTGCTCACTTGATTTTTACCTTGAAATGGGGCTTTACGTGCTACGCTTGGGTGTTCTTCGTGCAACCTGCAGACTTGGATGCTCTGAGGCCCAAGACAAGAAATGTCGCTAACACTCAGCCAATTATGTGTGCTTTGATAATTTTTTTTCTAAGTGAATGTTTGTCAAACATACATCTTTATTATACCCCTTGAAGTTGAGAAAGACCTTGTTCATACCCTAATAATCAAGATTGCTACAATTGTCATTCCAAGCATGAAGACTTTATAGGTACCCTATTAATCAAGATAGTTACAATGGTCATTCTGAGAAAGCTTCCTATCAAAGAAAGTCTATTAGTTAATCTCAATTAAAAAATTTAAGGAAAAATTCAAAATATAAGCCTAAAGTTCTTTTATCCATTTTCAACTCTTACTAATTTAAATACTTCCATTTATCAAACAACCATGTTTACATCCTTAAATAAGTATTCCCATTTATCAAATAACCATGTTTACATCGTTAAATAAGTATTTCCATTTATCAAATAACCATGTTTACATCCTTAAATAGATAATATCCAATTTAGACTATATTTTGAGTTTGTTATTAATTGGATAAAGAATAAACAAGAAAGAAAACATGAAAATCAAACCAATTTTAAAAAATGTTGTAAACATAAAATAAGCTAACATGGTAAGAAGAGGGATAAGTCAACCTTTATTGTTATATTTGTACATGTTTACTTAAGAGGTCATATATTCAAATCCAGAGAGGGGTAGGGTATGTATACCTCCCCAGTAAAATAACTAATTTGGTGTCTGGCTTGGCCGTGACCTTAAAAATAAATGATATATTATTATATATTATTATATTTAAAAATAACATCTAAATGCTTGAATTATATTCTTATGGAAAAAGATAAGAAAATGAATTTTTTTTGGAAAAGGGAGACTCATTGAATATAAAAAAAAGAAGATAAATAAAATAAATAAACTAGTTTATGGAGTTTATGGAGATAGTTAAGCTATGTTTAATTTTTTTCAAATATTTGGTTCAAATTCTTTTATGTGAGGTAAATTAATTTATATCAACAAATCTATTAGGGATGTATTCACTAATGTTTATGAGCACATTGTTGAAGGGAAAAGAATAATTTTCCAAAGTTCGATCACACATAAAAGACTAGACAAAAATTTTAATTACAAATTGTTATGTCTAAATGTATAATAATACTTAAGAAAATTAATATCACCCATATGAAGTAATGTAGGCTCCATTTTATGAAAACATTAATAAACAAAAGAAAAGAATAAATTTGGGATCCATATCTACAACATTTTTAAAAGAGTAGCTACTAATTTTGTTATCAAAGAGTCAAGAAATGGTCACTTGAAAGAGTTGTAATGCAAAGATCTTATGCAATAAAGGTCGACACAAAAACTTTAAAAAAATATCGATTGATCATCCAATATCCCTCTATCTAAATTCCTTGAAATGTAGATCATATACCAATTAATATTGGTTCTAGAGAAATAGTCAATTACAATACGTGCAAAAAAATAGTTGTAAACAAATTAAGGATAATTGCTATCTAATAGGATAGTTAGAATTCGTGATCATAAATTATGAGTAATAAAGTAATTGACTATATTTGTATAGTATTGTTGCAAGTTGTAGAATGGATATGATGAATTGCAATCAACCGACCTAGATCATATGATAATGAATATCAATTGTCAAAAAAATTAGTCACAAAAATCTATTCATCAGTTAAATCTATCTTGTTCTCTTGTTTGATATGAAATACAAAGATCGTGCTCCCAAGTAATGTAACTATTTGGATATATCCATCTTAATTATGTTGGAGGGATCAAAACTCGAGGAAGGTTTTCACATGGAAAGATTTGATCCCTCTCAACACTTAATAGATCGAGGGTTACATAGATTTATGGTGGTCTATCCACACTAAAATAAACCAAAAATAAGAAAATAAGAAAACCAAATACAATGTTAGAATGCCCAACTACTTTTCTTGGTTTTCTTATCCATGTCATAAGAAAACTAGAATCAAAGACGAAATAACGAATATTTTCGACTTTGATATTCACAGTGTGAGCCACTTGTTCTGCCACAGAAGGGAAACCAAAACATGTGGCTCTTAGATGCTCCAAGTTTGACACATCATCCTGTAAACTAGAACCATTTGAACAAAATTATGCATCCTAGCTGAACATAAATGTATGAATAGTATTCCGGTGACCTCTAAGACCAGCTATGAACAAGACTGTTATGAAAAAAATTGAAAAATTGTATGTCCATCTAGTAATGTAAAAATGTGTGAAAATTACATATTAGTAATGTAAAAATATGTGAAAAAAAAAGCTATTCTACTTAGTAATATGTTACATGTAATATGTTATTATATGTTACATGTAATTACATATTACATATAATATGTAATTACATATTACATGTAATAAGTGATGTAATATGTCATGACATATTACATAACAATTTCTCACTAAATTTTGAACAAAATTAAACAAAAAAAAATCTTTAAAAAAAAGTCAAAACTTATAATATTTAAACTATCCCAAATTAAATAATAATCTTGAAACACGATTTCAATAATAAAATTGTAATTCCCAAAAAAATATCAATAAAAATACATATTACAATTCATATTTAATATAAAAGAAATATATAATATAACATAAATGTTAAGAATATGAATGTCTAATGTAGATTGTAATATGATGGATATTGATAATCATTGATGATTTTGTTGAGAGAATCACACAAAGCATGCTCTTAACTATTTGCACGATATTGACAAGTTCAACATCATGGTTTCGTCAAAACTGAAAATGTGATTTATGAAATGCCTAAGAAAGCCAACTACTGTTTCAAAGGGAAGAATAGAGAGGAACGCCTGGCAAAGTATATCCCCCGTCAAAAATAAACACATTTCCTGTTATATATGCAGAGTTGTCACTAGCCAATAGATGGAGAATGGATGTCAATGCTGGCTCTGTCTCTCCCCATGTTTGTAGAGGGACAATCTTCCTTCCCACTGTGTTCAACCAATCTTTCTTCATCAGGGAAGCAGTCATTTCAGATTTAAAGAGCCCTGGTGCTACGGCATTAACACGAATATTGTACCTCCCAAGCTCCAATGCCATAATCTACACATGTAAACACATAAAGGTTTCTCTCAGATAATGTCCATAACTCTATTCCTTCCAGAGATAAACCTTATAATCAAACTCATGCTTTTTTTCATTCTGAAATGATCACATAGATAAATATCAGTGTTTTGAAATATAGAAAATATGCATATAATAACAAATTGCAAATACTGGGAGATCATGCACAGTGAAATAAAGTATTCCATACATAAAATAAAGTACAAAGCATTCCATACTAAACAAAATTTATAAATCTAACAATTAGGATAACTATCCCAAAAAAATACTAAACAAAAATAAAAACACAATACATTTAAACTAAGACTTCAAAATATATACTCAATCTTGCTACTAAGCTATATGGACTCGATGCAAATGGTGATCAATTTTAAAACTAAATATGTATTTAATAAAATTGCTATTACTAGATAATGAACATAATTTATTTTTTAATCTTAATATAAACTGAAAGTGAGAAGTGATCCTAATTATCTCCAGATGGTCACTGCGAAATTATTTAGTTACTTTACTTTAAAGTGAAAATAATCGTGAAATTTAGTTGACATGAGTATATAAAAAGAAATATTGAATCTTACTATCTGAAAAATTATCTTATTCTATCTCAAATCTTATGATTTGAAAATTATCTTATTTTATCTCCATCGACCTTAAAAAACTAATACACCAACTTGAGCTTGAAAGCAAGCACTTGTGATGGTTGCTTGTCATAATGTTTTTCTCGGATCAATTTTTTTTTAATGGGCATATTCTTAGCCGTGTATTCAGGCCATTGAAATTTCAAAATTCATTTTAATTAATAATTTTATTAATTTATATATATAACTTTGACCAAAGATTGGAAATTATTTTAATAATCATTGAACAAGAAGAAATGACTTAGTGATTAATAATGTGAATTCTAGGGTATTGGTTTTAATGGTTAATGAATGGCCTTTTTTAATGTTTAAATAAATTGTTTTTAAAATCAACAAGGGTTAGGTTTTGTTTTGATGATATCATTTTAATTAATAATTTACATGGTAAGTATTTTATTAATAAGTTATTGAAAATTATTAATAAAAGTTTTTGGTTGATGGTGATGGTTTGAAATGAAAATTATTATCTTTATTTTTTATCATAATAATATTTATTGGAAACATAATTTATTAGGGTTACTCACTTGATGGGATATGAACCATCATTAGAAGTTCAAGAGATTTCTTGGAACATGAATCTAAAACTCAAGAAATTGTATTTGTAGATGTATCATATCAATGAATAATATGAACTCATGTTTATCTTTAATTTCGCATTCTAACAATGGTATCACAACCAATAGGCCTGAAATTCGCTATGGTAGTTGTTAGTAGCATCTAACTTTTGTGTGTCCAAAAAATCCTAATTCCATGGGCAAAAACAATTGTTTGCACCCCTCTACATGCGTTACTCTGCCAATATGTGTTAGTCTCCTTTACTCAACGTCATTTGCACCCTCATCTCTCATATGTGCAACCATTAGGGTTTCCTAAGGCGTTTTATGTTATTTGTAGGGGTTAAACCATTCCTCACTAATCTAATGGTTGTCCCTAGATTCATGAATCGAGCAGAGGTAACTTTGGTTGTTTTTTTAAGACAATTTGACATTTTCAAAGCTAGCATTGGTGCATAAAGAGGAATAATTTGAGATTTGGTTGTCTCCTCACATTTATATCACCTTTGAAAATTTCTAGCATTTCTCGAGCTTTTAGTCAATGCTTTTCTTGTTGCTTGGAGGATTATTCCAGTTTAGAGACTAGATTTAACAAATTTGTGTAAATAAGTCATCCTGGAGATAAATTTAACGTAATTCGATCCTTCTGTTAGTTATTGGGGGAATTTATGTTTCGGCCTCTTAGTAGTCTAGGGTCGCAGATCCACAAGATTTATAGCATGAATTATCGTCTTCTTTTCCTGATCTTTTTGATCATGCATCTCAGCCTCTTCTTTGTTAGAATTGTGGTATTTCTCTTGAAAAATCCTTGTAAATAGTGCACTGAGAGTTTCAATACCCAAGGATAGAGGAGTAACATTGAGAGGAAGTAACTCTTTCACATCACCAGAAAGTATGCCACCTTGAATGGTATCACCCATGGCCAAAACCTCATTGAGGTTCACACCTTTGCTTTGTTGCTTACCTCCTACAAAAATGCCAATAGTAGTCATGTAAAATGTCACTGGTGAAGTAGGGCTCTCAATGATGACCACAAAGAAAGCAAGTATTACATAACATATAACTGTTGATCCGGATTTATGAGCGGAACGAAATGAAAACACATATTTTTAATATTAACACAGAGACACATTGAATAATAACAGAGATACAATAAAACTTGACTTCTATTAAATAAGAAATATTCTGAAACTGTAAAATGTAGACTGAAAACAAGCTTGTTAGAATGGTGGCAACTTATCTATGAGAAAAGATGTGACGACTATGCTCATTCGCAAGAATATGAGTACAATGAGGCTTGGAAGACCTTTTTACAATAAACATGAATGCCAAATCCCTAGACATCCAAAAACCTAACCCTAGGAGATGAAGCACCAAAATTCATGTGGGCCCCGTTGGGTAAGTTAGTACATCAACTTCCCGGGGTCGTAACTTTTTCATATGATCTCCATTTAGGGTGCATGATATCTTGTTGGAAAGGTCTTGACGAGGAGATTCATTTAGGGGGCTCAACCAAATACTTCAACTATTATTGAGGTGCCCGATCGTGAAAAAAAACGTCGGTTAGGCCCTCAAAATGGCCCTGGAAGTTTGGGCCCTGAAAAACTACTAAAAATAGTAAATTTCCAAAAAATGTTTTGAGTCATTTGGAATAGGTGGGTGGCCACCAAGATCCTCCTTGATCAATCCTCCCCCATTAGGAAGCAATTTTCTCCATTGCGTTGATATCCCCCATCAGATGAGGAAATTTTTGTTGAATTTGGCCCTGGGTGAGCCACTTACCTTGGTGCAGAAGTTGCCTTGCTTTGACAACCCGATAAAGCTGGATCCTCTGTTGGTGAGTGCTCTTGACCTGCATGTCCATGATCTGATTAGTGGATGCATGTTCCATTCAGTCGGGGTTGAGCTCTGTTGGTGTCAATTGTTCTGTTATCTCCGAGGTGTCCAATAATGGTGGAAAATAAGGTCGAAGGAGGTCCATATTGAATGCTAGATGCAAGCCAAGGAAGGGGGGAATCTTGAGCTCAAAAGCATTGTCACCCACAACCTTGGTGATGGTGTAAGGTCCATAACGAAGTGGGCGAAGCTTCTGATGAGGCCTTGTAAGGTGTTCTTTCTGCAAGTGCAACCAAACTTTGTCTCCCATCTGAAATTGGTGTGGCACTTAGTGTTGATCATGGTGCTACTTGTACTTGGCATTGGACTTCTGTAAAATATCTTGAACCTATTGGCGGATGTGTTGGATCTTCTCAATGAATTAGGTGGCTTTTCCAACTTCAGTTAGAACATGCGACGAGTCTACTTGGGTGACCGCAAGGGGTAGTACAACATCCATGGGACCTAATGGTTGAAATCCCAACCCCACCTGAAAGGGGTTGTGGTCGGTTCAGATATGCATGGCTTTGTTGTAGTTGTGATGAACATAGGTAAGAGTCCCATTCCATGTGTGGGGGTGCTTGGAATTGTACATGTGAAGGACGTGCATGATCATCCGGTTAACGACCTCGGTTTGGCCATCCGTTTGGGGGTGGAAGGAAGTGGATTTGGTGAGCTTGGTGCCCAACAGTGACCAGAGGCTCGACTAGAATGTGCTGAGGAATCGAATGTCCCGTTCAGAGACAATGGTTTGTGGGATCCCAAAGTGTACCCACACTTGTTCAAAGAAGAGCTTGGCAATGGCCTCCGCTCTAATGCTCTTCTTGCAGGCAACCATAATCACCATCTTGGAAAAGCGATCTACAACCACAAAACACATTCATTTCCTTGTTTGGTGGATGGAAGACCTAACATGTAGTCCGTTGAGATGGATTCTCGGGGCCTATTAAGAGTAGGCAGAGGAGTTTACAGACCTTGTTTCTTAATGGATGATTTGGAAATAGCACAGGAAGTGCAGGACTAGATATACTTGTTGACATCTTGTCGAAGTTTCAGCCAATAGAAATGTCATTGTAGTACTTCCACTGTCTTTTACATGCTGAAATGTCCTACCACTCGACTATAGTGGACTTCCCAAATCAGCTTCGCTTGGTCGCTTGATGGAACACAGAGATGGCCTGGATGGCACAACAATCGGTCCTGAAGATGGAAATTAGTGACAATTGTGTTTTTTCCCAACATCTGGTAGGTGTTGGCGAAGTCAGCATCTGTCTCATAGAGGTGGGGCCATCTAGAGGTCTCGTGGTTGTAAGAGTCTAGCACCGTGGTGAGTGTCGGGACTAGAGGTCGGTTGAGGCAATCAATGACTTGGTTGGTACTTCCTGTTTTATACTTGATGTTGAGGTGGAACTGTTGCAAATATGTGGACCACTTCTGATGGTAGTCATTCTGCAATTTTCCTTGTGTCTGCATGAACTAAAATGGCTTATGATCCATGTGGATGATTGTCTTCTTCCTGAGAATGAAATGCCTCCATTGGTGGCAGGCTTGTACAATGGAGTACATTTATGTGTCGTACGTGGGGTGCTTACAGATGACATCTAATAGTGTCTCACTATGATAGGCCACAAGCTGGCCATGCTGAGTGAGGACAACACCCATAGCATAGTCTAAAGCATATGTCTCGATCTCGAAGGGTTTTTGTTGGTCAGGTAATGAAAGCACTAAGACTGAGCACAAGCCCTACTTCAAATCATCGAACACTTGTTGTTGGGACAAGCCCCACATAATTTTTTCCTTACCACCATCCTTGGTTACTTGGCTAAGGGCCCATGCAATATGGGAGAATCCCAACACAAACCTGTGATAGAAATTGGCAAGGCTTAAGAATCTTCGAAACTCAGTGAGCGTGATTGGGGCTGGCCAGTGACGATTGACTTGGATCTTGGATGGATCCACATGCATACCATGTGCATCAAAAATGTAGCCTAGGTACTAGACCATATCCATGTCGAAGGATCTTTTTTCCAATTCAACATATAGCTTGTGCTGCCGCAGAGTGTGCATAACCTATTGAATATGTTGCAAGTGTTCCGCCCAAGTCTTGTTGTAGATGAGGATGTCATTCGAATACACCACTACAAATAATTAGTGAAAGGCCGCAAGATATCGTCCATCATCCTCATGAAAGTTGTTGGGGCATTTGTCAAACCAAAGGGCATGACTAGCCATTCAAAAAGGACTTATTTTGACTTGAAGGCAATCTTCCATACATCTGTCTGCTCTATTGGGACCTGATGGTAGCCAGACTTCAGATCAATCTTATTGAAGTATTTTCCCCCCTTGAGTTGATCAAGGAGATCGTTGATTCGGGGAATCGGGTATCGATTCTTGACTGTGATTTTATTTAGGTCCCCATAATCAATGTGGAATCACCAGGTCCCATATTTCTTCTGCACCAGCATGATTGGGCTTCCACAAGGTGATGAGTTGGGTCGAATGTGCCCCTTGTGGAAGAGTTCTTGGATCTGACACTTGATCTCCTCATTTTCTAACAGAGAGCGACAATAAATTGGCCCATTGGGTAGCGGTGTGCCGAGGGCCAGATTGATGGGATGCTTGACCTAACATTGCAGAGGTACCCTAGTAGGTGATAAGAAGATGTCTTTGTATTCTTCCACGATCCTATCCACTTGCTTTTGATGCATGGAGAGGTCGGTCAAGAGGCCATGGATGTGGACGCAACCTTTCCCTCACTCTGATAGTGAATCATGAAGAAGAAAAAATCCATGGTCTGAGAAATGACCTTTGTGCATTACTTTGTAGAGATAAAGGAAATAGTACTAGGTGGGATTACCTCGGGTATCATGTACATTTTCGTGCTCTAAGTAATAATAACATTGTGAGACCTAAACTCATATACAACATGACGTTTCCATAAATAAGGTTGTCCCAAAAGAACATCACAAACTTCAAGGGGAGAAACATCACATAATACCTCATCTTTGAATGAATTTATGTCGTACGACATGTGACATTGTTTGCTAACGCAAAGATTGCTTCCTTGGTGGAGCCATATGATGGTGTAGAGATACGGGTGCAACATTGTCTGCACAGATAGTCGCTTGATGACCTCTACTGAGATGAGGTTATTTTGGCTACCACTATCAACGATGAAGTGAAACAGAGTTCCTTTCACCCACATCAATGATGAAGTGCAACGGAGTTCTGACTCAGAGTCAAGACTCACATCGGATTCAAAGGCTTTCATCTCAACCACCAATGACTGCTTTGAGCGGAAATCAACACTGTTATGCTAGGGTTTCTTATGGAAGTCGCATCACTTCCCGATATCTTTCTTTGTCTTTCCATTTTCCTTCTTTGCTTACAGATTGAACTAGTTGTCCTGAGGCTTCCCATATTTTCTATGTCCTTTGTTATGTGGGTTGGGCCTGCCCTTTCCCTGCTTCTGCTGTGAGGGGTTCCCAGACCCAAACTGCCACATCTTTTGTTCAAGCTTCTTCTTGATTTTGAAGGAATATCGATAGGTTGCTCCCAAGGATGAGATGTCCAAAAAATCCATTTTTTTTTATGTATCTATGCAGATTGTTGCAGTACTTGAGCACGAGATGTCGCTCAGAATATTTGATACCCAACTTGGTGCGCAAGGTATGGAAGACATTGGTGAACTATGGCACTGTTTGGTCTCTTTCTTGCCACAGTGTGGTCCATCTTGAATACAAGTTGTCATAACTTCCAATAGGGTAGTATTATTCCTTAATAACATCCCTAAAGGAACCTCAAGTGGGTGCAACTGCAAATAATATGGATCCCTCTATTTCCTTTTGTTCACATAAAGTCTCCCACCAATATTTGACTTGGGGGACGACCTTGAGGAGTGCAAATGTAATATTTTCTCTATCAGAAAAGATGTGGACAAAAAAATACACTTCTAGAAGGTTTAACCATTTATTTATGACATCCACATCTATTTGGCCTTCAAATATAGGAATATCAAAATTGATCTATACCTTGAATGGGGCAACACCTCCGCTTGAGGTGGATGTGTCGCTTGTCAGTAGTCGTCGAAGGATTTATTCAAAGCTATCCATCATCTCGTTCCTTTGTCGCTTGAGGGATTCCTTGAGCAACATTTTGAAAGGATCTCTCGTCTCATTGTCTTTCTTTTCACCTTCCCTGAACAGTTTCTTGGGCGTGCCAGAGAAGCTGTCAAGAGAAACAAGCTCGATACCCAACTCTCTATACCCTGACCACGTCGGGGACATGCACTATAAAACGACAAGGAGCAGACCACTTTGATACCACTGATCTAGATTTATGAGTGGAACGAAATGAAAAAAAAATATTTATAATATTAACACATAGACACGGTGAATAATAACAGAGATACATTAAAACTTGACTTCTATTAAATAAGAAATATATATGCTGAAACTGTAAAATGCAGACTAAAAACAAGCTTGCTAGAATGGTGGCAGTTTATCTCTGAAAATAGATGTGATGGATACCATATCTGAAAATAGATGTGGTGGCAGGTTCCTTATTAGCACTCTTTGTACTCGTTTTCTGCACTAATTACCTTTTTCTTGTCCATAGATATTGGTGAACCCAACTTTATGTTTATTGCTTTATTTTAGAATTTTTTTTACAACAATTTTAGGGCTATGGGATTGCAACATCACTATTTTTCTTGACTACAAAATCAAGGATTTGGCCTTGATTTTTTAGCAACAATATGGAGACTTTTGGCTTCTGGCGTCATTTTGTTGTGACTACTAAATTGTGTTTCTAGATTTGATTTTTGAGTTAGTGGTTTTTGGACTATTTTTTGTGACTACAAAATTAGAGTTTCCGTAGAAAATATTTATGCAAGTGATCCAAAGATTTTGGGCTAGAGGCATTGCCCTAATTATTCAAGATATAGGTTTTCTTAGATCATCTTTTGTTTAGGTTTCCTAAGGTTGTAACCCACCTTCAAGGGCTCACTACAATAGCTAGTTTGGAATTTTGCTTGCATCATCTCTTTTCGAGGCTTATTTCAGTGTTTGGTCCAAAGTTTTCACGTCATCACCTATGGGGTTGTGAGTTAGGAGTTCTTCTTTTCAAGTTTTATCCTATACAAGGTGAGCCTATGTAGATCCTATACAAGGTATTCTTAGAAGACTTTATAAATCCTTCTTCTTTGTTGAACTAATGACCTCATAATGGTGTTTTGTGGGGCTACATGTATTTGGGAAAATTTGACATAGAATAACTCTATATGCAATATGTCATATGGAGTGTTGTGTCTTTGATTCTTGCTTGGTTTGTTTCCAAGGAATTTAATAACTTGTAGGAGTAGCAATTTGCGATAGGGATCTTCTAGATTGTGGACATAGTTTACAATGCACATCTAGCCATGCACTCCACATATGGGTTTGATCTATAATGCCAAACCTTTCATCAAGTTTGGTTTACCTCCTCTTATCGATGTACATTTACCGAGAATTATTCTACACTATTGTTGGACTTGATGGATTCTCCTTGTGGTGCACATATCATAGTGCATTTTGCCAACTGGGCCTTACTTGCTCCAGAATGTGATGATCTCCTTATTGACTCCACCACATTTTGGAGACATTGATTGTGTTTTAGGAGTTGGTAGTTTTCCAATGGATGCTTCATTTTATTGTCATATTGGGCTAAGTATTTTCTCACCTTTTTTTATGCAACCTCTATTCATAGGTTCACAAAATCTGTCCCACTATTTTTTACAAATGCTTCTATGGATGATTCTAATCACATTTCAATGGCTATTGTCCTTCCACATTATAATGTTGATTTTTATTGGATGTACTATTTTCGTCCGCTTCAACCTTAGGGAAAAATTGAGCTAGTCTTTGTACCTTCAAACAATCTACATGGTACAATGGATCTTTATGTTTAAGATGTTGGATTCCTTTGGATGCTCTACACTTGGTTGTTTTCAATGGTCCAAATCATCATGACATAGACTTCACTACACTTCTAATAGAGGCCACCTTTACTAAGCTGTGGAACCTTGTTGGTGTGGGCAATATGGAGTTCAAAAGGCGTGATGTGACTCCTTTCTCAACAATGAGGGGAGAAGTAAAACTTTTGTTGTAATGACTTCTCTCAATGGCACTTTGTTTATCTCAAGGGGTGCGGTGCGGCGGGGATGTTGGAATTATTGGTGTTATCTATGCAAGTGGCCATGACCCATTCATATGTATTATTGGTGTACTTGTAAAATTCCATACTTAATGTTTTTGTTGTATTTCTAAGTGTGGTTAATGTCGACCTAGTGAAATTTGATTTTTAGGCTTAATAACCCTCTTAAGGAGGGAAACTTACTTATGTGGGCCCATAACCCGTCTTGCAAAGATACCCTACTTGAGTTGTGTATAAATAGTAAATACACAACTCAAACATCATTTCTAAACCATCCTTTTAAATCATTGAGATAAGGCTCTCTTGGAGTTTTCTTGTGCTTGACAAATTTTCTCTTTTATGTGAATTTATGCATCTCATGTATAGTGCACTCATGCTTGGGTATCTTACTCTCTCTAGCACACTTTTTTTTAGCTTTAATGCACTTCTTTAGTGTTGTTTTTTTCTCTTTTAGTGCAGGTTTTGGGTTGGCATGTTGGTTCCATTTGAACTCCTCTTTTTTTTGTGATCTCAATAGAGTTTTAACCATAGGGAAAGAACAACGTTGGTAAGGTTACATATGGTAAAACACGTTGTCTTTAGGTGACAAGTGGCGTCACCAAATTTGGCCACCTTGTTTGACAAGAAACATGCATTTAAGGTTATCAGAATAAACAAGAGTAGGGTTTGTTGATTTTTTTAGTAGCATCAGATAGGTACTTCCACACGGGTCTATGTCAACATGTGGGAGTCGTCCTTATTACCTCTCAAAACCTTATTAGATTCACTTTATTAAGTGATTAATAAAGTGAATGTACTTTTGTAATAAAATGCATTTAATTTAATTAAATGCCTAAGTATTTGGTATTAGTAATTAAACTAAGTCCTGACTGTTAGATATAAAGTGAACGTGAGATTAGATCTCAATCGTTGATCGCTTTAGGAGATTTAAGGTTTTGGACTTAGGGTAAACTCAAGGTTATAAAATTCAACCAGTGTGAGAGGATGAAACACACAATAGATACACACAGAGTGAGAGAGTGAGCTCTTATTGATTGAGTGGAGAAGGACATTCATCCAAGTGTGGAGAACAGGGTCCGAGGATAGGAGCAAAGGGGAAGCAAGGGAGATAGCAACCAACCAACAAGATCAAAGGAATGAACTTGAGGTTTATAGGGCTTGGTTATCTACTGTTTTTGTATTCCTTAGGTGGGCCATTTTCCCAAGAAGGGAGCCTAAAATAATAATGTTAAATCTCACATAATTGGTTTTCCCTCCGGTGTTTTTCTAAGGATTATTTACCCATAAATATATTGTGCAATGTGTGTGATTTCCATTTGTATGATTCCATTGATTTATTTGGTTAAGTAGCCTAGATGTGCATCTATTCAATAAAACAATTTTATTTGGAATTATTTGTCGGTGCTAGGTTTAGAAAATTAACATGGTATTAGAGTGTAATCTTTGAGGGAAGCTAGATTTGCACTGACCTTAATTTTTTTTTATTTAAGTATGAAGGCTACGAGGAAAACTAAAAAACCCAAAAAAATTTAAAAAATAAAAAATAGAAGAATTACACGACAAACGTTGTACAAATTTGCCATACGTCGTATGACTACGTAGGTTGTGATTGCAGGTGATATCAGACTATTTTATTGTTGTTGAGGATGAAGATTGGGCTGCGTGTGTAGGTGACAACAAACAATGGCAACATAGGATTCATATGAAGTCGAGAATCCAAAGAGTGGATCCATGGGCTGTGCGATAGAGGCAACTGTTGGCTGTGAGGAGAGTCTACTAAGATTTGCATCAGTCGATGAAACGTAAGGCAAGCTGAGAAAAGGTGTCAATGCGTGGAGTATGGATAAAATGCAGTTGCAAGAGAAAGAAAATTGAGGTTTGTGCATGCAATAATAAGGATCCACTG
Source organism: Picea engelmannii (assembly GCA_009831015.1). Taxonomy (NCBI): domain Eukaryota; kingdom Viridiplantae; phylum Streptophyta; class Pinopsida; order Pinales; family Pinaceae; genus Picea; species Picea engelmannii. Next base: position 14,815 of record ML784989.1, read on the forward strand.
GTTGCAAATCTAGGCCGAGTCGTGAGGAGAGGTGATTGTAGCTAGTAGAGATTCCAAGAACATTAGTTTCCAGCGAGGCAAGCAAAGATGAATAGCAAGTTGTAAAAGCATCTAGCTTCCAGGAACAACACAAAGGGCTACCAAGTCAGCCGTAGAATTTCTTGGGAAGGGCCCAAAAAGCCTCGAGCAGAGCCAAAATATTTTTGGGCAGCCCAAAATATAGTGGGTTAGCACCCAGAAGGACTCGGGCAGCTAGAAAAGTCATCGAACAACAATAGAAGGTTGTGAGCAGCCCCAAGTAGCTTGGGGCAGAGGTTCATGAAACAAGAAATGATTCTTAGGTAGGGATCTGGGAAACAAAAAAAATTGTTGAGTTTTCTTGCGAGCAATGGAAAGCAACAAAGTAACAGAGGACGAGGAGCAGGTAGCTTCGAAGGTTGAGAAGCTCAGAGGGATTCAACCTTCAGGTTTAGGTGGGAAGGAGTAGCCTTCCAAGTTTGTCAATAAGGAGTCATAGCACGAGATGAAAATACAAGATGCTCAGGAGTAGGAGGCTTCTATAAGCATGATCAAAGGGAAATCTTCGAAGAAGGTTCTGAGCGACATGACAAGGATAGATTTCTTTTCAAAGGGAGCAACCAATCAAGTGGATTGGAGAGCAACCATGGTAGAAAATCTAAGATCAAAGACAGATCCAACTTTAGGTGGTAGAATTACCTTCCTCATTAAGAGGATGTGTTGATGTTTTTAGTAGCATCAAAGATATATTTCCATGTGGCTCTGTGTCAACACATGAGAGTCGTCCTTATTACCTCTCAGAACCTCAGGAGATTCACTTTATTAAGTGATTAATAAAGTGAATGTACTTTTGTAATAGAGTGATCTTAATTTAATTAAATGCCTAAGTATTTGGCATTAGTAATTAAATTAAGTCATAGTCGTCAAATCTAAATTGAACGTGATATTAGATCTCAATTGTTGATCATTTTAAGAGATCAATAGTTTTGGACTTAGGGTAAACTCGAGGTTATAAAAGACAGCCTATGTGAAAAGACAAGAGACACAATAGATACACACAAAGTGAGAGATTGAGCTCTCATTGATTGGGTGGAGAAGGACATTCATCCAAGTGTGGAGGCAGGGGTCAAGGATAGGAGCAAAGGGCCAACAAGGGAGATAGTATTCAATCAACAATATCGAAGGAACGATCTTGAGGTTTGTAGGGCTTGGCTATTTGTTGTTTTTGTATTCCTCAAGTGGGCCATTTTCCCAGGAAGAGAGTCCATAATAATAATAATAATAAATCTCACAGAACTGGTTTTTCCTTAGATGTTTTTCCATGGGTTATTTACCCATAAATCTCTTGTGCAATGTTTGTGGGTTCCATTTGTATGCTTCCGCTAATTTATTTAGTTAAGTAACCTAGCTATGCATCTTTTCAATAAAGCAATTTTATTCGAAATTATTTGGCGGTGTTAGGTTCATAGAATTAACAAGGTTGTCTTGTAACTGTATTCCTTTTGCAATATCAAATGGTATCTCAATTTAAGGTATCTTTTGTCTTTGATCATTTTCAATTCACTCTTTGTTATGTTAACTCTTAGATCAACATGATTTGTCGTATCAATCTAGAAATAGTAAATTGAATTAAAGATCTTTTATTGTTTGGAAGCTTGATATCTACATTTATGCTTCTCCATGGAACATGAAAAGCTGATGTAAAATGTGAACTGCACGTATACATACAACAATCAGGTGAAGCCTGAATGTTATTAAAGTTTGAATATTGTTGAAGCAACATCTTGGAAACCAGGGTGGCAGAAAACCATAGAACAAAGCAGGCAATAAAAAAAACTCACATTGTGCATAAATGCATAAGAGAATATATGTAAAATAAATATCTAACATAGACTATACACGTCATATAGTAACCCTATGAAGTTCCTTCACATATTTTTACCTTCATAGACTCCGACTACCTAATATAAACTCTGTAAGAAATGCGTTCTAATTGCACCCAAGCACCTGTTAAAGGACCTTAGCTAAAACATATTGGCATTTATTACCTTGACTATACATGTCCCAAAAAAAATTCACTAAGCAACATATAGACCACATGACATTATAACAAAATATGACATCAAGTATCCCAAAAGTTGTTACCTTTGTCATTACGTGCATTCCCGCTTTAGAGGACGCATAAGCGAGTCCTCCAGGTGTTTCACCACGCGAGAGGCCAGCAACAGATGAAATATTAATGATCGACCCACCCTGCTTTGCTTCACGCATGTGTTTTGCAACTGCCTTAGACACCAACCAAGCTCCTCTCAAATTTGTTGTTATGACCTTGTTCCATTCATCCTCCTTCAAATCTAGGGAAGAGTTTATATTACCTGAAAATTTCAAATAGACACATGTAAGTAATTTGTTTCTTGTATGGAAAAATATTGTCAAAGAATGTATTTTTCTTTGACCTTCACAGTGCACACAAACCACCCCAGAAAAACAAAAACTATGTTTATAACTATCGTGATGGATCAACAGAACCATGTTAATAAAACAATTTACTAGGTTTGTTTCTCAATGGGAGAGGTCAAAATAAATATGTTAATGAACTTTCACTTATGCAATACGGGCGCAACTATGCCCCTTGTGGTTTTAGTGAACTTCTCAACTAGAACAATGGAAAAAACTTTAGTATACCAAAAAAATATTTTTTTGGGCACGAATCTATAATTCAAGTGATTGATTATTAGGAATTGGTGTGTAAGTCTCCGTTGGAAACATTTGCTGCCATATTTCTGCTACTCAAGTAGGCTGGTGTTGCTGTTGAAGGTAGGGTTTCTACCATTTGTCACAAAATGGAGTGAAATAGTTATAAGAAAAGAACAACCACAAAACAACCCGAACGCCACCATCAATAATGGATTTTGCATTAAGGAAGCCGACCTCTACACGGGACAAAATAATAAAAATCTTGCAAACCTTTCCAAACCATTTACCGAAAGAGTCGTTGCCCCATAATCTGAAATCTCGATAGCCTAGTGATTATATTGTCCTGATTTAAAGTGTCAGGCTAGTCACGATCTTTTGTGAAATTAAAAAATAAACCAATGAAATTATATTAAATATATTTTTAATAAGGTTGATCACGTATAGAAGGTTTGATTTAGTAATTATGCAGTATCCTCCCATTTTTTTAAAGTATGTAAGGTATATTATATAACCACAATAAAAAAATCTCAATTGATTAAACCAAACGTTACTCTACAATTTATTAACCAAAAGGGTACTTTACAAATTTTAAGAAAGTAAAGTTCTAAATAAGATAGAGGCTTTCTTAGAATGGGATTTTTTTTTGAAGTAAGTTTTGATGGAAACAAAATAAAACTTACCATACCAAACTTAGTGGTAAAGAAAAAAAAAAGATTTCTTAAACATTTAAAAAAGTGTTAATTTTGGAGAGAATTATTTAAAGAAAAGATATCAACACTTTTAAGTGTTAATTTTGGAGAGAATTATTGAAAGAAAAGATATCAACACTCATAGATGTGTAAATTATATTAATGTTGATATGGATAATTAATTTTTTTTTTTTGTGTTAATGTGGCCGAACCTATTGGCATCAGGATTAACCTGTGGCTTGAGAAACCGCGACTCAGGGGCATCTAAGCCATCAAAATCACCCGGGGATCACACTCGGCCTGAGCCACACCAACTCTTAACATGGTTGGATTTTTTTGTCCCCGCAGGTTTCGAACCGGTAACTTTTCAACACGGAGTGGCTTAACAACACAGTCTGTCACCGTCTGTCCTACACCCCGAAGACTATGGATAATCAATTATTAATCCTTCAATCGAGTGTAATTAAAAATATATTATTTTTGGACTAAAAATAAAATGAAATTATAGTTTCACTCTTCAACTGAACATTGTATTTATGTGTAATATAGATGTTGACATACTTCTAGGTTCACATTAGATAGAAACATTGGAGACTTTCATCTTAAACATAAAGAAAAAAAATTTGACATTATCCTATAAGAAGAAGAAGGTAACATTGCAAGACTTTGCAATATAGCCATGCTCAATGGTGCTCTCATTTGAAGACTTGAAAGATGTATCAAATGCAATCCTTCAAAATAATGAGAAGCCATTAGAAAAGATGCAAAGTATTCAAAAAATGAATTTTCATGGTTGTTGGTGCCCTCATCCGAAGACTTGAAAGAAATATCAAATGTAATCCTTGAAGATAATCAAAAGTCATTACAGAGGATTTGAGGTCTTCAGAAAAAGACTTGTCATGGTCGTAACTGAAAAAGATGAAGAAATTTCTTGTTTAGAAAACCATAATCAAAGTTTGTTTGCACAAGTCAAGAAACTAATGAACGAGAATAAGGAACACTAAGGAATCACTAATCAATAAAGAAAAAATGATTGATTTAGTGGAATTAGAGAAGTTGTTAGATGTAAAAATCCAAACCAAGGAGAAAGGAGCTAATGCAAATCCAATCGACATACAAAATAAAAAAGAGGCAAATCCATTTGAAGTAGGGGTGTGTTTGGACATTTAAGTACAAATAATGAATACATAGACCTTAGCAAATCCAAGTGTCTCTACTAATAAAATTTCAATAATCAACAAAGAAACACAAGTGTATGAAGAAGACATAATACCAAAAGTAAATCAAGAAAACACTACAATTATGATGACGAAAGATCATGTTACAGTGACACCTATCAACATATTAATCACAAGATTCAATATTTAACCAATCAATATATCAAAATTGTTTTGAACAAAGACAATCTTTGATCAACATTCCAAAAAATATTGATTCTTGTAAAATTGGGTCTCAAAATATAGGTAATCTTAGCAATCACAATACAAAAAGTTATATCCAAAAACCCTATATATATGCATAATTCCATTAAAGATCGAATTAATATGGTCTTAGATTTTCATAACTTGACAACTCTTCTCAAAGTCCAAAAATGATATTTTCTTGTGTTTTGCACCATCACAATTTCAAAAGTGAAAAATCAAAAGAAAGTATGGGAGACCAAAATGAATACATTGCCTTTTCCATAAAAAACATCTTTGAAAGTAGAAGCAATGTAATGAATATAAAATAAATAAACATTAAATATTAATAACAATAATAATAGCAACAACATTAATAATAATAAATTAATGAACACAAACCTTCATCATTAAATCTAGTTAATGCATATTAATATATCATCACAATGCTCAATATAATAATTTAATTCATTCAATTTTATCAACTATTTAATTATTATTTTTTATAGATTTCAAGTATCTTTTATTTCTCTGTTGAATATTTTTTTGTGTAAATAAACTATTATTCGTTATAATAGCATACAAACCATTACTTACTGTCATTCAACTTGATCAAAATAAAGGTGTATATAAATTGAAGACTTCAACAACATAGGGAGTGCCCAACACTACAAAGGCCTTCAAAAAACACAATTCAAAGTGATTCAATTATAACCTTTGTCAAAAATTTGATGCCCTAACTTTTTTTTCAACAAATAAATTGCTCTTTATATTAGTAAATATAAATAAGTGCACTTTACATCATTTTCAACCATGGTCTTACTTGGCACACCTTCCTCCCGATTCTATTCATAAACCAGAGACTTTACAAAAAGGAGATTTCTAAGAGAAGCCATAAACACTAAGGCTTTTCTAAAAATAACACATCTTTATTCAGCCCCAAAAACCAGAGACAAAGGAGTCTTTCCATATGATAAGATCCAAACACAAAGAACTACAAAAAAAGAGATAAGATGCCCTCCAACAACAATGATACCAATTTTTACTTGGGCTTGACCTCCAGGATCACCAGGGATGTGAAAAAACCAGAAAATATAAGCTTAGTTAAAAAATATTTATGGAAAGGGTAGGCCCCTCATTTCCATCAACCCACCGGCTGAATTCTAACTTGCCTTCAGTATTTGAAAGTGCCTTTTTCGAGAGGAAATCCGCATCCATATTTAGCTCCCTGTGGACATGGGTGAAGTGGATCTCTCTAAACATGTTTTTTAACAATTTTATTCTGTCCATCCAACCCATCAAGGAAGCGATCTGTAGTTTGCCTCTGTCCTTCAGCCACTCAATAATGATCTTTGAATCATCAATTACCTGGAACACATCAAGATTAAGGCGTTGCGCTAAGAAAAGAGTCACCCATGCTCCCAACAGTTCGGCCCTTGTGTTTGTCCACTGCCCATAGTTGAAGGTCCACTTATAGACTGAATTTCCACTAATCTTTATAAGGCCTCCTGCCCCACACCTAAGATCACTTAAGTGCGCAACCCCATCAAACCAACACACTATTGGAGTAATAAGACAAGGGGACCGAGTAATGTGGGATTTTACTTTCTTAATTAGAGACACCGAGGGAAGAAGGGCTTTAACTTTTGAAGAAACAGAGAAGGTCGGTGGTTTGCTTCCTTCCAAAATATACTTATTCATCTCCAACCAAACAAGCCAACAAATGATGGAAGGAAGCGTTAGGTAAGATGCCTCCTTTTTATGTCAATTCTCAAAGCAATCACTTAAAGAAATGCCTTCACAAGCAGTCATAATAACAAAGTCCTTGAAAAACTTATTCCACACCTCCTGACAGAAACTGCAAGAAACAAAAAGGTGAAACACATATTTGACCTCTTTGAAACACAAAAAACAAATATTTGGTCCATGCGATTCCTTCCTTTGCAAAGCGTCCTAGGTAAGAATTCTATTCTCCACAGATAACCAAATAAAGAGTTTTATCTTTTGCACTAGATCCCATTTCCACATGTGTCTTCTCCACCCCCCAACATCAGTTGGCCAATATTTGTTTGCAAGGGGGATATATATATTTTTACATAAATGCTTCCTGATCTATCTCCTCCCAACCAAATGAGCACATCATTTGTATTGTGTAGTTGTATCCCCGAACTACTCAGGTTCTTGCGGAATGCTTCGCATTCCACTGCTAGGATCCTGACAATACCAAGATCTTCACCTGTTTTCCAATAATCAGAGTGTAATCCCGATCTACCTGCTCCGAAAGCCTTATAAATATATACCACATGATTCCTTCTTAATTCAGATAGGAGATGGATTGAAAAGAATGAGGCCTCCCCAAAACCCAAAATACTTTCTAGAACAATTTGCACCAAGTGACTCGAACTCGGTCTCCAACAGAGCCAATGAGTAATCATGTGCAATTATTTCAACAAATTCTGCCATGTCTGCCAGGCAGACAAAATAGAAGATGTTGTTGACCTTTGCCAAGTAACTATGGAGCAATGGGGGATGTACTTATCCTTTATCACCTTGCTCCACACCCCATCCTTCATTAAAACGCGCCACAATGAGTTTCGTCCAATGCACTGTCGAATAGAAAAATGTTTTGAATACCCTATCCTCCCAAATGCTTAGGATTTGCTATGAGTTCCCAACTACACAGGTGGAGGTGCTTCTTTCCCACATCACCTGACCACAAAAAGCTAAACATCAAACTCCATTTTTTTTGCAAAATGGAAGTAGGTATAGCCACCAATGCCATCCAGTACACAGGCTGACCTTCGAGCATCGATTTAACCAGTGTAAACCGTCCCCCTAGAGACAACCATCTATTACACCACAATCCTATTCTTTCTTCTATTTTAGAGAGGAGCCATCTCCAGTCCGTCGGTTTATAAGCATCAACCTTTAGAAAATATCCAAGGTACCGGAAGCCTTTGGAAAGTTCCTCAAAATTGTTGGGAAACAAATCCTTTAAATTCTCTAAAGTCTCTCCAAAGACTCTAGAATAGTAAAAGATATATTTAGACCAATTTATACACAAACCAGAGGACCTGTAGAAGGATGAAAAGATTAATTTTATCTCTAACCACTCCTCAACCGATGCAGTCGTCAATATTAACACATCTTCCACAAAGAACAAATGTAATATCTTCACTAACCTTGAAACCTTCACCCCAGATAGCTTCCCGTCTCCCTTTCCTTTTTTTAGTAGTAAGCTAAGACCTTCCATAACAAGTATGAATAACAAAGGCGATAACGAGCATCCATGTCGAAGTCCTCTTCCACTCTTAAACATTTGGGAGGTCTCCCCATTTATCAGAAATGCAAAATTTTCACTAGTCACACAACTTAAAATCTAGTTGGTGAAGAGAATGTTGAAACCCGATTGGATAAGAATCAAGTGCAAGAAATCCCAATTTATACAATCATAGGCTTTCTTCAAATCTAACTTTAAAATCATTGCTTTTGATTTTTTGACCTTTATACTATGCAGGCATTCCTGAGTCGTGCCAATTGCATCCAAGATTTGTCTACCTTTAAGAAATCCCAGTTGTTCCTCCAACAACGACCAAGAGAGGATAGGCTTTATCCTATTAGAAATAATCTTTGAAATCAACTTGTAACATAAATTACACAGGGAAATTGGTCTGTAATCCTCGAAGGAGATATGATTATTTAATTTTGGAATAAGTGTTAGGAATGTCACATTTAATGATTTATTCATTGATCCCTGCAACCTGGAGTCCTCCACCAAAGCTAGTAAGTCATCTCCAACTAAATAAAAAAAATGTATAAAGAACTACACAGTCCACCCATTGAGTCCCAGACTCTTATCTTTGGTGAATGACTTTAGAACCTCCCACAATTCCGGCTTCGTGCATGGATGCTCTAGTAGCTCTGTATCCTCAATTTTTACAAAACGATAAAAAGACTAGCTATTTCAACTTGATCATTTATAATCACCTGATCCGATTTCTCATAAAAGGTTTTAAAAAACTTGACAGCTTCTTTTTTAATAGCTTCCAAACTGGTATGAGTTTCTCCACCGTCATCCCTGATCTCCCATATATGGTTCTTATTCCTCCTGAAGCTAGCAAAATTGTGATTTTTTTTTGTATTTTTATCCCCACTCTTTAACCACACCGCTCTACTTCTAAGTCTCCATTTTTCTTCTTCTTCTCTTAATAAATTGTCCCGCTCTGCCTCCATAAGTTTAATTTTGGTCTCCCTGTCACTATTAATAGGCTCTAAGGCCTCATCAATGAGTAAATCATTCAGAAGTCCCTCCAGACGGACCAATTTTCCTCATGTTTTCTTTTATACTCTTTTGCCCATGCTTTTATAAGAGTCTTCAAGGACTTCAACTTATTTGCTAATCTTTGTTGAACATCCCTTTCAGCCAAATGTATAGGGTCCTTCTAGACTTTAGACACTAAAGTAAGAACCTCCTTTTCATTTAACCAAATTGCATTGAACTTGAAGGGGTAAGTCGTCGAGAAGGTAGTCCGATCTAACCTTATAAGGACTGGTGCTTGATCTGAAAAAAATGGATAATCCACCCACGATTTATACCTGTTGATACTCGCAATAAGATCTTCAACAACTAAGACTCGATCCAATCTTTTGGAAATACTTGTTAAACCCCTTCGACCATTCCTCCAAGTTGGCACCAAGACATCCAGTGCAACATCTATCAGTCTTGCTTTATTGAAAATATCTTTAAAGAAAGCTAACAAAGGATCCATATGTGTTGCTTCTCCCCACAGCTCCCCGGCTTCACAAGTAAGGTTTAAGTCACCCACTAGTATAATATTTCTGCGCTCCAAAATTTCCTTGGCAGCCACCTTTTCCAAGAATGCTTTCGTCTCTATACAGGGTCCATATACATTTAGCAAAGTGACTGGTTGTTTTAGTTCTAGACATGTACATGTTAGTAGAATACCACCACAACACAGAAAAAGAGAAATTTCAAACATATTCAGATTCCAAGATACAAGAAGGCCCCCCGAAGTACCTACAACACTAACCGCACAAGTGAGACAGGAAGGATGAAGAGAAAACATAAGAGCACGAGCCTTTTTTTCCTCAACCATAGTTTCTTGCATAAAGATAATGTTCGGATTTGTCCTCCGAAGAAGTCTTCGAAGGGAGGTAGATTTCAGGGTCCCCCCCACCTCTCTAATGTTTAAGGAAAGTAAGATCATGATTTTGCTCTTGCTAGGGCTTTCAGGCTTCTAAGCGCCCCAAATTCATTTACGACTGGTAAGTGTGTCTCCATAGTTGAAGGACCCATAGCCTCCTCCTTCCTCACACTCCTAGCCTTTATAGGGGAAATATCCATTCCCAGACCCTTAGACCACATGAAATCTTTCCCATAGGTCTCCTTAGATGTGCTCGAAAACCCTAAACCCCCAACAAAATCTGGTATATGGTAAACAAATTTCCCCCGATAAGTAGGTAAATGAATAGGGGAATGCAACTCCCTATAGGAAGGGATAAGGGACTCTAGTACATCACCTATATCACTATCCCCCAGCTCAGGTTCCCTAAAGCCTGATAGTATGGAATCCTCTACAGTAACAGTCGGTCGTATGGGGTCCCTTCCCGGTAAAACCATATCTCCATGCACACTCCTCACAGAGTTGACGTCAGCCATGACAACTTCCACAGGGAGACCACTAACCATCCAAGAGTCAGTGGAGACCCTGGGTTTTGAACCTCTCCCTTCCAATACTCCAGATGGTAAGGCACCTGTAGGAACTCCCGACAGGATCCTAGGCATTGAAGGAGCGCTAGAGTCATCTGGAATAATCATAGGATCCCTTCGCACTCCAAAATACCTAGACTCATCCAATTCATTTCTTTCCTAGGCAGATAAAGAATAATAGAGCATAGGATAGAAAGATTTGAGCTTACTCGTAATAGAGTCTACCGGCTCCGACATTGAGAAGTTTATAGAGTCATAACCTCTCGGGTTAATCCTGCTCAACTCCACGTTTGGCGAATCAACGCGAGTTGACCTCTCCAACAATGTTCCTTCCGAGACCTCCTCCTCATGTATACCCACAGAGTCTTGCCATAGATGACCCGTCTTTTGACACTGCGTGCATCTGAAGGGGATGCCTAAATAGTCCAGGGTTTGGGACAGATAATAGCCACGCCAAACAATCTCCAAGGTCTTCAATAAACCTGTGTGGATGTCGATTTCCACTAGGATTCTACCAATCCTTTTATCTGATTCTCTGAGTGCCCCATATTCGACTCTGATGCACTTTCCAAGGGCATTCCCAATCACTTCCAACGTCTTTTCATTCCAAAAGTGTAAAGGCAAGCCCATAAGCAACACCCAGAAGTGTCTGAAACGGAAGTAGTCATGAGAAGTATCGAAACTCACCCACCAACGTTTGAGCATCAGACTTCCACCATCGTAGCTCCAAGCTTTCTCCAGAATCATCTCAGAATACTCCATCCTCTTAAAAAGAAAACCAAACCACCCTTTCGTCAAATAAACCACTTCTGGCTTATAGCCCAAGAGCGGACACCACTTTGTACTTACCCACTCTTCCAGTGGCATCTTGCACCTAGCCCGGTAGGAAAATCTTCCTACCAGAGTATAGAGCGCAAGACTAACCGTGTCTTCCAGCCCGATATCTTCACCTAGCATCAACTTTTGCTTCGACTTGTTTGGGATCTAGTGTTTATACCTTCGAGGACCTGTGTCAGTCGTCTCTCCCTCTGGAAAACCTCGAGACACCCCCCAGACACCCACCCTTTACCACCTGCTTGCACCCCTGACTCCTCCCGAGCAAACACTGGACATTCAACAGTTTGTTTCTTAGAAGCTCCAAACTCCATACCTCTAACAGCCTAGGGGGAAGGGTGACAACAATAAGCCTTGCTCTTTTCCACATGAGAAGGTGTTAATTGGGCCTTAACTGCATCCCGAAGCTCACTGAAACTGACGTTAAGCCTGGTCGTATTTGTAGAGGTGAAAAGACATGCCTACCTCCAAATGGCTTCGTCAGCCGCCCCCATAAGGGCGTTGACTTCAACATCCATCGAGACACACCTCCAGTGGAGTGTGAGTCAGTCGCCTTGGCCCAACCACAATAAGGCACCTTCTGTCAACTATTATGGGGTATTGACAACCACCTTAGTAACCCTCTAATCAATCTAAAACTCGAGGGATTGGACCCACACTAACACAAAAATTTATAAAAAATAAATGACCTTCTTAACTCTGGCAAAAGCATATAGATCGGTAAAATAAGACAGGAAGGTAGGAAACAATGGCTAAAAAAACTTCGATCAGCGAAATAAGTAGGACTCGGGTTCCATCCTACACTAGTTTAGCTGTGATCCCCACAGAAAAGCCGAAAACTCCACATGACTTAATTGCAGGTGACTCCATTATTGCTACTCCAAGGTTTGAAAAAATTACCCGTTGCCTTTTTCCCGCTGCCCCCTTATGCCCTAACTTTTTCTCTTCAATTTGTAATTCTTAATATTTTTTTAAGACACTCATCATGATGTTGAGGAGGTCATTGATACCGATGGTTGCGTAACGTGTAAGGTGATTATATTGTAACGAGTAAAAAGTGAAAAGATTCCTAAAGGAAAGGAGCATTCAATAAAGAACATCTAGTATAAATAAACTACCAATCACCATTCAAGAGGGTAATGTTGAAGGGCTTTCATGTATCACCCATACGAGCTCTGCGTGGATTAATCAGATAAGAGGAATGCCTTTAATGACTATAAATGTTCCATAATATTATGGATGGATGAAGGGATTATGCGGTTTATTTCGTTTGTGTTTGGTTTAGTTTCAAATTAGCATTTGTGGTTTATAGGTCACGATTTCATTTTTAAATATATGTAAAAGATGGAATTAAACAATATTTCATTTTTAAATATATGTAAAAGATGGAATTAAACAATATTTATTATTATGCAATTTGCATTTTTTATTTATAATATCATAAAGTTAAAAATAATCATTATCATTTATGTAAAAAAAGTTAAAAATAATCATAATCATGATCACTTATGAAGAGAAATCTACCAAACAAGCATTGATGTATGTATGTCAGGAAGGATTGTAACTATTCTATAAAAATATTTGTGATTGATGACTATGTAGAAGATCCATCTTAGATAAGCATTAATGTCTATGTAGTAGTTATTGAATTGCATTACGTGGGAGTGTTCTAGAATATACAAGTTGTATATTCAATAGTTTATTATATCAATCTAGATTATAATTAGGTAAACAAGCATTAATGTATGTATGTCATGAAGGATTGTAACTGTTTTATAAAAATATTTGTGATTGATGATCATCTAGAAGATCCATCTTAGATAACCATTAATGTTTATGTAGTAGTTGTTGAATTGCATTACGTGGGAGTGTTTTAGAATCTACAAATTGTATATTTCAATAACTTATTATATCAATCTAGATTATAATTAGGGAGAATAGTGGATTATAGTTACTTTTTTCACTTATAATATTAGTCTTAAAAGCTCAAATTTACCTATTAATGTAAACATGTCAAAAATATGTATTAAAAGTTAATTCATACTTACCAAAAAATTAATATTGAAAACCCAATTCAACACTCACCCATATAAATCCCTGAAAACCCAATTTAACACTCAAGAAGATGTATTAAAAGCTAATCAATACTTACCCAAAATGATACTGAGAACCTAATTCAACACTCACGAAGATGGATGGATCATGAAAACCCAGTTTAACATTCGACCTTAAAGAACTCCCATTAAAAAACTTGCAAATTCTTTTAAGCCTTCCTTTTGGTGAGAAAATATAGATATAAAATCTACCAACAAGCTACTATGGTTCCAATTTTAAAGTTATAAGCAAAAAAAAATGTATTTGTTAAAAAGAATGTTACCCTTTATAATGGTTTTTAAAGCTTTCAAAAAATTTGAAGTTTTTATTTATGTCTTTGGTTTTGTATTTTTATTTTTCATAAAATCTTTAGTGCAACTACAACTAGTTCATAAGGTGTATTTAATCATACTTGTAATCTTCCATTTCTAATAAAAATTACATTTTGAGTATATATATATATATATATATATATATATATATATATATATATATATATATATATATATATATATNTTTTTTTTATTTACATAATTGTTGGACATAGGGTATAAAATTTTCATATCTCCAAAACTTAAATAGAAACAACTTCCTCATATAGAGTTTCATAGAATTCACAACCATACAATTTATAAACTTAAATAGAAACAACTTCCTCATATAGAGTTTCATAGAATTCACAACCATACAATTTATTGGGTGTGACAATCTTACATGACAACTTTGTAAACAATAATTAATATTGTTATTTAATTATATTTTTAGGTTACTTTAAAATAATTGATTTAAATGCTTATTTGAAGTTGGGTTAGATAATTGATTTCAATATAAAATTGTTTAAAACAGTTTGTGTGTCTTAGATGTCTTTAACTTAGTTATTTGCTTTAGCTCTTTCTTTTTAGGGGAGGCTAGAAAAGAACCTGGGATTGGGAAAGGTAGTGGTCCCAGAAAGGATGTAGGAATTCTAATTAGGCGAATGACGTAACACAACCCTCTTGTAGAATGTAGTTAATGCAAGATTGAAACTAGGAAGAAGTGAATACACCTTGTAGGAAGGAACATAAAGGAATGTTAGGCGAAGTGATGATGGGTAAGGATCTCCATCTCCATCTCAATTTGTGGACAATGCCTTTTGAAAGTGGCTTAGGAATTAACATATATCTATAACATGTTTAATCAAATTAAGGTTAACATAAATCTGTGTTCGTTCATTTATCCATGTTATGGTCATTAAAATAAAATGTTAGGTATTTTTTTCTATTTAATATAATGAGTGTCACACATGAGACACATGACATGGCATGAATAACTCTCCCACCCCAAGGTGCAATAGCTCCTTGTTTCTAAAAAATATCTCTAAATACACAAAAAAAATTGCATGATGTAATTATAATTTGCATGATGTAATTATGTTTACTTGTTAAGGAAAAAAAATATGTTGCAAATGAAATTCATAATTATATAAAATCATCACGACGAGTGCTAAAAATATTTGTCTCTTCGCCTCAAAATTTAATTTAGATTAAACTAGATTTATAAGAAGATAAAACTATATCTTTCTCAATTTTTTTTAATAGAGTTAGATTTATAATAAAGCTAAAGCTTCATGTCTCTAATTTTCATTACAAGTTTTTGGCATTGGTAAGACATATAATGAATTCTAGAGATAACCTTTCCAAATTTCTAATTTATATTATTAATTCATATTATTTGGTATTAAAACTTTGTTTTTGCATTCACCCTGGATGGGGTGCTATCAACCCAGTTCAATCCGGTGCCATATGGATAAACCGACATCGTTTCATCCTCCCTTGAGCTTGATGAACAATGACGCTCATTCAATGAGGATCAATCCATTCACATGATTCTTGATCCTGGCCCTGACCCCGATCGTCCTTCGCACGTTGGAATCAAAGTGAATGAACCTTGTATTTTCACTCCTCTCTTTGCATCATGTTGCTCTCACCTATCCCACCTCTTTTCACTCTGTGCTCTTTAGACCATCAACCAATTTTCATTTTTATTCTTTCCTCTCTTTGGTTCAATCTCATCATTGTGTTTCCTCCCAAATTTCCACTCAGTCTCCCACTTTGTCTTCCCTGGATTTCTTTCATTCCTCATGAGAGACGTAGTCCCAAACGTGCAAGTGGAAACTACTCTCTGGTTCACAGCCACTCTGCTCATAACTCGTCCTTCCTTGGCTGCAATTGTGCTTTCCATTCACAAATGGAGCCCTGTCATGCTTTCTCAACCTCCATCGATTTTAAGTAAAAACACATCCCCGCTCTGCCTCCCCCCTCCACTCCCTCCAATTTTGTTCCCAACCATGTCCAAGCCTTAAGCTCTCATCCCCCTTCACCACCCCACCCTGTCTTCATAGAGGCGCATCACAACATTATTCAAGCTCTCTATCGTGACAATGATGAGCATAAATTTTGGCAAGAGTTGATGGAAAAACATCTGGATTGACTATTGGATTCCAGAGTTGAAGATCCCAAGCATAGACATAGTGAGGAGGAGCTTCTCCAGGATATCATGGCTCCTAAATGGCTAGATTCGTCTGAGCATCCCTTCCCTTACAATTATGTTTCCAAATAAGTTTTTATGGCCTTTTATTGTTTGGTTTACACAGTCATAGCTTGGTCTGCAAGGTTACAGCCCTACTCTTTTTGTTACAATTATATACTTAGAACTTTTCATATCAGGCCAAACTTTGTAACTTGGTATATATATAGTTGTTGCAATACAATCTGTTGGAACTGTTACACTTGGTTGTGGGGTTGGTTTCCTCTCATGGTAGCCTCAACACCAGTGTTGACATTCTGCTATATAATTTCAGTTTATAACAAGCAATACAAAAACTAGCTTAAACAAAAAAAAAAAATTGTTTTGGAATTCTTTTTGGGCCACTTCAGAGTTCGATTTTACATTCAAGTTTGCATTGAAGTCAATCTTCTTTTTCAAGGAATCATTTTTTATGTTTTGTCCTCCAATATTAATTCTCTTCCACTAATTTTTTTTTCTCATTTTTTATAGTGTATTTTCAATTTTTTTTTTTCTATTGTCTTTCCAAATATTAATTATGATGAGGATAAAAAAAATGTGCCAATCTATCAATGTTTACTTTTATAAAACTCTTTCTAGCATTTCCAAAGGAGTTATATATATATATATATATATATATATATATATATATATATATATATATATATATATATATATATATATATTCCTTGGAATAATTCTTGGGAAAACCCACTAGACACTTCCCCTCATTTCGAGGATGGTACCAGGGGTAAACCATATTTTGTAGAAAATCAAGGCTTTTTTGATAGCGTGCTCATTTAAGAGCTCAACGTGTCACTTGTGTGAATTGAATTTGGTTGGGGGAAAACACCCCTCATCACAAACCACTCGGGCTAAACCCAATTGACATATTCACATATAAAAGAACTACAAATATTATAAAAAAGAAATGTCACTTTTTCAATAGTTCATTATTGTTGCAACTTCCAAGTAATGGTGCTCAATGATCATTGTACCTTAGATATTAAATGAAGACGAATATGAATTATGATCAAGATTTAGGATTCAACGCCCTTTAATTTCCTTTGGAATCTAAATACTAAAATCATTTCAATCATAATTGGTTCTCATATTTCATTGGCACGATGTAAGCTTACATAACCTCAAATCCATCACATATCTCATGCTCAAATAATCCTACAACCTTATCCACATTTCTACCATTTTAAGTGTCACTTAATGAAAGCTTGGAAAACTTGTTTTATGAAATTCTTACTTAAAATTATGTGCTATGAGAATTGTCATTCTTTGTTGATATGACGATTGACATGCCATTTATTGTCTATACTTTATGTGTTCATCTCCCACACTTTGCTATAATGAGTAGTTTTATTTGGTTTCACATAGAAGTTTACTAATGATTTTTTTGGAGATAAAAAATTCTATCAAGCTAAATGAAAATTTCATATATATATTTTAATTCAGTTTAGATATGAACTTACAAAAAACAAAGCTTGTCAACATAACAAAGCCTAAAATTGTGATTATAGCAATGCAAATTGTGATTTTAATCATTATGTGTTCTACATATTCAAATCCTCACTTCTCTATTATCCATATTGACCATCCCCATTTTCTCAATTCTAATCATATCTTTATCTATTACACTTTTTCACTTTCTTTCGATGTTTCTAGCAACATTAACACCTATTTGATGATGCTTTGTCGTATGAAATCTATTGAGAATGTCCATAGATTTTTGTTTTCATGTGCCTAATCGTAAATACAATATCCATGAGAAATATCGTTTGCAATGTTGAATACTTGGCACACCATTTTTTTTATGCATGGGTGAGATTCTTATATAAGCTATGAATGAAGAAAATGACACAATTTTTGTTCCTATTGGATGTTATCAATCCAATATCATGCTCTAACATCCACTCTAGCACATATTTTCACATGGTTTGAGAGATAAATTGAACAATCAATATTCTTAATAAGAATGATACACTTGGTGGCCTTATTCAACAATTTCCTTTATCTCTTATTTGTATGGATCTCACTAAGCTCCAAATCTTGGATGCACTCGTATTAGATTTGCATATTCCTAGAGGGTTATAAGGCAAGTAGGCTCTCGTCTATAATCTTATAGTGTTTTTATAGAATTATCACCCTTTCGTAAAGGGATCACGGTCTTCTTATTTAATAGTGGGATCTATAACTAACTTACCAAATGTGCTCATTATGAGTTTAAAGGGCATTGATGCCCATAGTTGAACATGCTTTGAGATATGCTTGAAATATGAATCAAAGATGTTGTGCTTATACGAATACACAAAATAAATCCTCTCCTGTATGAGTCTCCATAAATATGGCTATCATGTAGGAGTTTATGTTGTGATTTTTAAAAATTTAAAATTCCTCTAAAGAGATCCATGTGTTTGTATGAAAAAATATTTATTTTATTATATTCTTAATGTTAAATTGAAATTACAAAGTATAGTTATTATTAATTTTTATTGATATTGCAATTTATTTATTTAGTGGAATAATTTTTAACTATAAAAATTGGAAAGACAATAATTTTATTTAACATTTTTTTAATGAAATCTGTATATTTATTTTTATTGTTAAGACAATAATTTTATTTAACATTTTTTTAATGAAATCTATATATTTATTTTTATTGTTAGTCCAAATACAACTATTTTTATAAATTTTCATGATAAAAAAATTCTAAACATAAACATATATTGTTTAAACTAAAATTAAAACTATATTTTCAAATTTAATTAATAATTATGTTATTAAATTATTTTAAATCTACTATCTTTATAACAACACACTAATATTTTGATATAAGCCAAAGCAAATAATCTATTCATATTATATAATATACTAGTCACCACATTAATAATTTTATTACACTAAAAAATTTAAAATTGCTTAAAAAGAAAAATATAAAAATATTATCATCTACTATTATATTAATATTATAAATCACCTAATAAATCACCTACCATCCAACAATGAGATAAGTCCAAATCATTAATACAAAAGAGAATTTATCTCTAAGCAATAAAGAAAAATGAAACAATGACCCACATAATTCATAAACATATTAAATAAGTTTAACCATTCATTAATATATTTCTTAAATATTTTTTATCAAAAGATTGGGTGTTTCTAACTCTATTTGTATATTACGTTACATTTATATCATTACAAATGACATTATGCTCGAGCTTACAAACTATAATTCATAAACATATTAAATAAGTTTAACCATTCATTAATATATTTCTTAAATATTTTTTATCAAAAGATTGGGTGTTTCTAACTCTATTTGTATATTACGTTACATTTATATCATTACAAATGACATTATGCTCGAGCTTACAAACTATAATTCATAAACATATTAAATAAGTTTAACCATTCATTAATATATTTTTTAATTAAAAGTTTTAAAAGTTGTGATGTTTCTAACTTTGTTTGTATAGTGTGTTATATATAAATCATAATTATAGGATCATTATGATAAGCTTGATTTTAGTCAAACTTCATAGAATTATTTTGGAAAAGAAGATTAGCCTTTGGCTAGAAAGTCACGGTAAAAGAGATAAAGGCCAAGCCGAGGTTATGAGATATTATTCAACTGTGGACCATATTATTACCTTTAGGATCATTGCAGAGGAGTTCCGCAATACCAAAATCAATCTTTTTTGTTGTTTTGTTGACTTTAGAAAAGCTTTCGACATGGTTCCTAGGAAAAACCTTTGGAGTAGGTTGGAAGAGATAAAAGTGCCTCTCGAGTTGAGGGTTGATGCAATAAGGATGTATGAGAACGTTATTGCTAAGTTTAAAAACACTGAGGGTTGGTCAATTCCTAAAACACCATGGGATGAAATAGTGTGTCACCTTTGTGACACTAAGAAGGTTGACGATGAAAATCACTTTCTCTTAGATTGGCCAGCCTATGCCCATATTAGATCTCATTTTCAAAATATTTGTCACGCTACCAACCTTCCCAGCCTCTTAACTCAACAAAAGTATGGTGATCTTGGAAAGCTTCTCTTAATGTTTTTTGAGCACAGAAACAAAATTCTAAAGAATGCCAAGTAATCACTTACCTTCTTAAGATCTGATAGACCAATTCAGTCTTAGTGGACGTTAATCATTATTATCATCATCATATGTATAATATATATATATATATATCTTAACATCTCACTTATTTGAATCTAGTTACTAATTCTTCCCAACCATCATCCAAGCTAAACACAATTAACAATATATATATTATTTTTTAAATATTTTTTTATATTATTATTTTTCATATATATATTTTATTTATAAGTATTGATGTTATAGATTTCATTTTTATATTGAGTTATTTTTTAAAATATTATATTTCTTAGCTTATGTTAACATCTTTTTCATATTAAAATGTAAAAAACATCTTAGTTCTTTAAATACAATTATATAAATAATTAACTAGGTGGTAATAATAATAATAATAATAATAATAATAATAATAATAATAATAATAATAATCATCATCAATTTGTAAGGTTACAATGTAATTAAACACCAATTTGATATATGAGATCCTCATGTTTGTGAAACAAGGGTTCTATATTCCAAATTGTAATTTGTAAATTTTAAAGAGGAAACATGTATTCTTAACTATTATGCCTATTCAAACTATACATTGTTAACACTTTACATTTCTTTAATCACTCATCCTATTATATGAGCTTCATACATTACAACATGTAATAAAATTGTCAGTAAACAACAAACAAACTCATTAAATAATATTTTAGAACACAATTATACTCTCCAAAAATTTAACACGTATAGTTTTATCATGTGTTTTGCACATTATTGTGTAAAGAGGTACTTTTTATTCTATAGCCCAGTATGAGGGAGATGTGTGATTCCTTCCATGCTCAACATGGAGTTGACACATGACATTAAAAAATGTTAACAAGTTATTGCATAGAGATGTACTTTTTGTAGCCCAATATGAGGGAGATGTGTGATTCCTTCTCTGCTCAACATGGAATTCACACACACACACACACACACACACACACACACACACATTAAAAAATTGTGTCCATCCATCGTAACTCCAAATCGATCACGAGTAGAGAGGGATCAAGTCCTTCAAGGTGAAAAAAAAAATTACATTGAAAAAATTGAGTAAAGGTTTACACATTGAGGGATTTGATCCATCTTGATGCATGCTAGATCCAAAGTTAAGAGAGATCTACACTGGTATATATTCTCTAAGCAGGAAAACTCTACAATGCTCAAGACTACTAGCCTAGTCTCTATTAATACAATCTCAAAACCTTACATGCAGCTCCATCATTCTATGTAAACAAAACCTAGCCACTTGAAATAACTCATTAATGGTCCATAAAGGGGAAAACTTACACTCAATCTTAATGCTAAATGATCTATAATTTTTTCTATCTTAAAACGTTTTTACAAAATATTCATGTAATAAAACCACTTTAATAAACTCTCTCTCTCTATATATAATTTATTATTTTCAATTGTATTTATAAAAAAATTCAAACAAAAGAATGATATGTAACTACCTTATTTCATCCTAATCTGAATCCATTGTCCTATCCTCATTTCCAACCACACAACTATAATTTTTCAATACCTTACCACATAACTCATAACTCCAATTTATCATTACCTTATTTAATCTTGATTTATTTATCATATTCTCATAAGTACACAATACACAATTACACACTTGTAGTATATTATTACCTTCTTCCATCTATATTATTAGTCCCTGCCGAAGGCGTAGATGGATTATAGTGATCGATAATTAATTGACTTCATATTAATATGTCCTTTGACTATAAATTTTCGCATCATCTGTATTGTTCGAACTATAGAAGTAAAACCATTATTTTTTATATAATAAAAAAAAACCTTATATGTCATCGTCTCATTGAAGAATATATTGGAGCTCTTATTGCTAGCTTCATTGTTCCCAATGTTGTAAATGTTTAGATATCCAAAGTTTTGAGCTTAGACGCTTTTTTTTAATTTTTATTACATTTTTACTGAAATGTTTATATACCGAAAGTTATGAACATCGACGTCGTTTTTTAATGTTTTTATTATTATTTCTATTTGTATTGAAATGTTATACATACTGAAGGTTTAGAGCATTGACACTTTTTTTGAGGTGCTTGAATAGGCCTGATAGCTTAAATGTTTACATAACGCAAGGTCCTTAAACATGTATGACAACTTAAATGTTTGCATACCGCGAGGCCCTTAAACAACCTGACAGCCTTAAATGTTTACCTAAATAAGGTTCTCAGAGTACATTTTTCCTCGAATTTTTCCATACAATGTTCCAGTGAATTTGGATAATATTGTTGTCCACCACCAGTTGCATAGCCATTGTATGTTTCATACTTCTTCTATGCTTGGAATGCAATTTGGTCATTGTTGAAGATACATACATTGTTTACTAGTTCGATGAGTGCTTCTTGTTCGTTGGTTCATCGATTGTTGCTTGTTGTTGTTTGGTTCAACTTTGCAAGGTTGAGGACCTGCACCTGTGGTTGGACCTGTTGGTGCTTGTTTCTTGCTTTTGTTTACTTCAACTTTACAGGGTTGGGGTCCTACATGCACAGTTGGAGATGTTTTTTTTTACTTTGCGGGGTCCATGTGTTGCACCCACAATTCGACTTACACTTCTGTCGTTCATCGTTTCAGAGTAAGTTTCGATGCCATAATTTCATTTCTATTTGTTCTTTATTATTCATTGTTTGCAGTTTGCAAGTAAGAATGTTTGATTATTTCTACTGGCATGCTCGTCATATGTTTCGGGTTCCTTCTATGCTTGGGTTGCAGTTTGGTAATCATTGGAGATACATATGTTGTTTATTGGTTCAGTGGTTGTTGCTTGTTCACTGGTTTGTTGGTTCGTCGGTTACTGCTTGTTGTTGTTTGGCTCAAGTTTGCGAGTTTGAGGTCCCGAGGCTACAGTTGGGCATGTTCGTGCTTCCTCGCTGGTTTGTTGCTTGTTGTTTTCTTTTGTTTACTTCGACTTTGCAGGGTTGGGGTCCTACGTCGACAGTTGGAGCTATTTTTTTTTGCACTTTGCGGTGTTCAGGTTCTGCACCCGCAAGTGGACTTGCGGTTCTGTCATTTGCCGTGTCTGGAGAAGTCAATATCTAACGCATGTCCCGTGCCCGCCTATCTTGCTCTTAAATTTTGCTCCAATTTTTTTTCCTATCTTTGGACCATACCTACATGCCTTTGCAAAATGTTCTTGTAGAAGAAAATGATACTGAGATGGTGCTAACAAGAGTGGTGTTCCGTGGATTGCAAATTGCAGTATTCAGTTTCTATGTTGTTTGGCATGCAACATTGCTAGCATAATGAATGTGTTCTCAAATGCATCACACCATTTACATTTGGACGAAACCATTATCATTCTAGGATAATTCAGTGTTGACATGATACAAAATAGTGGCATAACAAATAATTGGACAACTACATGTGCAATTACAATGTCCACTGCCTTTTTTTTAAGATAAAACATGTGCAAAACGCACTTATTAACCATATATGGTGAAATGTTCCCATATCACGATATAGCCTCTTTATCCTGTACACAGACTGGTGTGACCACGATACAATTTGTCTTGTACATGAAATATGAGATGTACATCAAAGATATTGCACAATTATATTTCCATGTCTCAAAGCATATCTAGATACTTTGTTGTAGAAAACCAAAATCATTCAGTTATGGCCATGCAATTTCTTAATATTTTCTGGCTTGTAATATAGTTTGGGCAGGAAAAACTTTATATAATTACAACCATGGATGAAGAAAAGCAAAGGTTCATGTTTCTAACTATCTTTTATTCTATTCCTTGATTCTCATTTACTGTATGTGCATATTACTTGTTCTCCCTTGCATACCAGCTTCCATTCATGTTCATTGTATTTTGTGCGTTCCCACATTGAAACAAACAGAATAGCTGGAGAAAATGAAGGAGTCTTTACCGCAAGTGTAGAATAGGAGATACAAAGGTACATGCTTGTACTGTTATTTCATATTCTATTGTTTTGTATTTCATTTATTGTCTGTATATGTGTTCACCTAATTTATTGTATGTAGATATTGCGTATCTTCCTACATAATAACTTATCTTCATGTCCTTTGTATTTTCTATGCCGCTACATTGAAATAAATCAAACTCTGTTTATTTTTTTTACATGTCTTCTTGCATACCAACTTCCTTCATGTCCATTGTATTTTTTTGCATTGCTACATTTAAACAAACAGAGTAGTTGGAGAAGACAATGGAATCTTTGCTACAAATGTAGAGGAGGAGTTACAAAGGTGCATGCTTCTACTCTTATTTCATATTTCAGTTTTTAGTATTTCATTTATTGTCTGTATATTTGTTCTACTTGTTCTACTGCTTTGCACCTATTTTGTTGTATGTAGATACTACGTATCTTTCTACATAGTAACTTATCCTCATGTGAATTGTATTCTCTTTGCTGCTACATTGAAATAAAAAGAATTGTATTTCTTTCTTTTACATGTCTTTCTGCATACTAACTTACCTTCATGTCCACAGTATGTTTAACGTTTATACATTGAAATAAACAGATTGGTTGGACAACAAGATGAATTCTTATATGCCACAACAAAGGGGGCTGAAGTACAATCTTCGAAAAGGTATAAAAATTGTGCTAGTAAATCAAACACACAAAATGGGTGGGTGCATATAATATTGGACTAGAAAGCGATGATTTGGAAACAATGGGCCTTTGTTGAGACTTCCCTCTTCCAAACATTGCCCTCACCATTTCTAATTTTCCCACTTTCTATTATATCTTTTTTCCCCTCTTCTATACTTAACCGAATTCCCCTTCGTTTTTCTCATCTACTTTCTTTTTCTGGTTGCTTTTCTTAGTCGTCTTTCTGAAAATGTCAAGGTGCACAGGTTGGTGGACTCATGGGTTCACATTTATACTCATGCTTCTATATCACAACTTTGATCGACGGTTTCCTCATTCCATACTTAGCCATTTTTTCGATCGCGGGTTCTTGGGCTGGTGGGTTCAAGATTACGCCTCTAACTTTAGAGGTTCCGCGATATATAGATTGGCCATCATACCTCCCCATCATGCCCTATTCCCTATTACACATTTTTGCAGTAAAAAAATCTAAGGCATACAATTTGACCATAGGGTCCTCATGTTTCCCAAGTATCCCTTGACACTCTATTTCGTATTCCATCTCCTTCGACCCTGTATGTGACATTCAAAACAATTATTGACAATATACAATGCATATTCTTATTTAGTCCTTCTGATTTTCATCTATACATGCTTGCATTAGAAAACGTTGGACTAGTGACATGGCCATGAGCAGTCAATCATTGCAAACATTAACAGACTGGCAAGGCCAAAGGTAAAGATTCATACATTGTGTTCCTCATATGTTTACCAAACAAATATCCTCAGCTATTTATTCATCTATGCCATGGTAAATATGTTGATGTCATCTGCAACACATACTTTGTAGTTCACAAGAAGTATCAACAAGCGCAAGTAAGACGTCAAACATAGCACAAGTTCTGCAGACTAAGAGGTCTGGTTGCAATAATTTGGCTCCATACTTCATCCAAGTTCTGCGTCTACTTGTACATTTATGCCAGGAAAAAAGAAAACAAAAAAATAATGCAAACTACCATTCACATTACTTTTCTTGTTCAAAAAATGTCACTGGGTCTAAACTTATATCACCCAAAATACTATCAATAGAGGGCTTGAACAACCGTCGAACTGGACAAGTGTTTGTCAGGGACATAATGGTCGTCTATAGCACCTACTTGGACAAGGAAAACAAAACTAGATCCATTATGCGTGCTTACATGATAGACAACGAAGCCCTAATGACAGTCACACTGACTATTCCCACACAACCTGTCCAGAAACATGCAGAAAAGATATTGCCATGTAATGGGATATCCATTACAAATTTTAATATATTGCCCAAAACAGTATATGACCATGGTGATTGTGATCGGATTATATTGCTAAGGAAAACAAGTATTGTGGAAAAAATTCCCGCTATTTGTTTAGAATATTGTTTCGTCCCGGACACAACTATTAGCCAACTTGCATAGAGCAACGACACTTAACCCAATCAGAACTAGGGATGATTTTAAGGATGTAAATTTATTTTAAAATGTAGAAACCTTGGCGAATCTTACTAATCTTTCATATGCCAAGTATAAAATGTTTGGCTATATTCTTGTAAAAATATTCAAATTTCTAAGTATTTTATATAGTTTGTATAAATTTTTGGCGATTTTTAAGGTAAAATAATTTTATTCTATAGAATTTGAGCGAATCATTTTTAGAATAACGATTTTTTTTGGGAAAAACCATGGAAAATTAGCCCATGAGTGAAATTTAGCCCCTAAAATCATCCATGAGATTCAGAACCATTGGTACAGTTGTCACACTCACGAGAAAACTTGGCTCACAACACATTCTCCATATAAAATATGGAGAGACAACGACAAGGCAATCATACCATTCTCCATATCCAATTTTGTCCTTTATTTTCACATGTCCATGTATCTCAGTTATGTTACACAACTATTGCACTGTTCCATGTTGCAACTGCAATTGTTCGACACCTATTCAATTTTTTTTTCCTCAATAGAACAACAATTGCATAAAGGGCAATTTTCACTTATGCTCTTCAAAAATATAACAAAGAAAAGAGATGTTAAAGAAATGATATTTCGCACAACCCAAACAACATTTGTAACATAATTACGAACAAACATAGTAAAGGATCTCAAGAAACTAACTAGCTTACAAATGTTGTGCGTATACATCTACAATTTCATCTTCACTTTGCTCATACAAATTGCCTTCATCAATTTTCTGCATTTTTTTTTTTTATGCAGTTTTATATTATATTGTTCAATATATTAACTGTTATGCTCACGTGCCCAGGTTGAGGGTGTTTTGGTTGCAGCGAATGCGTACTCGACCCCCTTCGAGCCTGTATGTGCCAAATGCAACTCTCCTGCTTCTTCTTTTGCTTTCATAAATGATGATACAATTGATTGTCTACGATGCAGTAAAAAATTCCCTTACATATATAGACATTGCCTCAATGCTTCCATCTGAACCGTGGGCAACACAATCGTACATTGTACAATTAGACAACCTATGTTACAAGATGTGCTTCCTGGGTTAGCAAAATTGTCATATCAAGTATACCTACAGAAAAAGGTAAACTATGTCTACATGCTACGCAACTTTCGGATACATAGCAAATTTACCTTAAATGAGGATAATGCAATACTGCATATTGACTATAAAAATAAAAATAAAAAAATCAAGCTTTGGCAGGAAACGAAAAAATCTCATGTGTGTTTGTAATTTTTCTTCAATACCCAAAATGAATGTTCATTGGACTCGAGTTCTTCGGAGTTTACATCTATGGCTATAAAATTGACTTTCTAGAGATTTTGTCTCTTTTTGTGCACTTGAAAAAACAAGGAGAATCTAACTACAAATCAAATCGTTGTTGTTATTTTGATGTTTTTTTGCATCTCCTAGTAAGAATTTTTCATATTTGTTGGGGTGTCCAAATGAAGAAAAAAAATGGTGGCTAGTTGTAGATTTGTTGGAGGAGTCTGCACCTTTTTGGGTGCCCAAATTGGAAACTTTTTTTCCAACTATATAGCCATGGAAATATTTCTTCATTTTTGGGGCACTCAAATAAAAAATAAGATGATCTCCAACTATACATTTATGGTATGATATCTGCATTTTCTCGATTCCCTAATTGAAAAAAAAGGGCTCAACATGGATTGAAGCATGAGATTGAGATCTTCATAACTCACTATAGAGATTGGGGAGTTTGGGCATTGGAATTCATACAAGCAGGTGCATTTATTGTTGATGTACAAACACATAAGATTGTTCAGTCCAGAAATGGGAAGCATGAGGAAAAAACCCTATACAAAGTATCCAACTGTGAATAAATCAGGCCCATCCTTTGAACTGTCAAAATGGCTTGCTCCTCTGGGCAGAACCATCCGGGATTGCCAATAATATTGGAAATTTGGCATTGTTAAAACTGGTAGTGATAGAACATGGCACTATCAAAAGAAAATGTCCATAGTGATCTTGCTTTATGGTAAAATAGTAATCGACAAGTTTCTTGTTCCTCATTTGGGGGTTTGGTTATAGCTAGGATACAATGGCGAAGCTCTGCTAGTTTTGTGTTGTCTTGTGTTTGGTAGAATTTTGTTCATATCTCATGGCCCCAGTTATTTTCTCATGGGAACATATACCAGATGTAAGAGGAAACCAATGCCATGCGTGTTTTTTTTTATATATCAAATTGTTTGATGCATAGGTCGATGCGTACTGCTCTATGGACCCTTGTGGGATCTCACTTGGCACCTTCTGTGTTGATGCGTTTCCTTGTGCCTTGACCTTCAATGCATTTGGTGTTTACTTGGCTCTTGGTTGTATGCTTTGTTCTGAAAAATTAATGATACATTTAGGATCTTGGCAGTTTTTCTATGATCTTAAAGAATATACAAGACATGCTTTGCCTTTTAATATAAGCTCTCTGACACAAATGTAGTATGTGACTCGTTTTAACACTTTTCCTTGATTGATGAACTTAACAAAATTCATCTCCAGGAATATTTTGAAATAAAAGGATATATACTATGTGAAGTCCAATGGAACTATCATATCAACCATAGAACATTAAAATTCAAAATCGTCTTAAAATTCAAATTCGTCGTTGTTATACTTACGGTGAAGTTGACAGTACAATAATTTTACTTAAACATCCCAAAATTGATTTTCTTGTGGATTTTCAATGCTTCTCTTATACAAACACATCCTGGAAACTATAAGCATGGCTCACTTTATCTATTCCTTGATTGAAGAGCATGTTCACCTGTTTAATGCACTTCATAGTTACTGTTAAGACCATCAATGGGGCTTTCTTACACCAATTCCTGCTTCTAAAAATTGCCATCCCCTTTCTTTTTTCCCTCTTCTTTCCCTTTCTGGTTACTTAGTCGTTTTTCGCAAAATGTCTAGGTGCGGGGTTTGGGGGATTCACATCTTCAGATTTCCACTGATACTTTTATATCACGAGTCCGACCGACCACTTCCTCGTTTCATATTCAACAAAAATTTTGGATCGCGGGTTCCCGGGTAGGCAGGCTCAACATTGTGTTTCCATTGTTCCGTCGCCTGCAAACAACACCCGGACTTCCCCGATCTACAAATTGGCAACCAAATTCCCCTTTCATTTTCTCGTTTACTTTCCCTTTCTGGTTACTTAGTCATTTTTTCGAATGTCTCATGATTGTATATACAACACCCGAAGTTCTGCAATATACAAATTGATCGTCGAAGTCTGCCATTGGCCCATGTTCCGTGTTACACATTTTGCAATCAAAAGTTGGGATACATACAATTTGACCATTGAGCCCTCACGTCTCCTGAGTAGAACTTGTGGCCTTGTTTTCAAGCCTGTCAATATTCCCTATTCCGAGTATGTCTCATTCTTTTATATCACGAGCCCGACCAACCGCCTACCCATTGCATACTTGGCCACTATTACCATCGTCGGTTCCTGGCCAGGCTTGCTCAACATTGTGCTTCCATTGTTCCACTACCTACGAACAACACCCAAAATTTCGCAATATACAAATTGACCGCTGAAATTCGTCATTGTGCCATGTTCTGTTTTACACATTTTGCAGTCAAAATTTCGGAGACATACAATTTGACCATTGACCCCTCACGTCTCCTGAGTATAACTTGTGACCCTGTTTTGAAGCTCAGTCGACTGCTTTCCATACTTGGCCATTTCTTGGAATCTCTTTCGCGGGTTGGTGGGTTGACGAAATGTGCAATGCTTAATCGCTCTTCGCCATCTTTTCCACCTTTGCACTTCTTTCTAGATATGCAATTATTAATCTTTAATGCTAATATCTCATCATGCAAGAATCATTAATATTGTCATTAATGTCTAAAAGGCTGGAGAATATTTTTCATTAATATGAATTAAACCAAGATTTGCGGAGGGTTTTGTTATCATTTCCAAGTGTTCATTTCAAGCATCATGCAATCTCTTTGGCGCATCATCCAGTTGGTGCCTTTACGAAATCTCTAATTCTTAATTGCTCTTCACTGTCACCACCACCTTTGCACTTTTTTCTAAATATGCAATTAGTAAGATTCAATGGTAATGGCTCATTACGCACGAACCATGGAGATTGTCATTAATCAGCGAAAGGCTCGAGGAGATATTCCATTGATATGCAGTAAACCAAGATTTGCGGAGGCTTTTATTATCCCTTCCGAATTTTCATTTCAAACATCATTTGGAGCAAACAAAATTCTCGTTAACTTATGGCAGCAGTTCGACAACAGTTATGTCCAGATACAGTAAAAACATTTGGGCATGATGACCAGAGGTTCCAGTACTCCAGGGCTACTACTCATCTCCCTCCACCCATGAGCAAAAAAGGAGATGGTCCCTTGGTGCACCGAGAGATATATTTCAAACCAAAGAATTCCAAGGCAACCCTGCCTGCATTGATGGCTGGCGCAGAGGTTGATGTGGTCGATTTCAAGCCGGAAGAAGATGATCTAATGGACGATGATACAACAATGGATGATGGAAATGCAGACGTTGTTCCCACTCCTATGCCCAAATTGAAATCAACCATAATGAGGGTCACTTCCCGTCTCGGCGATGGCGGCCCTGACAAGACCAAAAGAAGGGGTTTCATAAAAGAAACCAACGTTGAACGCAATAGCTTCTTTGCATCTTGAGAGTAGGAATTCCAGAGGTCCAAATCAGTCCATTCTGGGTAGAAGTATTTCACTGTAAGGAAATGATCTCTTGATTCTGCCAGAGATATATTTCAAGCCAAATAATTATTCAATTGTGGGACCACTCTCTTGTTCTCTGGATATACAATTAACATCTTAGGGGATGAAGACCAGAACTCCTACTGGTGAAAATCATATTCCTACTACTCATCTCCTTTCGCCCATAATGGAATAATTTGGGCCTCTGGAATTGCTCGTGCAACCTGTGTCCCTATAGTCTTTGACTGTGAGGAGGTGGTCTCTTGGTGTGTCCTAACTTTCAGTTTCAAGCTATTTCGCTTGCCCTGCAACATTTTTCGTCTTCTTCCTCATGGGAATCTTGTGAGAACTATCAATTTTACTGCGAGGATGGGTTCTTATGTCCTTCTGCGTTTGAAAAATTATGGGTTTCTTTCTTGCTGGGGTGCTTAGTTGGAGCAATGTTGCGGGATGTCGTGCTCTTTGCAATGGCGACCACAGATTGTAAACTCTTCTCGCTAGGGACTTTTCCCTGTTATTTGTACAATTGAGTGGTGCCTTGCAATGTATCTAGGTCGCCAGCATCAGGAGCAGGAGTGTTGTTCACCTGCTTCAAGCTAAAGAATTATTCCACTGCGGAACCACTCTCTTGTTTCTTTGTCACCTCAGGTCTTCCGCAAGATATTGAGATTGCGACAATGAACATTGACCTTCCGAGTAGAATATTGCAAGGACTTCCTAAAAAAAAGCATGGTAATGAGTTTTGTATGCATGTTGAAGAGAATCTTGATGGCTCCTACATGTTGTCCCACTAGAGGAACAACACATAATTATATGGATGCTTTTTTTTTTTTGTAGATCTTGTACCTGTGTTTATGACAAATATGTTCAATGTTTTGGTGAAAAGAACTCAATCCAATTTATATGGATAGATATACACTGCCCAATATTTTTATTTTTTTTATGAATTTACTATTAAAAAAATTTCCTTGGAATCTTGGTTGCTGCTTCTTTGTTGAATTTAACACCTCTTCTCATTAGCATGGTTCGATATTCTCGTAGTTTTTGAATATTGTATTGGCTCAAGTAATTGGATCTAATATGGAGCATTTAACAATTATATGGCAATGCATTGTGTCGATCCCATCATGTTTCTATGGAAACAAAAATGAATTTTAGACAGTTTCAAACCAACATTCAATTCGATTCGCAATGCAAATAGAAAATAGGAAGTCTAAATCACAATGCGGCAGTTGGGGCCCCACCCTAGCAAACCATTTCTTATTCCCCTTTCGCTTCCTTGATTCCTTTACTCCAAAAGGGAACATTATATTAGTTGTCCATCCCCTGGCCTCTATTTGAGCACTTTTTACTTTATTAATGAAATTATCAAATTTCTTGTTCGCGAATAAAAAAAAATGATCTATGGTAGTTGTAGTAAAATGGGACTATGAAATCAACTACAATACTAAAATTCAAGATCGTCATTGTTGTTTATAGACATGCAATTATTAATCTTTAATGCTAACAACCCATCATGCAAGAAGTTTAATACTTAAGTTAATATATCAAAGTCATGGAAGAATGTATCAAGAACACAATTACTCTCACAAGTTGCAATAAAAACTAATCTTCAACAAAGCATTTTCTCACACCATTTTTAATGGTACACGCACAATAGAAAACGAGTAAGTGGATAAAATATTGGACTATAAAATGATGGTTTTGCAACAATGGGGTTTGTTTGAGACCAATTCCCACTTACGAAAATTGCCCTACGCTTTTCTATTTTCCCACTCTTTTATCCCCTTCTTTTCCCTCTTCAATACTTAACCAAATTCCCCTTTCTTTTTCCCCTATAGTTTTTCTTTCTGGTTACTTAGTCATTTTTTTCTGAAAATGTCTTGTTGTGCGGGTTGGAAGATTCATGGGTTCACATTTTTATTCATTCTTTTATATCACGATTTCGACCAAGCACTTCCCCTTTCCATACCTAGCCATTTTTTCGATCGCAGGTTCCCGCCCAAGAGGTCTCTAAATTGCACTTCCATTGTTTCGTGACCTACAAACAACACTCTGGCTTCTGCGATATGCAAATTTACTTCTGGACTCTCACATCATCCACTCTTCCGCGTTACACATTTTTCACTGAAATTTTACGATACATACAATTTGACCGTCGGGGCCTCACGTTGCCTCAAGAACCCTTGTGACCCTATTTTGAAGCCCGTCCAACTACTTTCCACACTTGGTCATTTCTTGGAATCTCTTTCACGGATCGTCCGGTTGGCGGGTTCAGGAAATTTCCAATTCCTAGTCGTTGTTTCCTGTGCTCGCCACCTTCAGACTTCTTTTCAAGTATATGCAATAAGTATACAACTTCTCCAGAAACATACAGAAAAGATCTTGCCAGGAGATGGAATATCTATTACATATTTGAATATATTAGCCCTTCTTTTCCCTTTTCTATACTTAACCAAATTCTCGTTTCTTTTTCCCCTCTACTTTCTCTTTCTGGTTACTTAGTCGTTTTTTCAAAAATGTCTAACTGCGCAAGTTGGCGTACTCAGGGATTCACATTTGCACTCGTGCTTTTATATCATGACTTCGACCGATTGCTTCCCATTCCATCCTAGCCACTTTTTAGATCGCGGATTCCCAGGTAGGCGGGCTCTAGATTGCACTTCCATTGTTCTGTGACCTGCAAACAACATCTAGACTTTCGCGATATACAAATTTACTACTGGACTCCAACATCATACCCTCTTCTGTGATACACAATTTGCACTCGAAAGTTTCGAGACCTGCAATTTGACCTTCAGGTCCTCACGTCTCCTGGGGAACTATTGTCACCCCATTTTGAAGCCTGTGTGTCTGCTTTCCATACTTGGCTATTTCTTGGAATCTCTTTCGCGGATCGTTGGGTTGGATGGTTCACGAAATCTCCAATTCCTAATCGTTGTTTCCTATGCCCGCCACCTTCACACTTCTTTCCAAGTATGCAATAATTGAGGTTTAATGCTAACAACTCACCATGTCTCCAGGAAAGATTCATACTAACTGTCTCTACACAACTTGTTCAGAAAAATGCAGAAAATATCCTTCTAGGTAATGGGATATCTATTACAAATATCAATATATTAGCGAAACGAGTCCCATCAATCGTTTCCCTATTCCATACTTACTGATGTTTTCGCTTGCGGGTTCCCGGATAGGTGGACTGCACTTCCAGTGTTCCTTGACCTGCAAACAACACCCTGACTTCCGCAATATACAAATTGACTTCTAGAATCTCACATCATCCCCTCTTCCGTGTTACACATTTTGAACTCAAAAGTTTTGATACATACAATTTCACTGTCGGGGCCTCACGTCTCCTCGAGAACCCTTGTCACCCTATTTTGAAGCTCGTCCAACCGCTTTCCACACTTGGCCATTTCTTGGAATCTCTTTCGCAGATCGTTGGGTTGGCGGGTTCATGAAATTTTTAATTCATAGTCGTTGTTTCCTATGCTCGCCACCTTCACACTTCTTTCCAAGTATATGCAATAAGTATACAACTTTTCCAGAAACATGAAGAAAAGATCTTGCCAGGAAAGGGGATATCTATTACAGATTTGAATATATTAGCCCTTCTTTTCCCTCTTCTATACTTAACAAAATTCCCATTTCTCTTTCCCCTCTACTTTCTCTTTTTCGTTACTTAGTCATTTTTCCGAAAATGTCTAGCTGTGCGGGTTGACGGACTCACGGGTTCACATTTGCACGCGTGCTTTTATATCGCGACTCTGATCGATCACTTCCCCATTCCATACCTAGCCACTTTTTCGATTATGGATTCCTGGGCAGGCGGGCTCTCGATTGCACTTCCATTGTTCCATGGCCTACAAACAACACCCTGACTTCCACAATATACAAATTTACAACCGGACTCTCACATCATACCCTCTTCCGTGTTACACAGTTTGCACTCAAAAGTTTCGAGACCTACAATTTGACCGTCGGGTCCTCACGTCTCTCGTGGAACTATTGTTACCCTATTTTGAAGCCTGTCCGTCCACTTTCCATACTTTGTCATTTCTTCGAATCTCTTTTGCAGATCGTCGGGTTGACGAGTTCACGAAATATCCAAATCCTAATCGCTATTTCTTGTGCCTGCCACCTTCGCACTTATTTCCAACTATGCAATAACTGATGTTTAATGTTGACAGTGCACCATGCCTTAAGGAGACAGTCATAATAATTGTCCCTACACAACTTGTCCAAAAACATGTAGAAAATATCCTGCCAGGTAATGGAATATATATTACAAAGATCAATATATTAGCGAAAACAAATTCCACCGACCATTAACATAGTTACCAACTTAACAAGAACTCTGTAGAGTTCTCGTTTTTTGGGGGGTCAAGTTTTTTACTCTGATTTTAAAAATGGTGCTACCGGTAGCACCCCCTCCCCTTTTAGGTGGTTTTTTGATATTTTAAATTTTCTAATACATAAGGTTTCTACTTTTTTGTTTTTAAATGCTTGTTTTTTCATTTATTTTCAAATTATTCAAATTTTTTTATTTTTGGTTTTTTCTCAACTATGTTTTTTCATCTATTTTCAAACTTTTCTATTTTTATTTTTAATCAATGGTGTTTTTAATCATACTTCCATGCTCCATCCAATGTTAAAAATGTTGTACACCATTTATTTTTTTAAAATTAAGATTGTTCATATAATTATGTGTCCTTAATTAAGTTATGGTTCCATACTTTTTAAATATAGAGGAAAATATCATTTTTAACACATTGTTTTACCTTTACTTCAATACATAGAAAATTATTGTAACACTATTTTTAAATATTTACCAAAACGATATAATTCGTTTTTTTAATCAATTAAAAAAAAAAATGAAATTGAAAAAAAAAACGTTTTAAAAACAAATTTATATTAAAAAAATCCATTGAAGAAAAACCTAAAAAACTGAGGAAAACAAACCATAAAATTAAAACTATATATATCTAAAGTAAGAGAAAATGAGAAAATGTTAAAAATAAAATAAAATAAACTTATAACCCAAAAACACATTAAAAAGGAATAAACCCAATATATATATAAAAAACCTCAAATT
>ML784989.1:51127-93281 GCA_009831015.1 Picea engelmannii
TATATATATATATATATATATATATATATATATATATATATATATATTGGTGTAAACCCTGTTTTCTTCAAAGGGTTGCTTGACTTTTTGGTCTTGGATCGTTTGGATTTCTGAGTCCGAGCGATTTTTTGGGTTTCTGTGTCACCCGAAATTACATTACTCATACACACAGTCTCCTTCTGTGAGTGACCACGGCTGTGACTGTGGGTCTACCTCCTTCGCGGTTTCGGATTTCGGGGATATTTTGAATCCTTTCTTCACTTGTTCCCAAAGCACTCAGCTTTGAGTCTCCGAACTTACGCCACACGTCTTCTTAGAACCGTCAGCCCCACAATGGTTCAGATTTCATGGCTCGTGAAAGTCTAGATCTTTCGTTTACAATCTCAACTCCCCCGACTTTCAAACTCTTGGGTCCCGTCGCCACGTGTCCTCCTGCGGTCAACGATCGAGATTGAATTGCAACTTCGGATTTCACGATCCGACCTTCATCAAGTTTCCAACTTGCCGAACTACAAAATATTGAAATACTTTGCGGCTATCCTCCGTGTACCTTTACCAGATCCAACGGTCTGGAATCATTCTTCTCTTCCCGAGAACGAATCTTGCACTCACTAGCTTGACAAGAAATTCAAGGTCTCCTTTCCTTGAAACTTTTTGTCGCTCTCCCTCCTGAGATTTCCTTCTTTGATTTGTTCCCCTAAACAACCTCTTCGACACTTAGTCGAATTCCTGGCCTGTGCACACCTTGCAAAAAAATTCACTCCCCACTCACTCCTCTGTGAATGATTTCACACTCCTTATGACTGTTCTCCAACTGCTTTCAACTCCCTCGTGACTGAATCACACTATCCTTCTTGAGTTTCCGAGTCTGAAAAACTCTATTCTGCACTCCTTGCAAAATTCAATGCACTCATTGCAGACGTTTAAGTTCCACTATCTTTCCTGAGCTTTAGAGTCGAAATAGACTCAGTCACGCACTCATTGCAGACACTATGCACACCTTGCACCCGCTCACGGAAAATAAATACCTGGGACTTATCTATTTCCACAATAACTCATACATTCAACAAAGCAAATGCATTCATGAATTCAAGAACAAAAATAACAGAGAATTGAAAAATAACAGAAACTCTACCATTCATTCAGATAGATACACCCATACACACATTTGGGACAATATATCTCTGCTATATATTCATCCAACTGAAACTTGTATACATACACTGTTCTTCACTACTCCTTGACCTAAGTAAGATAGGTTCAACTATTGCTCTGCTCCCCTCTATCCGCAACAACAACAATTATCATCAACAATTGATAACAACTCTGCTTACAACAACCGACAATAACCCTTACTGGGCAATATTACAAAGCTTTATACAAAGAGGTGCTCTTTGAGCGTTCCCTCCAACTATTCTATGCTACCTTGAATGGAATTAAATTCTATCAACTACCTAACACCTATTACAATAAATATTGTGTCAGACAAATAAGAACACAACCTCCAAATTTCTATTGCGATCTGATCTATAAAACAAGTACATTCCCCCATCGACTTTCGTGATGGCTCGAGCTTCATACATTTAAGACATTCATTATTCAAAAAGTTATGTCGTATAACTCATTAATACATTGATTATTTTGAAATTCAAAATATTTCAAAATGTGCACTAGTGTGCCCAGTTGTTCTTCGCACTTGTGCTTTGTTGGCGATGCTCCTGCGTCATACTCCCTTGGTTGAAAAATTCAAGGACTCCTATCCATGAGCTCCTGCACCGATATTCCATGCTTCTGGATCTCTGCTTCATTGACCCAGTTGGCATCTTCTGCTAGTCATCCTTTCCATTTCACCAAGTATTCAAAATACGTCTTCCTTCGGGTCTTCTTGCCAACTCTTTGATCTATGATCTTTTCCATCTGCGGCTTCTCTGCTACAAGAATCTGTTTCTCCCACTGAATCTTCCTTTGATTTTCATCTCCTTCAGTTCCATCCTCCCTGTAAAGATACATGTCTGAAATGTTGAATATGGGCGATATACCCACTTCTTCCGGCAACTCTAACTCATAAGCATTCTCGCCAAACTTCCTCAAGAATTTACATGGCCCTATCTTTTTCAACTTCAGTTTATTATGTGTTCCCCTTGGGAATATTTCCTTCCTAAGGTGTGCTAGAACTTGATGTCCTACTTCAAATTCAAGTTTTCTCCTATGTTGATCAACTCTGCACTTGTATTCATTGTTGGTCTTCTTCAACTACTCCTTGATCTGATTGTGAAGTTCCCGCATCTCTGCAATGAAATATTCTGCTCACGCACTTCTAAAATCACTTTGATTTAGACCTCTTAGTTCTAAACTCCCCTCGGATTCATTCCATACACGATTTGAAATGGACTTTTCCCAGTGCTTCTATTCACTGAGTCATTATATGCAAACTCGGCTTGTGCTAGAATCTGATCCCATTGACTGTGGTGTTCCATGACCAAACTCCTCAGCAAATCCCCTAGGATTCTATTCACCACTTCAGTCTGTCCATCTGTTTGTGGATGATATGAAAAACTGAAAGATAGCTCTGTCCCCAACTTTCTTCACAAATTCCTCCGGAAATGACCAACAAACTTGGTATCCCTGTCTGAAACTATACTCCTGGGCAATCCATGGAGTCTTACAATCTCTTTGAAAAAAAAGTTTGCAACATGTGTTGCATCACTGATCTTCTGGCATGGGATAAAGTGTGCCATCTTCGAAAATCTTTCCACCACCACAAATATGGAATCATTTCTTCTTTGTGTTCTTGGCAATCCCAACACAAAATCCATGCTTATCCCATCCCAAGGCCTCTTTGGAATAGGAAATGGTTGATACAATCCAGTGTTATGTTTCTCCCCCTTAGCATACTGACAAATTTTACGGTTGTTCACAAATTTCTTCAGCTCCGCTCTCATACTTGGCCAATAATATGAACTGACTACTTGAGCAAATGTTTTGTCATGGCCAAAGTGTCCGACTAGACCTCCGCTATGATTTTCCTTCAACAAATTCTCCCTCATCGAGCATCTGGGCATACACAACTGGCATCCTTTGAAAAACAACCCATCCTGAATAAGATATTCATCCCACTGGCTTCTGTCTCTGAGCACATGATTCACACATGATTCATATGCTTCTCCAAAGTCTGGATCATTGTGATACATTTCCTTAAGGTGATCAAACCACGAGGTTTTGATTTGAATCTCCTATGGAATTAAAATCCTCCTGCTCAATGCATCAACAACTTTTTTATCATTTCCAGAAATATGTTTAATGACAAAAGTGAAATTTTGCATAAATTCTATCCACTTAGCATGTTTCTGGTTTAACTTCTTCTGTCTGGTAATGAATTGCAAAGCGTGATTGTCGCTATACAAAACAAACTCCTTTGGTACGATATAATGCCTCCATTTCTTCAATGCTTGGATTATGGCATAGAATTCTTTGTCGTATATGGAGTACTTTTGTTTCGCTTCATTCAACTTCTCACTGAAATATGCATCACACCTTACCTGGAACATCTTTCCGAAATCTGGTAGAACCTGAATCAATTGTTTAGTTATCTTCTCCTTCAATATGTTGAAGCTCCTCTCAGCCTCCTCTATCCATTTGAAATATTTGTGTCTTTTCTTTACTATATCCATCATCTGAGCACTAATCCCGCTAAAATTCCTAATGAACTTCTTATTTAAACTTTCTAACCCATGGAAGCTCCTTACCTCAAAGATATTCCTTGGTGACAACCATTGTTTGATCGCTTTCATCTTTTCAGGATCCATCTTCAACACATTTGAAGAAATAAAAAAACCCAAATATATAAGCTATGTCTTCAAGAAAGAGGACTTTTTCAAATTGATTAACAACTTCTCTTGCTGCAGCCTCCTCATCACCAGTGCTAAATGTCTCAAGTGTTCCTCTTTACTCTTGCTAAACACCAGTATATCGTCTAGATACACAATCACAAACTTATCAATGAAATCCTTTAATACTTAATTCATTAGCCTCATAAAAGTGCCCGAGGCATTTGTTAAGCCAAATGACATAACAAGTCATTCATATAACCTCTCATTCATCTTGAATGTTGTTTTCCACTCATCACCTTCTCTCATGCTGATCTGGTGATATCCACTCTTCAAATATATTTTTGAAAAATAGTTAGCTTCACTCAAGCAATCCATCAAGTCATCCATTCTTGGTAATGGAAATCTGTATCTGATGGTAATCTTATTTATGGCTCTTGAGTCCGTACACATTATCCATCCTCCATCCTTCTTTGGACTTAATACAGTTGGCACTGCACATGGACTCAAACTTTCTCTAACCAATCCTTTGTCTAACGAATCTTGAACCTGTCTCTTCACTTCCTCATTCTCTTAAGGCATCAATCTATATGTTTCTTTATTCGACATGCTTGCTCCTAGAATCAAGTCAATATGATGACTGATGCTCTTGATAGGTGGTAATGAGCTTGGCAACTCATCAACTACAGTATCAACAAAGTTCTCTAGTAGTTCATGAACTTCCTCAGGCAAATCCTCCAATGAAGTACTGGTAAGGATAACCCTAGGTTTCCTCACTACAACAAATTACATATCTTGTTCCTTGTTTACTTCACTTAGGAGTTCCTTCCCACTCATGAGAAGTATGCTTGCGTTGGCTTCTTATTTCACCTTATTTTCCTCAATTGGCAGCAACATGTGTGTTCTACCATTTTTCTCTAAGGTGTATGTATTTCTCCTCCCATCATGAATAACGTTCCTATCATATTGCCAGGGTCTTCCCAACAAAACATGACAGACATCCATAGGAATTACATCACACGAGATCTCATCCCTGTATACTCCTATTTTAAAATTAACCAGGCATTGTTGAGTAACTGTTACCTGATGACCTTTCTGCAACCATGAGACTTTATATGGTGTCATATGTGCAGTCATCTCTAGCTCTAGCTTCTCCACCATCTATGTGGATACTAAGTTGTCAGTGCTCCCATTGTTAATTATTACCTTGCAACCTCTGTCCTTCGTTTTGCAAGATGTTCTGAACAAATTGTTTCTCATTACTGGCTTTCTGGCTTTTGGCTCTTGATTTAAAAAAACATTCTTCATCATCAAAGACCTTCCATACGCTACACCTTCTGCCTCAACACCTCGCTTCTACACTTATGAGATGTGACCTTCACCTCCTTTTTTTCTCTCGGGGCAATCCCAAGACATATGTCCTGTCTTTCCACAGGCATAACACCTTACTTCTCCTCCTCTGCCTCTGTCTCTACCTCTGGGAAAAGAACGTCTTCCACCACTCTGTCTTCCTCAAGAAATTCCTCCTTTCTCAGAGTTACTATGTGGTTTCTCTGTCTCGTCTCTGGGCTTCTGGGTTTTATCTTGGGCAACTCCTTTGTCCATGTTCAAGCTTCGGCCTCTATTCTACTGACTCTGCTTTGTAGCCAACTTCTCTTCTTCTTTCAATGCCATTTGATACGCGTCCTCTACAGTCCTAACTGTAGCCATGCTGATTTCGTTCCGAATCTCATATCTCAGACCATTAATGCATCTAGAAACCTTCTCCTCATCTATTTCCCTCTGTCAAGCTCTAATGTTCAATTTATAGAACTCTTTTGTATACTCCTTCACAGTCAATGCTCTCTGTCTTAGGTTATGCATCCTCCTGAAAATATTTATCTGGTAATCCTTGGGCATGAATTTCACCTTCAACTTGGCTACCATTTGATCCCAACTCTTGATCTTTTTCTTGCCTTTACTCCTCATGTCGGCATGCAGTTCATCCCACCACAACGTTGCATGTCCTTTCAGCCTAGTGACAACATGCCTTATATTTTTCTCCTCTTCGACATCCTCATAGTCGAAATACTTATCCATCGCTCGTATCCAATCGAGCAATTCTTCTGTGTATAAATTTCCTTCATACATCGGGATGTCAATCTTTTCTCTGGCACCCAATTTGACAACCGCTCTCAACAAGTGTTATTTTGTAGCATCCTCAGCTACAGCTTCTGCTTCGACTTCTACATTTTCGATTTCTTACTCGTTGATGTCTCCAGCATCTGATGCTCTCCATTGTATTGTTTCCATGGCATACAACCTCGCACATAATTCTCTCATCTCCCTTTTCATAGCTCTGTTGGCTACAGGTGGATCAACACATCTTCTAGGTGGCATTGTGTTGACGTTTATCTTCCTCCCTACAAAAGTCAATTCTGTATTCTTCTCTGATACCACTCCTGGCACAAACCCCCTTCCCTCCAAAGGGCTTATTAACCTCCCAGTCTTGGATCGTTTGGATTTCTGAGTCGGAGTGACTCCTTGGGTTTATGCAGCACCCAAAATTACCTTACCCACACAGATAGGCTCCTTCTGCGAGTGACCACAACTGTGACTGTGGGTCTACCTCCTTCGCGATTTCAAATTTTGTGGATATTCTGAATCCTTTCTTCACTCACTCCCAAAGCACTCATCTCTGAGTCTCCGAACCTACGCCATGCGTCTTCTCAGATCCGTCGACCATCCAATGGTTTGATTTCCCGACTCGCAAAATTCTAGATCTTTCGCTTACGATCTCCACTCCTCTGACTTCCGAACTTTTGGGTCCCGTCGCCACGTGTCCTCTTGCGGTCAATGGTCAAGATTGAATCGTGGCTTCGGATTTCGCAATCCGAACTTCGTCAAGTTTCCAACTTGATGAACTATGAAATATCGAAACACTTCACGGCTATCCTCCGTGTAGCTTTACCAGATCCAACTGTCTGGAATCATTCTTATCCTCTTGAGAATGAATCTTGCATTCACTAGCTTGACAAGAAATTCAAGGTCTCCTTTCCTTGAAACATTCTATCTCTCTCCCTCTTGAGCTTTCCTTTTTTGATTTTTTCCCCTAACCAATCTCTTCGACACTTAGTCTAATTCCTGGCATGTGCACACCTTGCAACAAACTTCACTCCCGACCCACTCCTATGTGAATGATTTTGCACTCCTTGTGATTTTTCTCCAACCGCTTTCAACTCCCTCGTGATTGAATCATGCTATCCTTCCTGAGTTTCCTAGTCTAAAAAACTCTATTATGCACTCCTTGTAGAAGTCAATGCACTCCTTGCAGAGGTTTAAGTTACACTATCTTTCCTGAGCTTTAGAGCCGAAATAGACTCAGTCACGCACTCCTTGCAGACATTATGTACACCTTGCACCCACTCACAAAAAAGAAATACCTGGGACTTCTCTATTTCCACAATAAATCATACATTCAACAAAGGAAATGCATTCATGGATTCAAGAATAGAAATAACAGAGAATTGAAAAATAACAGAAACTCTACCATCCATTCAAATAGATACACCCATACACACATTTGGGACAATATATCTCTGTTATATATTCATCCAACTGAAAATTGTATACATACACTGTTCTTCACTACTCCTTGACCTAAGTAAGATAGTTTCAACTATTACTCTGCTCCCCTCTATCTGCAACAACAACAATTATCAACAACAATTGACAACAACTCTGCCTACAACAATCAACAACAACCCTTACTGGGCAATATTACAAAGATTTATACAAAGAGGCACTCTTCGAGCGTTCCCTCCAACTATTCTACACTACCTTGAATAGAATTAAATGCTATCAACTACCTAACACCTATTACAATAAATATTGTGTCAAAAAAATAAGAACGCAACCTCCAAATCTACACTGCGATCTGATCTATAAAACAAATACATTCCCCCATCTACTTCCATGATGGCTCAGCCTTCAAACATTTAAGACATTCATTATTCAAAAAGTTCTGTTGGATATCTCATTAATACATTGATCAGTTTAAAATTCAAAATATTTCAAAATGTGTGCTAGTGCGCCTAACTATTCTCCATGCTTGTGCTTTGCTGGCGATGCTCCTGCATCATATATGTTTTATATATTAAAACATATATATATATATATATATGTGTGTGTGTGTGTGTGTGTGTGTGTGTGTGTGTGTGTGTGTGTGTGTGTGTGTGTGTGTGTTTTAAAATGTGTACCAATGGGACCTGGGTCAGGTCCGCGAGGGGTTGGGGCGATGCTCGACATCGCGCCAACCTCTTATGGACCTGACCTGACCCTTATATATGTGTGTCTGTGTGTGTGTGTTTTAAACTTTGCATCCAGATGACCTGGGTCAGGCCCACAGAGGGATTGTGATTGGGTCAGGCACACGAAGGGATCTCGCGATGCCACACACACA
This sequence comes from Picea engelmannii, assembly GCA_009831015.1. Lineage (NCBI taxonomy): Eukaryota > Viridiplantae > Streptophyta > Pinopsida > Pinales > Pinaceae > Picea > Picea engelmannii. The sequence goes on from ML784989.1 coordinate 59,396, forward strand.
CACACATATATATGAAATTTTTGTTATATATTTATGAAAACAAAAATTCTAGGTGTTTTAATTTAGTTTTGTCAAATATGTTTTGTTTTTGATGTTTTTTTTTAACATTTTTTTTTTTTTTTCTATTTTTTTTTTTAGTTTTCTTAAGTTTGATCACATTTTTTGTTCTTTTTTTTAACAAAAAGAAACATATTTTTGTTTTCTCGCCAATTTTTAAATTTTTTTCATTTGTTTTTCTTTGGTTTTCACCATTTTATTAAGTTTTGTTGTTTTTTTTTTAAATTTAGATTTTGAATATATTTTTTAAAATGTGTTTTTATCTTCATTAAAAAATATATATTTGTGAAGATCTTCTCTTTTCTCTTTATTTATTTTTTAATGTAAATTTAAGAAAAAAAAATAGTAAATAAATTTTCAAGTGACCATTTAGTATCCAATTTTGGGTTTTTTATTTGTGTAGGGATTTGTTGTCAATGCCACAGTTTGAATTAGGTCACAATTAGTTGTAATTTTAACATTTAGAAAAAACATTTTGCTTTAGGTAGCGTCGTGTTTTTATTTAGGTGTTGATTTTAAGGTTTTTCTAAGCAACTATTTTATGTTTTAAGGCCATGCTTAAAAAAATTGTAATTTTGACCTTGCCAGAAAAATTGGTGCTATCGGTAGCACCACATTTTGATTTTGGGGTTGATTTTAGAGTTTTTTTTAGCAACCATTTTATCCTTTAAGTCCGTTCTTGAAAAAAGTTGTAATTTTAACTTGGTTACAAAAAATGGTGCTACCAATAGCACCACTTTTTGTTTTGGGGGTTGATTTTAAAGTTTGTTTGAGAAGCCATTTGATTATTTAAGACCATGCTTGAAAAAAGTTGTAATTTTGACCCGGTTACAAAAAATGGTGCTACCGGTAGCACCACTTTTTGATTTGGGGGTTGATTTTCATGGTTTTTTATGCAAAAATATGGGTTTTAAGGGATAGAGTTCTCGTTTTGAGGTCACAGTTCTCATTAAGTTGGTAAGTATGTTCATTTCCCTATTCCATACCTACCGACTTTTTCTCTTGCGGGTTCCTGGATAGGCGGGTTCAAGATTTCCCTTGCATTGTTCCACGACTTGCAAACATCACTCAGAATTCCGTGATATACATGCAGAAAATATCTTGCCAGGTAATGGGATATCTATTACAAATTTCAATATATTAGTGAAAACAAGTCTGACTGATCGTTTCCCTATTCCATACTTAGCCACTTTTTCGATTGCGGGTTCCCGGAAAGGCGGGTTCAAGATTGCCCTTCCATTGTTCCACGACCTGCAAACAACACCCGAGATTCTGCAAATATACAAACTGGTCGTTGGACTGCCCCATCATGCACTCTTCCCTTTTACGCCTTTTGCAGTCAAAATTTCTGAGACATACAATTTTACCGTCGGGCCCTCACCTCTCCTAAGAATCCCTTGTAACCCTATTTTGAAACCCGTTCGACTACTTTTCATACTTGGCCATTCCTTACTTGCTCTTTCTCGTCACCTTCGCACTTGTTTATAATAAAAAATTGTTTATAAACACACACACACACACACACACACACACACACATATAAAGACATATAATTTGACCGTCGGCCGCTCACCTCTCCTCTGTATCCCTTGCGACCCTACTTTCAAGCTCATCCGACTGCTTTTCATATATATATAAGATCTTATTTCTAAGTATGAAATTAGTAAGCTTTAATGCTAAATCAAGATTTGAGTAGATCTCCCATTAATACACATTAAACCAAGATTTCTGGAGGGTTATATTATCCCTTCTGAGTGTTAATTTCAAACATCATGAAATGTCGTTCGCGCGTCGTCGGGTTGGCCCGTTCACAAAATCTTCAATCCTTAGTTCTAAAAATGAGTCCAACCGATCGTTTCCCTATTCCATTCTTAGCCACTTTCCTAGAATTCCGCAAATATACAAATCGACCACTGAACTGCCCCATCATGCCCTCTTCCATTTTACATGTTTTGCAGTCAAAACTTCTAAGACATACAATTTGACCGTTGGACACTCACCTCTCTTGAGTATCCCCTGTAACCCTACTTTGAAGCCTGTCCGACAGCTTTTCATACTTGGCCATTCCTTACTTACTCTTCCCCGTCTCTGTCACCTTCGCACTTGTTTATAATAAAAAATTGTTTATAAACACACACACACACACACACACACACATATAAGGTCTTACTTCTAAATATGCAATTAGTAAGATTTAATGCTAACAACTCATCATGCATGAACCGTATAGATTGTCATTGATGAGCGAAAGGCTCGAGGAGATCTCCCATTAATACACATTAAACCAAGATTTGTGGAGGGTTATATTATCCCTTCCGAGTGTTAATTTCAAACATCATGGAATGTCCTTCGCACGTCGTCGGGTTGGCATGTTCACGAAACCTCCAATCCTTAATTTCTCTTCGTCGTACCCGCCACCTTCGCACTTCTAAGTATGCAATAAGTAAGATTTACTAATAATAGCTCATCATGCATCACCCATAGAGATTGTCATTAATGAGTGAAAGGCTCGAGGAGATTTCTCATTCACACACATGGAACCAACATTTGCGGAGGGTTATATTATCCCCTCCAACTGTTCATTTCAAGCATCATCTAGAGCAAACAAATGTTCTCATAAACTTATGGCACCAGTTCGACAACAGTTCTGTGGAGATACAATGAATATCTTCAGGCGCGAGGACCAGAACTTCCAGTGGTCCAAGGCATATTATTACTACTCATCCCCTTCTACCCAGAACAAAATAATTTGGACCTCTAGGATTCCTCTTGCATGCTATGTCCCTGAATTTTTTGACTGTAAGGAGCTGGTCTCTTGGTGCGCCGATAAATATATTTCAGGCCAAAGAATTATTCCACTATGGGACCACCCTTCTATTTTTTTGTCACCTCAGGTCTTCCGCTAGATGTTAAGATTGTGAGAGGCAACATTGACGTTCAGAGGAGAAGACTCCAAGCAGTTCCTAAGAAAGAATAATAGCGTCTTGGACCTCTTGCCCGAGTTCCTGGAAGACCCGATGGCAGTTCTTGAAGATATCACAAACTTGCAGGTTAGTTCATTTACAAATCCATTATGGGAAATTGCTTGATTGTTTACAAGAATAATGGGACATGAATTCACAGTAACTATTTCCCGCATGTTTCTTTATATTTTGTCTTTCACAGTCAAGGAACAAACAAGTTTTTATTGGGGGAAGCTAATTTCCCATGAAATTTGTTCCCAATTGTCAAGCTTCAAAAAGGAGAAGAAATTTTATATGTCATCCTCCTTGGTTTTCGCGATAGCGCATTGCTGTCAGTTTCCAAAACTATCTCTGTCCATGAAGGTAAACTGAGAATTCAACCTATTAACCTTCTGGTACCAGGCCTTGTGGAAGCACAAGGCCTCCCACTGTTTTTATGAGGGTTTTAATGACTTTGTCTCTGTTTTCAAAGTTTTATTATTAGGAGAAGATGCTCCCTACATATCTGACTAGGCAACCAAGTTTTTGGACAGGAAGGGGGCACTTGAACAAATGGAGAATTGCAGTGTGATAAGGATTTTTGGCTCCAAGGAAAAACCTTCTCTCCTTCCATGTCACATTACAGACAAAATGTTTGTTACAGAAATAGCAAGGCGATACAACTATTGGTTGCATCTATTCCATGAGAAGAGAAAAAAATAGATCATTCCTCTGCGTTGGAAAGTTGGGGGCTTCGTGTTGAGGAACGTCAACAAAATTGATGAATTCCCATTTCAACAACTTGAACCTAAGATATGTTGAAAGGCTAAGAGGGTTCGAACCTAATTGAATATTTTTAGAACATTTACTTACAGTTGGCCTCGACAATTCTTTTTTCCAGAGACACCTGAGCGAAAACAAAGACATTGACGACAACACTCATGCTTCTGATGTCGACGACCTAGACACATTGCAAAGCACCACCGAATTATACAAGCAACAGGAAAAAGGCCCTGATGAGAAGAGTGTTCAATCGTCAGATAACACTCCCAAAAGTATGACATCCCAGAGCATCGCTCCAATGACCCATAGCGCAAGGCATGTGTCTAGTCTAACCATGTCGAATTTCGACGCATACATGCACAGTTTGAAGAAATTTCAACGTTCGCCCCATTCACTGTTCACTATGCCGGGTCGATGGAAGAAATTTCACTATGCTCATTCACCTTCAAGGCAAGCCCCATTCACTACGCTCACTATGAGACATCCATTATATTGAGCGTTGATGCAAACATGGATGATCTCAAATATTATGCGGGGACATCAACTATCCTTAAGTATCGAAACCCTCCCATACCTTCAAGGAAAATATCTAGTTTAACCATGTCAAATATCGATGCATACGGGCAAAGATTGAAAACATTTCAATGTTGGCCCCAATCATTGCTCACTGTGCGTGGTCGGTGGAAGAAATTTATGATGGGTGTATTTGAAGTTCCATGACAAATTTCAAGATAGTTCCGACAATGATTCTATAGAAGGGAATGGCGAATGATGACAATGAGAGGTGCAACATGATGAACGTTGATGCATCCTTGAGTATTGAAACCCTCCCATACTGTCAAGCCATGTGTCTAGTCTAACCATGTCGAATTTTGACGCATACATGCACAGTTTGAACAAATTTCAATGTTGTCACCATTCACTGCTCAGTATGCGGGGTCGATGCAAGATGACATTTGTGGTGGGTGAATGACAACAGTAATAATAGAGAGGCACAATCCTCATATATGGTGGTCATTTAGGCACATAGAAAGGAAAGTGGTACTTGTGTGATGGCCCAAATCCTAATGCATGACCTTTTTGAAGCATATAAAGTAAATTTTATTGCTCAATTCTCTCGATTTTAGCCTTCAACCATGGAATAGGCCCTAACAACCATCCATGGTGTACCAATCCTTGAAATGATAACCATATGTCACTCATGGGTTAAATATTATAGGGCCCTATATATGGAACATTAACCCGATAAGTTAATGTAGTTGTTGCAAGTTTTAGAAATTTAAATCACTACTCTACCTTGGATGCTACAACTCTTCCCACAAGTACAACTACAACTCTTCCCACAGGCCTGTGGGCAGAGTTGCATATACAAGTCATGTGAATACATGTTGATGTTGAAGGGGCTCAAGCACATGTCGAAAATATTAATGTTGAAGCTTGGGATAAGGCTGGGGTGCATGCAAAAAATGCATCTATGGAACTTGATGCTCAAGCATGTGTGGTGTCCACAAATGTTTACATGGAACATTTTTCCCAAGGACCATTACAAATGGTGGATTGAGTGTCAATGTTGAGATCGGAGCACCCAATGAGGGGATTATTGATATTTTTCCAGAGGGATACCAAATAACATGCTCCATAATTGGGAATTATTCAATGTTGAGTGACGTCCAATACACCGGGTGGCTCAATGGAGAGATTGATCCAATGTTTGAGATAATGGTCTCCACATGTTAAACAAATGTTCATTAGGCTGAGGATTGCAAGGGAGTCTATTGCTATTGATAATATTACTCATGGTCAAATCTGTTATAATCATTTTTTTTTATGTTAGGTTGAAGTCATTGTCTAATGAACACCAACGTAAAACATAGAGGAAGTTCATTGAGAGGAATAAATATGACTGGACCCAATTAATCATTGATAATATATTGATCCATGTACGAGGGTGTGAGAAATTGTGCATTCTTGCAGATATTCCAAGGAAATGTGAGATTGTTAAACCACAACATGTATTATGAATTTTTTCATTACAAATATTTGTAGAGTTTGTTAGAGGAATGGAGGTTGATTATTGGTGTGTCGAGTGTCAATGTTGATATGGGAGCACCCAATGAGGGGCTTATTGATACTTTTCCAAAGGGATACCAAATAACATGATGCATAATTAGGTAGTATTCAATGTTGAGTGAGGTCCAATACATCAACTGGATCAATGGAGGAATTGAGTCAATGTTTGAGATAATGGTCTCCACATGTTAAACAATTGTTCACTTGGTATTCATTTTCCCTTGTGTTGTGTATGACATAGAAGAGATATTTTCACTTATACTCAAATATCACTCACAAACCCACTCTATATATCGTCTCATCTCGTCCTCGTTTCATTTTAATTTCCTGATCGGTCGAATTTTAAAGGAAACAACTATTAAAAGACATTGTACTAGGGCTAGAGTACATGATGGACAACGATAACCTATGAATGGGGGCCAACGTTGAAATTTTTTCAAAATGTTTTTGTATGACATCATACATCCTTGAGTCTTGAAACCCTCCCATACCCTCAAGGCATGTGTCTAGTCTAACCATGTCAAATTTCGATGCATACAGGTGTTGGAGCCGCCTTTGTTTTTTCTAGCCCGTCTCGAATTTCATGTCTTAATGCTCGAAATCGAAAGATGGTTTTTGTATTTTCCGTCTGTGGTTTCAAAATCTCTGAAGTCTTATCACACAAGCAGCGATGATTATTGTACTCTCGAGGTGAGTTCTACTTTTCGGCAAAAAAATTTCCCCCTTTTGTTCTACCTCAAGATTTCGCATGTTGGATGCTATAGATCACGTAGTTCACAAGTCCCGAGCAACGAAACAACGAAATCACTTTAAAATTTTACCCTAGGTCAGTAACGGGAGTAAAGTTTTCCTAAATCATGATTGAACATCATCAGGTTTTCACGCCTTGGAGTTCACTTAATCCAAAACTCTCATTATCGTATCCCCGATAGCCGAAACCACGAGGTCCGTATGTTAGTAACCCGTGTCAAAGTTAAAGGAAAAAACTAAGCCATGGTTAAGTTCCATCGACAATTCACCACTCGGTGTGTTCTCTGTTAAAAAACTACACTGTCTAAGCCTGAGTCGCGAAGTCGCGATAAAGATACGAACATAATTAATTAAACACTTAATCTGAGTTTATCTTCCCTTTTAATTAAAACGTATTATCGCGATCTCGCGATTTCGTAGCTCGGCATGCAGAATTCCTGAAAACTTACCTTCGAAGCTCCGAGTCGCGATATGGAGAATATACATAATTACATAATTAATTAAGTGCCTAATCACAATTGAGTTTTTATTAACCAAAATCAATCATCGCAATCTCGGGTGTTGGAGGTTCAAAGGGTTAAAGCAAAAATTCCCGATACAACGAGTACCGAAAGATTAATTAACTTCGATAAAACTGGATTAATTAAGCCAAATCAGTGTCTTCTGTGTTTTGATGCTTGCACAGTTTACGAAGAAGTCTAAATCCTTCCTTATGCCAACTTACATTTCGAACCACCAAAATTTATGGCATTAATTAGAAATAAGGCGAATCGACATATAAAGATTGGGTTTTTATGGCTAAATTTATTTCTAAACATGATTTGACGGATCTCTTCTAAAAAGTACCGAGTTTTCGAATATATATAGAACTTTTATTCATTATAACAAATACATTTCTATATTATGCAGAGCACACTTTCTCAGCGAGCTAACTTCTGTATGTATATGCATTTTTATCGCAGAAGAGCTAAAGCAGGATCTCCAGTCATGGCCCCGCGAAAAGCATCCAAAGCCAGTGTTGAGGTTTCGGGACAAGGTTCGAACAACGTCGCTGATACTTCACCTCGAAGTGTCGACTCGATCCCGAACTGGTCATTTGTTTCCGATGTTCTGCATGCCAAATTAGTGGATTATTCTGATGATTCCAGCGACAATGAAAAAGACGACATAACCACCAAGTATAAGATCGTCATTCAATCGGGAATGCATAAAGTAGCGGCCAGGCCATGACTACTCCCCTATTATGATATGGTCCGATGGGCATTAGACCATGTGGACCTGCCAAACAGAACCATCATGAATGAGTAGAAGGTGACCATCGGGACTTTCAGGCCTGAACATCTGCAAGCCATGTACAAGTTGCCCACAGTGTCTGACCTTACATATGATGCCGAATTCTTGGAAGAGTTCAAATAGAAGGAATGTGTGCAGTATGACAAAACCATGTCTAGCTTAATAAGAGATTGGGTTTCGCACCCTGCGAAGTTCAGGGCAGACAGTCATGGTATATATTCAATAGTTTCCTTAGAACCACAGTACAAGTATGTAGCTATGATGACATGCAAATCATACGGGAGAGAGGACACCTCACATTTCTTTCTTCAATGGGTGCCTCTAATATTTCGAGTCACCGAAGGCTGTTCCTTCGACTGGGCGAAAATGTTGTCTGATAGCTTGACCAGTCGGGTTACAGAGTATTGGGCGCATAAAGAGAGCGAAAAAATAGCTTCATTTTTTATGTCTGCATACATTATGGACGTCGTGTGCTTTCTAACACCATTTCCATTAATGAGCTGGAGTTGGACTCCAACAGAGGACGATCCTATCCACGTCTATCATGTGAAATTGTGGGAAAACAAAGCGGCAGATTTCGTATATGAAATCTTCAACTGGGTGATGGTACCGCTGCATGTCACTATTTTCGGCCACCCGCCACCCAGGATCTCGGACAGTATAGTGACAAATTTGAGCAGCATAGTTGACTGGTATGTAGAAGTTGAATTCTCATATCTCAGAGTTTTCGGGGCTTTTGTTCCCCCGCATGCATTGCCATTATTCATTCCCGACAACTTGGCTTGTCGCGAGGTTGCTAGACAAACAATGATCGATGGTATAAGCAAGGAGCTTAAGGGATACTCAAAAAAGGTATGTCCACCTTTTCTTGTTCATTTAAATTAATATTCTTTATTAGATTTCGGGCATGCTAAAGCTGAGGCAGCAGCCCTAGAAGACCTAAATTTGGTCCTTATTGAATACAAGAAGCACGCTCTGCAAAGGGTTGTGAGTAATCATTTGGCTAGTTGCGGACTCAAGAGACTTGAGCATGAAAATTCACCCTCGGATGACATTTTCCGAGGCGCAAGATCTTATGCCGAGATTTTAGCTCGGATCCAAACATTGGCACCTGAAGAGAGGGCCGATGTTCTGAAATTCCAAGAACATCGATGCAGTTGTCTTCCTGCAGTATTACGGGGTGAGCATCCGAGTACAACGGAGGTTAAACAAAAACATGCCGAAGGCTCCAAGGATGCAACTCTCGGTCAAGAAAAACACCAGAACGAAGGAGAGCAAACTAAGAGTTCGAAAGCGGAGATAAAGACTCCCGACCCGCTGAAGAAGCAGAGGCTGGTTACTACTCTGGGACAATCAGCGAAGCAAATTGGAGAACCTATCACATCAGTTACTCCCTTGCAGTCAACTCAGGGAAATATTGATGCAGGGTGGATCTTCAATGAAGTGTTGAGGCCTATAAGGGTGGAAGAGCTCCCTCCAAATGAGTTCTTCTTCGATAAGAAGAGAAAGGTAGTGGTAAAGAGAGAATTCTATCAGGAAGGGGAGTCGATAGTCAAGAAATACAAAGTTATGACTGATGGGAAGGACAAGAAGAATGAACAGTTCGCAGCAGAAATAGCTGGGACATTAGGTGCATATGCCACAATGAACCAATTTTTAGTCGGGGTTTTGAAAAACCAGCTTAAACGAAAAAATCGCCTCATCAAGACCCTAGAAGCCAGACTAGCCACAGTAACGGAGACTGCCTAAGACCAAGCGAGTGTAGGTATAGATCAAGCAAGGTTGGACGATAAAAGTGAGATAGAGTTGCTCAAGACTAAGCTCGAACAAGCACAGTTGGTGGTTCGGGATGGTCAGATGCAAGCGAGCCGGCAAAAAGATTTGATCGAACAGCTGCAGGCTAGGGTGGAAATCGCCAAAAGCAAAGTGATAAATATCGGGATGTTCCAATCCCAGGCGATGGAGAGTCGGAGCAGATTCTCTGCGGCCCAACGAAATTTACTCGCCAAAGTAGAGGTGATTCGGGACAACTGTTTGTTGGTTAATCAAGTTTTGGAGAATTTATCTGCTAGGGAAAGAGAAGTTGGAGCAGCACGGGTCACCTTTCAAGAGGCTGTGATAGCTACAAACAACATGGATTCAGGAAGTACTCCCAGGTTTACCATTTCGGAGCAGACCGGAGGAAACATTCTATTGAAAGAATGGGAACACAACATCTAGGAAGGTAAGTTGCAAGCCAAGAGGGTAACGAATTCCTTAGAAGAGGCCTTTAGTTCTATAGATGGTAATCTGCTAGGCATTGATAGCGGAGGTAATGCCGAGGCATTGATTCAAATGAATATGGCAAAAATCTCGCTTGATTTAAGTGAAAAAGAGGAAAGAGATTCAACCGAGATCTCCCAAGTGACTATGGCGGACATAGTCCAAATAGACAAATGTATGATTAAACCAAGCGCGCAATTATGCGCTATCATCATCATAGACAGACAGATGGAGGACATGCTGCCACAATTAGCCCGAGATTGTTACTCTTTTGAAGCCAATTGTCAAGCAGAACCGTCACGGTTGATATCTCGACTGGTTGAAAGATGTGTCACCTGTACCGAGCACGCATGAGGACAAGCTTCTGGCACCAAGTAAAGACAGAGAAGAAGAAATTGAGCGATTTCTCTCCTCCCTATCATAACTAAAAATTTTGCAATGATTGAGATTCTATCTTATTGTAAAACTGTATAAATACACCATAAAAAGAAAGAAAGGAGGCTAGACCTTTTTGTGTCGATTGTAACAGAGTTTTTACATTTTGAGAGTTAATACAAAGCAAATCAAAAGATTCTCAATTCCGTCACGACTGTGTTATGAGTTTGTTTTCTTGTATTTCATATTTCGTTTCGTTTCATATTCGTATCTGATGAATGCTTCACTATAATTTAGTACAACCTCTACTATAGTGAATGAATTTTGGTTTTCTATATTGTTTACTATTTTTCCTCTGTACCAGCTATCAGCAGGTATAAGACCAGTCAACACTTTCAGAATTCTATATATATTTTATGCTTCATCGGGTGATTTCTTTACATTTTTCTTCTTCTGTTTATACGTGAGATTCTCCCTTGATAGAAGCCTTACTCGATAGACAGCTAAATGTTTTCTCCCACCTCATACAGTTTATTAAAATATAACCTAGTTACGGGAAAGAGCCTTTGATTTGCACCCCGTTTTATTCCTGAAACCATAAACTCTCTTTCATACGACCGAATTGAGACAACACTTAATTTCCCTCTGAAGTTTCTTTATTTTACTGTTCCTCCATGACTGTCCCTGTACCAACTCAGCCCAATATCGAACCCGAATTATCAAATCAAGCACACATTGCATTAAACCTTTTCGATACTATTCTTAAAACAACCACTACCTGGGTTAAACTCGAACGTTCATGGGCAACGATTGAACATGATATAAACATCTAGGAACAGTTGGAAGCTAGACAACGCCAACACAAAAATCTTCCCTAGTTTCCCTTGCCGAAGGTTGACGTTTCTCTCTTCTCTACCCTTTACCCACTTCCGAATGCCTAGACACTGTACTTCTAAGCCTTAAGTACAGACTCTGGAACAACAACAGACACATAGTGAAGAAAGTTCAATGTTGGCCCCATTCACTGCTCACTATGCAAGGTCGGTGCATGGCATTTTTGGTGGTTGAATTGGAAGTTCCATGACATTTCAAGAGAGTTCCAACAAAGATTTTACAAATGGAAACAACGACATTTGAAAATGAGACGCTCATTATGAACGTTGTTGCAAAAATGGACGATCTCAAAGATTATGTGGTCGGGACATCAGACATCCTCGAGTCTTGAAACCCTCCCATACCGTCAAGGTATGTGTCTAGTCTAACCATGTCTAATTTCGATGCATACATGCACAGTTTGAAGAAATTTCAACGTTGGCCCCATTCACTGCTCACTATGCGGGGTCGGTGCAAGATGACATTGGTGGGTGAATTGAAGCTTCTGTGACATCAACTCAACTTGGTAATTCAATAATCAAACCCTTCTTAAGTATTATGCAGTGACATCAAACATCCTTAAGTATCAAAACCCTCCCATACCTTAACCCCATGCCTTTAGAAAAAATAGAAAACCTTTAACCAAGTATCTAGTCAGTGCATACAGGTACATATTGAAGAAATTTCAACATTGGCCCCATTCACTAGTGCTCACATGGACGATCATGTAATAAATATGACATCTATAACTAAGTATGGGGAAGGTTGTCTTTTATATAACTATAATATGGGGAGGGTTTCTTGACTTCTATACTTGATTGTTTGGGGAAGGTTGTGTTTCTCTTTATTTTCATATATTTGAAGAGAGGATTAGAGAATTTAGAGTATTCATGACACTCTCGTGATTACTTTTGAAATACAAATAAATGGGGATAGATGCCTAGCCACATGTATTATTCTTCATATATTCATGTTGCATTGACATACACAACTGATCTAGAAATATAGCGATAGTATATTTTGTTTTCTTTGCCATTGATTTGACCCTAGTAAGTGGGGAATTATCCCCTATAACAACTACCATTTCAATAATTTGATATCTTCATAAAAAAACCATGTAGAGATTTTACATCTATGTATGTGAAAACTGAGGAAAACTGCATTTAAACCAATCAACCATCCATTACCATTCTAACCATAAACACCATAGAAGTCAAAAGGATGTTTCTTAATATAGAAACCCAACAAAAACCATAGAGAAAATTCACTAATCTAGGTTATATCTGTCATAATCAATTTTGGGATAAAAGTAGTAATAGTGAAATAGTAGAAAACTATGTGAATGTTAATTAGTGTAGTTAATTAACAAAACCAACAAATTAGTATGGTAATAAGACACTATTCACCCTATTCAATCTCTCGCATCCTTAAAAAAATGAGCTCATCACGTTCTAAGAAGATTCAAGGTAAGAAATTGAGGGCTAAGACAAAATATCAGGTGGCACAAGATCTAACAACTCCTCCATGTATCCCTACCACATATAGCATAAAATAAATCCCTCCTTTCAGTATTGTAATGGGAATGGAAGAAACCCAAGAAGCAACTAATATAGGAAGTGATGATACTAATGTACAAGACCTCCTATACTAGTTGGAAGAAGCAAGGGAAGAGGTCCTTGGATGGATAACTAGTGGAAAGTCAAGGAGGGAAGTAGAAAGTAGAGGTAGACAAATTTCTTTAATGTGGCATGAAAAAATTATTTCTGACCAACAATTTAAGTCTCAATTTCTCAAAATGCAACACATGGATACCATACAACAACTAGAAAATAAGAACTTAACCCTAATAACAAAGATGGAGGGAGTAAGTGCAARTTTGAAAAAAATGTCRTTTTAGAGAGATCTATCACTAGAGTAGATAAAGTTATGGAGGAGATGCTATCTTATAGACCCCCATCAACAAACACCATCAACGAGGAAGAAACCCAATAAGTAGACAAAGAAACTCTTGCATTCAAACCATTGCCACATGATGCAAACATAAACTGACACATGGGATGGGATAGACAACAATTGTTGTACACATGCGGTTTGTGCAAATTGGTTGGTAGTTTAGAAGTAAAAGTCACTGTGGATATGACCATAATAAAGAAACACCTTTGACATAATAAAAGTTACAATGATTGATCCAAGTAAAAATCCATTAACAATTGGAAATTATAGAAGAAGAGTTAGACAAAAATAATATGTGTGGCCCTTTATTTCAATCAATGAAGGGTGTATGGGGCTAAATATGATCTCTTTTGAACTTGTTCATTATTGTTGAATCCCTTTGAATACTTTATGCCAATGTTCTATAAAGGGTACTCAAGAATTATTTACTACTCCATTGTAGGCTCCTCTAAAGATACCAACTTCTTCTTAATGAATTCCACTTTTGAAGAAAATAAGGTTAAGAGGATAGAATATCCTTTTGCAAGATCTCAATGCTCTTTTTTGACCACCAATCATACCCATAGAGAGATATTTTACCATCCATTATGAATTGATGTATACCTTAAAAGCATTTTTGCGACCTCTTTTGACTTGAAGGTCCCTTGGGGAGACATTTTATGATCCATTACAAATTGATAGGTCCTTTAAAAACATTAATGTGACCTCTTATCTCTTGGCACCCCTCCTCTTTGACTGCCACATCTCTTTCCATCATAACTTTCCTTTCCTTTTTGTGAGTGGTTTAGCTTCTCTCTTATTGACAAATAATGGCAATGCTTGAAAGCAAGTTCATGACTATGCTCTATCTGCTATTTCCTTCTAACAACTACCCTAAATGATCCAACATCTTGATTATTTCATGATAGCTTTTTTAAGGGGTAGTTTGTTTACAATTGTTTTATCAAAGAGTCATATAATTTGAAGTGTTGTTCTTCTTTTCTTATTTTTTATTTATTTCAATCTATCTTTTATTTATGAGTTTCGAAGCTGAGTTCTTTAAAACTGATGGGTGATCAAGGATCTTAGTTGTGATTCACCATTAATGTTATTATACGCTGACACTAATTTCCTTCCCTTTTTCATATGATCCAACATCTCCTTTCATTAGTACCTAGACAAGGAGACTTGTGCCCATTCGTGAACTTGCGCCCATTCAAAGAAAATACTTTTATGCTTGCGCCCATTCACAAGCAGAGATAGAGAGCTCGAGCTCATGGTTAGAGAGAGCTCACGGAGGGCATAGGGAGAGAGCTCACAAGCTGCAAGGTTAGAGAGAGTTAGCGGTTAGAGAGAGATCGTGGAGGGCACCAAGAGAGAGCTCACAAGCTGCAGGGTTAGAGAGAGCTCGTGGATGGCACCGGGAGAGAGAGCTCGCGGAGAGCATTGGCTAGGAGAGAGAGAGCTCGTGAAGAGAATGGTAAGTTGCTGAAAATACTTCTCTGTATTCTCATAAAATGCCTTAGGGTGATCAGTGATGTCTTGAGCTTGGAATTCATTGTGAATGTGGCGTCCATGTTGACCATTCCCAACTTTCGTAGAGCTCCCATTTGATATTGAATCAATGAAAAGGGCCCTTGAGTCTACGCCATCCAAACCTTATCCTCTTGAAGAAAAATTTATAACCCTAATATTATGACGGGTCAAGAGACAACAATAAAAGGAGAAAACACCAAAATTATCTTAACCTTGTTTTTAAAAATATCATATTTTGTTGCCTTGGATGTTGTGGGTAAATCTAGAGGAGTGATCACAAGTTAGAAGCATTCTTTCATGGTTCAAAATTTTGAGTTTAGGTTATGGGATTTGGACTAATATTTTCTCCTTATAATTAGGGCTCTATAGTTAAGTCTTCAACGTGTATGGGCCTTATAATGTGGAAAAGCTTCTGATTTTTTTTATTTTTTTTAATCTTTAGGCACTCAAGTATGAGTTAGTGATTGTTGGAGGTGATTTAAACTTAGTGTTGAGACAAAGGGAAGTTTCGGGAGAGATCGATAGAATGGATCCCTTGTCTAGTTTTTTTCTTAGAGAAGATGGAAACTCATAAATTGTGCGACCCAAATCCAATTGAGGTGGTCCAAACCTAGAAACGTTTTAGCATAGCAAGGAATAGGGTCGTGAAGTGCCTTGATAGATTTATTGTCTCTGATGCAATTATGGAAAATATAGAAAATATCAAAACATGGAATAGGGATGGGAGGGAATCTAATCATGTACCCATCCTCTTCATTAAGAGAAGGATGACAAAAATTCTCCAACCCCTTTCAGATTTAACCCTCATTTGTTACAAAATGATGAGTTCACAGTGATTCAAGATTGTAAAGTCAAAATGAGAGGGCATGAATCAAATATTGAGGGTTTTTCTATGTTTCAAATCTACACAAACCTTCAAAGAATAGAAAAGTATCTATACTATTCAAATAAAAAATACAACACCTCTAAAAAATATATCATAGAAGTGGAAGACAAAATCTCTAAATTGTTTAGTAAAACCCCAACTAGGCTCATGATTAGATGTGAAAAGGCATAATTGCATTCTTTAGAATCTAGAAAAAGGAGCCAATTTGAATGTGAGGAGGTGAAGTGGATATTAAAGAGAAGGAAAATTTGGTTATCTCAAGGGGCTGAAATACAAATTTCTTTCAAAACCATGCAAAAGGCACAAAAATAAGAAATATAATTTTTAAAATTCTGCACTTCTCACTCCCGCTCCCCTCTCCCACTCCCCACTCTCAACAGCCTTGGGTTGAGTCACTCTTGGAGGAATTGAGTTTTGTTGTGGAGGGGGCCGAGTCCTCTTCCTAGGATGAGTTTCCTTATGCTAGGCTAAGTTCTTTGTGGTTGGGTTGGACTCTTAGTTGCTGGGTCAAATTTATGTGCCAAAGGGGCGAGTTCTTCATTGGGAAATTGATTCTCTTGGGTAGATCAATTCACTTCCTTGGCAGGCCGATTTTTTCTAGTAGAGGCCGATTTAGTGAGGAGGTCGAATTATACTTTTGTTGGAGCCCATTTCCATTCCTAGGACTGAGCTCATTACTGCTGAGGGAGGCCGAGTTTGCTTCCAGATTTGAGTTCACTCACTGCTGGCTAAATTTTCTTCTATTGTGGGCCAAATTCCTCTTGGCTGGTCGTGTATCTTCTATTGGTACCAAGTTTTCTGAGTAGGGGGAGGCACCTTCCTTGTTTGAGATCGTTTCCTTGTGGGGGGAATCGATTCCAATTCTGATCAACATTTTTGTGGAGGAGTTTGGAGGCTTTGTATGCAGCAAATTGGGTATTTACAGTAGACATTACAGTTCCTACCTTCAACTATGTTCCAGCTAGCTATTCCAACAATTCCAATGTACTTTTGATCAGATCTGTGAGTGTTTTGTTGAAGTCTTTGCTCATATTGGATTAATAATAAAGCATATCATTTTGGGCTATTTTCCTTGTTGTCCTACCTTCATTATTTCTTTATATTTCTGTTGTTATAAATAGCAAGCCAAGTTCCTCAAGAGATATTGCAAACTGCTTTATTTAATGCATGAGCTAAAATACCATTAAGTCACAACACTTAAACACAATAACAACAACAAATAAGGGGTAGTTTACAACAATGATAAAATGAAGGGTTTATACAGGGGTATTGGGGTGTGTAACCAAGTGTTTGACAAAAACATTGAACCATAAATACTCCTAGGCTGCTACAGCAGCCAAATAAGACATGCTGGTATATTTAATGTAGTCTTGAATTATGGTCCCAATGGTTACAACCCACATTGGTTGTTATTAGGTGGGTTTTGTGGTTCCCCATTTATTAGGTGGGCTTTGTGGCCCCACATTTGTGGTTTGGGGGAAACAAACTAAACCCCATTCCTATATATCTATGAGCCCTTGCCTCATTTGTAATCATTTGAAGAACTTGGACTTGAAGATGATGTGAAAGTTTATGGTTGAAAGTGGAGTTTATTCCTCAGAGAATTCTCCACTATAATTACAATGTTCTTTATTTTATCATGTGTTGATTATTGATTCTAGAGTTTATTGTAAATGAAGTTCAATGCCATGTTTTCTCACTCATATGATGAGAAAGAGGATGATTATTAGAAGTCCTTTTAACCCCAAGATTTTAATACACATTTCAATCCATATTAAAAAAGAATATCAAAGAACTAATATGGGTACACCTAAACCTGTAGAGTAAGGATATGAGTGGTTATCTTGGTGGGCATTGTGAGCATTACATTAAGGTGGTTGATGCTTCGTTCCATGTTTTGAAGCTCACATTCATTAGTCAGTTGGGGCTTCACATTCTAATGAGGTGTTGAAAGACCCCATTCTAAGTCAACAATCCATCTCCTTAGAAACCTTTAGCTAATGAAATGAAAACTTAGAGCATAGTACTTAGTACTTGCTACTATATACTAGATCATTGATGCTTGCTAGAAAATTGATCGGATTGACGTTGGAATGAATGCTTAAATATCACATTGCAAATGATACATCTCTGGATGGTTTGAATGCTTTATTAAAAATGAAGGTGCACTCAAGTAACAAATCCTAGAATATTCTTTCAAACACACTTAATGGGCAGTAAATGCTAAGACTTCTGTAACCACTGTTCGTTGCATTAACAACACTGAAAACAATTTAATTCCTAATGTCATTCCTTGATGGATGCATATTTTAACTTCTCCGAGGATTGAAAATTAAGAGATATTACAGATTTGAAGATCTAATCCACTAAACACAAATCGACTTCTAATTCTGTTTGAACTAAAGGTCTGCTATGGTTTGACATAAATTTGTCAGCTCCAAACAAGATTCAACACTGCCAATGAACTTGATACATCATGGTCTTTTAGTAAATCTGAGATATTCTTAAGAAAACTGTGTTGATTTCAAATCATGTTGCTTGAGGATTAAGACTGTGGCATTCCATTACAGTAGTCTGTGGACAATTTATTGACATCTCCACACATTATGTTGGAAGCATTATTTGATTGGTTTATACTTGCAACAAATTTTTTCATCATGCTTAATGATACATGATGAAAGATTTCTAAGAATAATAGGCTCTAAATTTCAATGATTTCTTGTATGGGCCTGAAGATTCATGGTTAAATCGTAAAACTTCGCTAAATACTGATCTGGATTTATCAACAGATGCATAAATAAATTCACAATGATGTTGGTGTAATCCAGAAGTAAGGACTTCATAATTTGGTGGTTAAATTTGTTAATTTTATCCACACAAAACAACGCTATTTGAAACATTAGACACTTAATCGGGCCTTACATATAATGCATCTAAATCTGTTGAGATATCTGGTTTGAGCATGGTCACATAACAACGCTTTGGCATTGTTACTTTCTTATGTTGATGGATGATTTCCAAGTTTGATTCTGTACTTTGGTATTCTTGGGTTCATATGGTTTAAAATTTCTTGATCAGTAATTCTGAGGTCACACACTTGGTATATACCTAATGAGCTCAATTTGCAAAATGTTAATATTTGAGCATAAAAATATGGTCAGTAGTTCCATAGTTACGACTCTTGACTCTTTAATTATATTGTTGAGTGAGTTCCTTTCATTTGGAACATTATTGTATTTCTTGAGCGAATCTATGTATTTGTAATGTGTTTGTTGATTATGAAAATAAGAAAATGTTTTGGGAAACTACACTATGTCCTCACTTGAGATCTGTTGGATTGTTGACTAGAGATCCACGTATGGTAGAAAAAAATGGGAAAAAAACTAAAGCAAGGAGTAGAGGATAATTATTGACATAACTCAACCAAAGAAACCTTCAAAACATGTTTCCAAAGAACAATGATAACATGGAAATAAAATATCTTAGCAAGGTAAATGACAAGAAGAATATAAGGCTAGGGGAATTGTCATAGGCGACACTATGGTTTCAAATAGGCAACAACAACAATGTTTCCATAGAGAGAAAATTCACTCACTAAGTTTGGAGTCTTGATGACATGTGAACCCAACAAATATTGGACACCATAGGTTCATTATTCCACTTTTTTCAACTAATTGCAAAGGAGAATCCAAGAGAGTAGAAGATAGGAAACATCGTTACATGCCCGTTGGAGAATAAGTTGCAGGGAAATTGCACTTTATGTAACCAAGACAGATTTTTTATTGCACTTAGATATACATCCAAAACAAACCTTGTAGCCATTCCAATATCAATAACTAAGATCTGAAGAAGATATAGTGCAACTCATAACTTCAACTCAGATAGCTAAGTGGCATACACGACAAAAACTAGTTGTATTGTGTACAGGAAAGCCCTAAAATGAAGAAGAACAAAGAAGCATTGAAATCCTTTTACATGATAGAGAATAGAGGCGTAATGGACTTTTTGAAGGTAGAACACTTTGTACAAGATTGAGACAAATACAATAATTTGAACTCCATAGAGGATCCATGTTGGAGAAATGAAGGGGATATAAGTCCATCATTTATGTATCATATAGTATTAGAGTAGTTTCATCCTTGACTGAGACATAGATGTCAGAACATTGAAGAGAACATTGTAGACCTCAGCATGGGTAAGGCAAGAAAGAGAAGTTGGAAGATTTAAGGGCCAACACTGCTGAGCTTTCGGAAGAAAATGAATGCTTGAATGAATAGGTTCAAATGTTCAACCATATGATGTAAGAGATGGAGAAACACCGTGAGACCTATACCAAATTGTTTCCATTACTAAAGAAGAAGTGTGAAAAATGTCAAGACTCCCAAATTGCAGTTAGGATAGATTGGGACAAGAATAGAGCACAACTTGCACACCTTGGTGAGAATGTCATCTAGATGGATAACTAGCAAGAGGTCGATAGGTTCACACAGATGATGATGTAGCTGCAATAAGAGTTTTCATAGAAGGATAAGTCCTTGGAAAGGATTCAAGTATATTTCCAAGAGCACAGAGAAGCAAGGCAACCTTCTATTTCCACTACAGATGCTAGCACCATGATTGAGACCACCTTGGAAAAATCACCTTATGTAGACATTTATCTAGAGCAGTTTGGTGACTTTGAAAAGCATACCAAAGGAATTGGATCCAAGATACTAAGGTAGATGGACCATGATGGAGAAGGGGCAGGAAAGAGAAGATAAGGAATCTCGAGCCCCATTGTAGCCGCACCATGGGTCAAGCATGAAGGTTTAGGTTTTTATGGAAGAAGTGAAAATACGATGACCTTGAAAACCATTTTCATGAAGGAAAAAGACATGTCAAAGTTGGATTTATCACCAGGAGAAGAAGTAACAGTATTTTGGGGAGGTGGAAGCCCATCGCCACCTCAACCTTCTTGTCGAATATTTAATAAGGGGGGTGATGAGAAGAACATGAAGACTGATTCTTCACCATCACTCAGAAGAAGCAACAAAACAACTATCCAGGGTAAGAATACGGAGAAGACCAAGAGGTCTTCATCAAATAAAACATCTTTTGTTTGTCACCGTTGAAGTAAGAGAGGAATTTTCCGATCCAACAACAAACTTAGAGGCACATGGAGATGAGGAGTATGTCAAGTACTCCTTGTAGCAACAATATGAACTTTTCCCACCACTACAAATATGAACTTTTTCCATCACTTCTCACTGTAACTCTCTCTTCCCCCATTCAAATTTCTCTTTCCTGGGTGATTTCTTAATTTCCTAGGACATTTTCTCTTTTCCCAGGCTGAGTTTACATCCCCTTGACATTTTACAATGTCTTTGAGTCGAATTCTTTCTTGCTTGGGGGGTTTTGGACATTGTTGAGTGGAATTTTCCTTGTCTAGGTCATTTTTTCCTTAGTTGGGTGTTTCCTCTTCCCCCTACATTTCCACTTCCCCTCGAGGCCATATGGACCTCTCTCTCTCTCTCTCTCTCTCTCTCTCTCTCTCTCTCTCTCTCTCTCTCTCTCTGTATCAATTAATTACCAGGTGTTCCATTTTATTGTTGGACGAGTTGTCATCTTCCTGCACGTTTTACTTATTCCCCGTCGAGTTCAAATCTCTATGGGAATGTTAATTCATGCATGTGCAACTTCATTAACTTGTTGGGTGATTTAATACTTAGTTGGGTCGATTCATTGTTTGGTTAATTCATTTATCTAGTCTTTCTCACTTGCAAATTGGATTAGATCTATTGTTGGTTAGTTTAATTATACTATTTAGTGAGTTCCTTCCACTTGGAATGTTATTCTATTGCATGGGTGAAAATAGGTAATTTGTGTATGTGTCCATTGATTATGAAAATAAGAAAACTTTTTGGGAAACTACACTATGTTCTCATTTGAGATCGGTTGGATTTTTACCAAAGATCCATGTATGGTAGAAAAAAATGGAAAAAAACCCAAAATAAGGAGTATAGGAGAATTTTTGACATAACACAACCAAAGAAACATTCAAAGCATATTTCCAAAGAATAATGATAACATGGAAAGAAAATCTTTTAACAAGGTAAATGGAAAAAAGCAAATAAGGTTAGGGGAATGGTCATAGTCGACAACAATAATGTTTCCATAGAGAGAAAATTCACTCACTAAGTTTGGAGTCTTGAAGATAGGTGAACCCAACAAATATTGGACACCATAGGTGCATGATTCGTATAATACCCCTAGGCCGAACCCCAAGATGTAATTGGACACGTAGGCTGGTGAGACAAGATATTTTGGGCCTAAGTGCCATGGTGTCATATGTTTTTTTGGCCAAAGTACCTATATGATTACAAGATATTTGTAATGTGTATCACTCATATTAATAATTAAAACATCATTGCTACATAAATGAGGGATTCACTAGCTAGACAATATGTTATCACGTCCGTTCATAAAGGGGGTAAAAAAATAGTCAAAATCCGGGGGTAATATATTGGGGTATATTAAGGGGTAGATGGGTTTTATTTATTTATATGTAGAAATATAGGTATTAGGGGGTAACCAGGTGGAGGGGGTTTGTATTAGGGGTTAGGGAGGGGTGAGCATAGGAGGTTTGGTACGAAAATGGCCAAAAATTCAAATATGTGTTGTTTTTTTAACAGAGTTACCAGAGAAACCCTAGCTTGTTTTACACAGTTAGCCATAGTTAGATCATGATGCATGTTGTTACATCATTCGCTTGAGCCATACAATTGTAGACAAGCATGAATATGGAAAGATAGGAGCTATTCCTTGAACTCGAAATAAAATAAGTGCATGAACATGTATTCATGGAACACTATCACCCGAAACAACACTTGGAACAACATCGGTCAACTTTATATCGATCTAGTGCTTGGATAGGAACTGCACAGAAATATGGTTTTTTAATTGGTAGGGATGCATAACGAGGTGGTGAAGGATAAGTAGGAGAAGGTTAGCCTCTTTGGAGGAGTTATAATGCACCTTTTTTCTATGTTTTCATCTCCTATGCAATCTAGCATCACACATCTAGCCTTGGAGGCTATTCTCATCAGACTCCCATGTTCAACTTGGAGTTAACTTGGTTTCTCTCTCTGGTCTTGGAATCATTAGTATGCTCTTCTGGCCCAATTATAACTATCTCTCCTCTTTATATTATGGGTAAGTGTTTATTGTACACCTCATTTCTTACCTATAAGAGATGTAAAGTTTGATGATGAGAGGTTGATCAATATTTTACTTGATTCTCTTTGCTTGTCCATTGTTCTACTCAGTTAGAGATTGAGTGATTGCATCCTTGGTGAGATATTGGAGGTTTATTTTGTGGATAAGCTTTGATTTTATCGTGGTTCTATATGGAAGAAAAGTCGCTGGGAAGGATCTAATCATCTTCATATTTTTTTGTGTATGTAGCTTGCACCTCTAGAAATTGTGTTTGCAACAATGGATATAAAGGTGAAATATTTTTGGTGGCCAATTTGTTATTCTGGATGTATTAGTTTATTTGTTCTAGTCTTTTCCAAGTTGTAGAACTCATATTTAACACTATGGGTATATGATTTTCTTTTCTAGCTTCATAGCCCCTGGGATTTGAGCACTAGTTCATTTATAAAAGATCAAAATCATCCATATTATGTTATACAAAAGTAATACTTGAATATTTGTAGGTTTTTCTTGCATATTTCAAAACACAAATCACATATTTACACCAAAAATGAGGTTGAGAGATTATCTTCGATGTAAATTTGTACTTTATGCTTGTTGTTCACTTACTTTACATGTAGAAATATAATTTCCAACAAGCTATATTTTGCAGATTTGAGCTATTTTCTGTAGGTTAAAGGTTATATTCTTATCTTAGATCATCTAGGAAGTCACTCTTGTGGCTAACATGCACTAGCCTGAAGCATAGAGGAACTAGATTGTGGTGAGTTAGTGACACTAATTCAATTCCTAGTTACCTTGTTACTGGATGGTTTCAAGTGTTAACAACACTAACATAGAATGAAAGGTTGACATTGGTTACAAGTCCTGCATAAATCTTTAGCCAAATTATCTCCCTTGTAGGTTGTGGCCTCCTCCAATCTGTGGCCATATTGTTTGAGACTAAATTTAGATACAGAAGTTCATTGGTATCCACTTTAGGTAGTGATTCTCGATTGCTTGTACTTTTAAGGTCCTTGTTCTAAATGTTGGTTGTAGGATTTGATGTGGACATCACTTGTTGACAAATGTGTAGGGTGATCTAGGTGCTAGTGATCATTTCAATTCTAAGTTGACTGATTTGGCTTTTTAATGAAGGAAACTTCATTAATCTTGAGAAACATGTGCTCATAAATCCACGTTCCTATTATCAAGTTGTAATGGTTTTAACATCATTGGTATGAGTAACATGAAATATCTCCAAGAGACCTGTAAAATTTTCTGTTGGTTGAGAATTGCCCATAACCACTACTAAGCGTTCTTTGTTTCTCATAATTATCCTTTATATGTTGTAAAGAACTCTTATTTTTGGGCTCAAACCCCATGATATAAGACCTATTCTTATTTGGTATTTTAATATGACAATTCATTTTACAAGTGAAAGAACAACTAGAAAGAGACCATGAGAACCTACCCATAGGAAAAAATGGAAGGGATGATGAGGAAATGATCTTCTGGTTTTTGAAGGACCGCAAATTTGTTGTGGACCACACTTCCTACAATTTGGATAATTCCAATGTATCCTCTTTCTGGTAAATTATTAAATAAATTGGTTGTGTTTTATCTGAAGACTCTCAAACTAAAATATGTTTTCGTATAGCTTTCAAGATGACTAATTTTTTGGACTAATTATGTTGTTGTGCATGTATCTGAAGTAATGGATTTCATGTTTCATTGTTTTGCATGTACTATCCTAAGAAAGGGATTGCATGTTTTGTTGTTGTGCATGTAACCTAAGAAAGGGATTGCATGTTCTACATGATCCCCGAGTTTTCTTAACCTGAGTAGTTGATAAGTGCATCATGTAGTGTTACATGATTGTCTTGTTTCTTTAGTGCCATTGTGTTTCATTGACAAAGAAGTGTGGATAGGCTTGACACAAAGAATTTGGTGTTGATAATCTCACAGAGGAATCAATTCAAAACATTGCATCCATGGGAAAGGTTTATTTTCATGAATTCCCTGATGTGAGAGGTCGGCATGTAGTGGTGGTTGTTGCAGCTAAACATCTTCCATCTGTAAGCCAAATTTTCTAAGAGTTTGGGTGCTCTATTATTATAATTCTAAGATTCTTCAAATTTTGTCATTCAATGAAAAATATTACATCGGTTTTCTTGTTTGCTTTCATTGTGACTTTTGGGTAGAATTTTATAGAAAAGTGTTGTAAACAATGGTGTAGAAACATGACCTACTTGAGAGTGAGAAGCCATGTGATTATTTGCTTGAAAAATCCCTTAGTCAACTTCCTCCTGGAGAAGAGAATATACTTGATATATTTTATCTTCGAGGGTTTACTCTCCAAAATGGAGATCTCACTTTCATAAAGTTTCGGGTATTCAAATTTTATCCTTTGCTTCCTCAGGTTTGATAGAATCTGGATTGCTTAGTTTGGGTATTGACGAAAAAATTGATCTGGATGAAGCTGAACATTTGTGCAGATAAATGTGTTCTATAATTACTATCCAAAGAGAACTGGAAAAACGCTTTTTGTAGATGCTCCATTAATATTTCAGCCTAGTTGGAATATAGTCAAACCCTAGTTGAATTCATATGCCAATCTAGTAAATATATCTTCTTTTTTATGCTTGAAATTGCTTCATTTTTTCTTAAAGTACATTTTACATTACTCTATCCAGTTGTTGTGAGATGATTGCTTTGAAAATATCAGAAATATGAGTCTCCTATTTATCTGCTACTACATCTATACTTTGTTACCTACTAGATGACTATTGTACAAGTTAAATTTAGTTAAAAGATTGTCCAAACCACAAATGCAATCTACAACTCTTTTGATTAAGGATTCAAAAAATGCTAATGTAATTGCATATTCAGATCTTATCTCAGCCCTTATAGCACTGAGAAGAATTCCCCCGCTATAGTCTTCATATATATTTGCAAAAAGGGATTCCCCCGCAGCAGAGAAAAGGAAAAAGGATGGAAAATTTGCAAAGAAAATTAAGGCCAAACAGAGGAGAAAGATGCATGAAATTTCTAAATTTGAAGATATGTGGAATCAATGAATACGATTCTTTCTCATCTTCCATGAAAATGATTGCTACTATGTTTTTTGTCATTTAGATTCATGTAGAGTGAAGGGAAAATTCTTGGAATATGCAAATAAAAATTATTCAAAGCAAAAGAGAGAGATGCAAGAACTTCCTCATCAGCTGGAACATGATGAATTTGAAGATATGTGGAATGAGTAACTGATGAATATGATGTTTTCTGAACTTCCATGAAAATTATGACTATTATTATGATGATTCTATTTTAGGGTGTATTTTTGACAATGATACCATTTGTTCAGATCTAGATGGACACCCCTTAAACATATTCTAGTTTCAAATGAAGGTTATAGTTCAATTTGTAAAGTTTTGTCATGCAGTAGGAAATCTCTGCTAGAAGGCATGATGTGGCCATCAAGACATTTTTTCTTTATTCATTATGCCTTCCATATTTCCTATTTTATTTTTGGCCACTCTTAATTGTTGTGACTCCTTTTTGGTCTCCCACTTTGTCTAGGTTGTTTGCTTTTATCATGGTTATCTCTCTAGAGAGATTGTACAATTTGTGAAGTTATTTAATCATTGGTCATTCCTTAACAGTAATACCGTTCAATAGAAATTATAGATAAAATATAACACATAAACATGATACTTAGAACTCTGATGGGGTAGCAGTGTGATAGCAGTACTACTCAGATCTAAAATAAGTCTCAATGCTTGCTCTTGAAATCTCATCAAGTCCAAAAGTAGCATGAACCATGGCTCCAAGTTTGTGAAGTATGCCTCATTCTTTGTGCTTCAAGCATTCATGATGACGAGGATAGAATGTAATGATATGATAAATGAGTTGTTTCCTTTCAAATGTATTTTCTCGTGTCATATTTTTCTTGTTTGCACAAGCTCAAGAGTCCCTTACAAATTTGATGCTTTATACCCCAACATTTCATGCCAAATATTATTGTCCTCTTCTGAACTACCCTTCCTACAGAGCTTCTCGGTTGATATATTACATGTAATAACATTCCAAACATGGCCTTTTCACCAAAAAGAAAGCAATAATTCCACAACTACATGACATTTACCTTCATCACAAAGAAAACCCACGAGGGTATGGCAGGTAACTTCGTCCAAGGCATAACCCTTCTCCATCACATTGTGCAAGAGCTCTGCAATTTGCTCTATTCTACAACTCTCACAAAGACTCATAAACAAATTATTGATGGTTGTAGTATCAACAGATTACTGCTTTTTGCCTTTTTTTTTATGGATGATGTTGATGTTGGGGAATATTATGAACAATATGAGATATTAGGAATTGCTAGGCAGAGTACTACCAAACTTTGGTATTTTTCAGTTTGTGGGATTCACCAGAGATTGTGTAAATTGTACCTAATCTCACATGTACATGTGACTATATATAAAAATCCTTTTTCTTGGAAAACAAATGAGATTTTATTGAATGCCTATCTGTCAAAAACATTTGCAAAGATTTGTGAGAGTTTGTTAGTGCTTTCAATATGAATTTTTTGTGCACTGGTTTCTTTTTTTCTTTGCCAGATCTCCTGGTAAAGGCTCCACTTTATAACAACTCTATGGATTCATTTGCAGAAGAAGAGTCCAGAAAGGGTTATTGTAACTTCAAAATCGTACAGTTGCTAGTAAATGATTTTGAGAAGCAGATTTGATAGTATTACTTTAGTCTTTTCAATTAAAGGTGAAACTCACCAATATTGGAAGGACACACAACAAATATTGACCTGTTATAAACACAACACCTTATGTTGTCTATCGTGAGTTCTTGAACTTAGATAGCTTGCAAATTTACTTAGGAGAGTTCAGACTTCCTCTAAAGGTATACTTGTCTTGTTAGCAAAGACCTCATCTTTGCAAGTTTGAAAGTACAAATGAAGTTATCAACTCATTTCAGTGAAGATTATTGTGAATCATCTGTTCTTAAAGTATTTAGGAATTTTTGTAAATGGTGAATGAGTATAACTCATACTCTATGATGCTTGCTTCATTTGTTTGACAAGATGGTTGATGGTTCTGGTCCTTACCATTATGATGTAGATTTCCTGAGTTTTGAAAGTTCTAGAAATTTTAACCATGATTTCATTCTTGTTGTAGCAAAAATGGCACAAATGGGATGCATATTTCTTTTATTAAGAGAACATCAACCCATGAAGATGTATAACGCTATTATCATTTATATATTCTCTATAAATATATTATTCAAAGTCATGACTTCCCTTGGCCTCTTTCGCAGGAATTTAAATACGATTGATAATATAGAAGGTAAGTGTAGACGCTTTGATTGATAACCTAGAAGTTAAAGTGTAGGGCCATGGGATTCCGATTGTATCAACTCAATAGAGTTACCTAGATTTGGGTTCAAGCTTTAAATTTTCTCTTTCCTATCACAACAAAAAGGAGGGATTTCATAAATGGCCCACTTGGTTGATTTTAAGCAGGGAAAGGATAGAGTTTTGAAGAGATTGTGTAGAGCTCTTCTCTCTATATAAGAGAGATAAAGTAGTAGTAATAATAATCAAATTTTTCTCTCTATATAGGAGGAGAGATAAAGTAGTAGTAATAATAATCATCAAATTTAAGGTCACAACGTAGACAAACAATAAAATTTATGTATGAGACCCTCCTTGTTTGTGGGACAACGGACAAACAAGGGACCTCCTTTGTGCAATGGTTTTAGTTTACAAAGGTGTGTAAGCCCTACCCCCTCTAGATTAAAACCTGTGATATCCAAGGAGAAAAAACATGTTCTTAACCCATTAGGCTCATTGAAGCTGTACTTATATTTACTACTTGAACAATGTTCAACATTTTAAGTTTTAGGGTATGCTTCCCTCTCTAATTACAACTTTATCTTATCAAGTTTTGTATCAATTGTAGGAATGGAGTAGTAGCTTTGGTTTAAGATTAATTATATCATCATAAGAGTCCTTTCTTTGTTGGTATTATTAGATCTATTAGGAACCTTGTTCCACTACTAAGAGGTGGCAAAGAATGGATTACTTTGAGGGGAAAGTTTATTAGGTATATGGCACGAGGTTGCTATAATTCAAAGGTTCAGGTACAAATAGTACGAGGAGAACCTAACAAGCATAGAATTGGCTTTGGAAGCTGACCCATTCAACCTTGAACTACAATCAAACGTTTCCAAACTAGCCCATCCTTAAAGTTTTGAATCTAGTAAAATCCAAACACGCTTAGATGTGGCTTAGATTGATTTGGGTTCCACCGGATTAAAGAGGTAAAGAGATGCATTGAATCATTTTATGGTCTCTTTAGCAGAAAAAAAAAGGTATAAAATATTTTTTCCCTCAATTTTAACATAGGTGGGGTAATAAGACACCAAGAGAGCCCTGATGAATAAATGGTCAGTGTAGTTTTTTGTGTTTTCCTAAGGTTATTTTTATGTAGTATTATTTTTCACAAGTGACTTTTCTACTTTTGAGCCCTTACTGAACATAATATCCTCCCTTGGATTAATTGGAATTGACAGCATTGAGCGAGCCCATTGACATGTACGCTTTCTGAACCATATATTTTAGTGTTTGGGTTTTGGTACATGCCTTTTTTTAGTAGTGTAGTTAGATCAGCTGAATAGTTGATATTTATTGAGGTTTGAATTATTGAACAAAGTTCATCCTTATTGAATTGGAGGAGAGGGATTTAATATGCAATGGAGTAATAAATAGCTCTATGGATGACTTATCCATTTGTATTTCTGAAAATGTTTGCAGGTATTTTGAATGGATTGACGAATGTGAGCGTGTAAATAATTCTGGCTAAATGGATGCATTTGCAGACTTGGATAACATATCGCGTATATCTTGAATATAGTAATTCGATATATCGATGTTTCTTTTCCTGAGATTCTATCTGAAATCTATGAGAGAATCTATTGTTTGGATGTGCACCTTCCTCATAATGTGCAATATAGGAAGCCATTTGAACAAATTCACAATATTATGCTTTGGCCTGTCATGTTCTTGGATCATCGATCATGTTTGAAAAATGACTGTGATGTTCAGTCACTTAATATATCTACTACACGGATTAACTGTGTATATGACAGTTAACATTGGTTTTTATTTGAAACTAGATGGATTAGCTATGTATATAACAATAATATTGGTTGTTATTTGAAACTAAACTTGGAATATATATGTGTTGTATATCTGCAGGCCAAATCTGCTATAGTTGTTGAAGTATTTAAATTTGTCTTTTTTCGCCCCTTGTTTTGACCGAGTATTGGGATATTGAATTTTACATGGTTTGGTATTTTCAAATGTCTTGGCATGAGAGATTATGAGCTTTATATATGGAGTCCAAATCTATTATGGTTGTTTCAAATTGCTACAATTTGCATTCTATGAATTTGCTCTTCTGCTCAATGTATATATACATAACACTTGCATGCTATGTGTGAAGTTGTTGTGCTAGCCAAAGGATACAAAGCAATACTTGCAATGACTTCAAGTTGTATTATTGATGATATAATTGTATGCTAAATGTCAAACAAATTGTCAGAGGTTTCAGTGAAGGCTCTGGAAATTCTGTTGCTCAGATATCTCATTGGTATATAGGATCTTGTGTTGGATGGCACTTGTTTCGACGTACCCAAGAAAGTACAGTATTATTTTGATCCTTTCTAAAACAGGGAGTTACTCTAGTATATTTTTGCAATCTTATTATGTATGATTGCACTTGAGCTTTTGGAATTTAGCTCAACTATTGCGAGTTCGTGTGATAACACACCCAAGACATATCCTAGTGATCCTAAACCTCATTAGACAAGACCCCCTTTACCATTGGAAGTTAGTTCTCCTCCTCAACCAACCTTGCCTAAGACCGATGATATAGATTTAAATATTGATATGGCTAGCATCTTAGCAAAGGTTAATGTACCTGTTCCTCTCAGTATTGATATTGTCTTTTTTTTTAAATACCTACAACACAGTCTCTATTGCGACGTCTTGGAGTGTCGCTCCCATATAAACCATGCCAGAGATGATACCTCTTAACCTCACTTTTGCCACACCCAAGACGTCTCTCTTGCCACCTCCAAGACATCTCTCTTGCCACTTCCAAGACGTCTCTCTTGCCACCTCCAAGAGTGTCGCTCCCATAGCAACCACGTCTGAGCTGATACCTCTTAACGTCTCTCTTGCCACCTCCAAGACGTCTCTCTTTCCACCTCCAAGATGTCTCTCTTGCCATCTCCAAGACGTCTCTCTTGCCAACTCCAAGACGTCGCTCTTGCCACCTCCAAGACGTCGCTCTTGCCACCTCCAAGATGTTTCTCTTGCCACGTCCAAGACGTATCTCTTGCCACATCCAAGAAGTCTCTCTTGCGATGTCCAAGATGTTACTCTTGCCACCTCCATCGGTCTTATGGCGACTATATGGGGTTTAGATAATCAAATCTAAGATGACACGTGTCCGCATGAAATGTCGCAATAAAGACAAAATCTACGTTGTTGGAAAAGCGATGTCATGTGAAATGAAGTTTTAGGGGGTCTGATGTTTGTCGTTCTCCCGACAATATAAAGTGGCAATTGCGTCGAACGCGTCGTTAGAATTTGACCCAAATGTACTAGTGAAAAAACTTCAAAGGTGTTGCAACTTGTAATTTAAAGGTAGTTGGAGATTTGCTAGGGTAAGGTGCACTAGAACAATAAATCAGTCCTAACACTCACAAAATCTTTCACTACAACTAGTATTGCAACTGGTGCAAAGAAACTGGCGTGAAGGAACTGGTACTACCATTGCAACTTAGGGTTTTATGAGGAAACCCTAATTTCTCAAACTTCAATTTTTTGAATTTTGATCCAGGGACTAGATGCATTAGGTTGAGGCGAGTTTGTTGGAGCTGACTGTTTCAGAAAATTCCAAGTTTTACTCCTTGAAACTTGACCTGCGCAAATCTGGATTGGTACTTATGGTACTGGTTCTGGTTTCCTGGTTTTCTGGCACCAACAAAAACTAGGGTTTGACTTTTCGGAGAATCTGGCCATTGAAAAGGTGTGCTCAAGCTGCCAAAGGATGTGCTAGGGTAGGGTGCACCTCCCTAGATAGTTTTTGGTCAAAAATCCTTCTCCAATAAAAAACCCTAATTTCCTTATACGACAACAATGACGTTTTTAGATACCCAGCGAAAGGTGCTCTATTCAATCAAGCTATGATACCATGTTAAGTTTTAATGTTGTTATTAGGTTATTTCAAAATTCCATGAGCATTCAACACATTTGTAAAACAACAACATAAGGAGGATCACTGAAAGAAACACAATCATAAGGTACACAACATTTTATCCTAGGAAACCCTCATGGGGGAGAAAACCCAACAAAACTTTCTCAATAACAGATTTGCAATACAATGCCAAGACTAAGACCAAACCACCAAGAATAATCTAGGATTGAGCATGTGCCTATCTTCTCCTTCCTCCTGCAACTGCAACTTCCTCAAAAGATGTGCACTATAAGTGTGAGTGAGTGAATGAACAAGTGAGGCACCATCCTTGTTAAATTTACTATTGTTATTAGGTTCTGTTCAATTTACTAGAGCATAACATCATAAGTAGGATCGCTGAAAGAAACACAATCACAAGGTACACAACATTTTCTCCTGGAAAATCCTCATGGGGGAGAAAACCCAACAAAAACTTCCTCAATAATAAATTGCCAATACAATGCCAAGACTAAAGACCAAAACCACCAAGAAAAGACTAGGACCGAGCATGCACTTCTCTCTCCTTCTTCTTGCAACTGCAGTTATCTTCAAAAGATGTGCATTAGAAGTGAGTGTGAGTGAGTGAACAAATGAGGCACCCTCCTTACTTATAAATACTAAGTGAAGAGGCGCTAGGGTTATGTCTCTTCATCAAATCGTTCTGACTTCTTCCAATAGTGGTTAAAACTACTTTATTAAGTCCTATGGGATAACTTTACAAACACCACCATATAAATATGGTTTGACCAATCCACAAAAGGGGATTTGGTCATACATAATTCCCGACATGATCAATCCACAAAAGGGGATTTGATCTATAAGATAATAACTCAAATATTCTTAGAATATTCTTTGAAGTTACAATATTTCAACGTTTCTTCCGGGTCTTTATCTTCGCCTTCTGCTTGTCCACTCTGTCTATCTGCACAAAATCCCACCAGACTACAACATGCTTTTTCAACTTTGTTATTGCATGTAGTGTACCAAATGCTCTGATACCAATTTGTAGTGTACCCTTCAAAACCCCGGTTTTCCCAACCTCTCAGTTTACCATTTTGTACATGGAATTATAAGCAAATGCATTTAATCACAGTAAAACACACTTAAACTAATTTGTACAGACCTTACGAGCACACGCATTTAACAGAATTAAACGCATTTAAAATACAGAGTGAAACATATCTGGGTACTGCTATAATTAAACATTCCATAGCATTCAACATTAACTCTTTTACACAGCGGAAAACATGATACAAAACAACACAGTCATGTTCAAATGTGATAAACCATAATTCAATACTTATCTTTTATTGGCTGTAGAATTACACCAACCAAGTGCAGGCCTTCCACGAACCTCCCAGCCTTAGACCACACTGTTCATCAACTCAACAGTAGGTCACCCCCGAGCTGGGACCGAGCTCCACCCCAAGGCAAGGAATCCTAGGCTAGGCTGAGGTTACGGGGAAGATAGCACATACACATTCACCAGGGAGAAGCTCTCCCAGGAATCTCCCACTCTCACTGCACACAGACCCTCATTCCCCACATGCCTGTTCCACCCCAGGAGAGTGCACCTTCTCTGTCACCTAGACAGTCCTTCGGCTGCCAGTCTCCCTTACCTTGGGTTACAGGAA